>JAKWJA010002500.1:43382033-43704970 GCA_027704765.1 Solanum habrochaites
TACGGACGCGTCACACAGGCTGACGGACCTCACAAGCTCTGTAGGTGGTGTCTCTACATTTCTCGTCGCTCAAAAACCGCCGCAGTCATCTTTTACAATTTCCTGGCAATACAAAGAAACTTAGATAAAAATTCACAAAAGACTTTTGAGCACACTAACTTAAGGAAAAAGTTATTAATAATACCGTGAAACCACGGTATATCAAACCCTCAACTTAAATTCGTTGTTTATATCCTCAAGCGACGCACTATGACTCATCCACATCGTGTACAATAGTATCCCATTTTTCATCCTCTGCAATTATTTGGCTATCAATCCGATTAATCTCATCATATTTATTCATGTCTTCTACTATTAAGCTAATTATGCTGGAATCACACCATGACACAACTCACCAGCACTAACCCTATTTCTTCATTTCTCCTCACCGAGGTGCTAAGATTTCCGGTAATGGCAATTAGTGTCCTCACTTCAAAAAAAATTCCTCATTTTCCACCAATGATTTCATTTTGAGTATAAGGATGACTTTTCAACACTCACTCTCAGAACAAATTCACACTCATCATCCCTATTGCCCATAAGCTTTCCCTTATTTTCACTTAAGTTCGCTATACAACCCTTAGTAAATCACGATAGGACTTCTTAGCTTGTAACATAGGCTTGGGTTGAGGTATGGTATAGTTAGGTACCGTTATTACTTTTTGCCTTCCTTGCTATCGGCTAAACTACCATTTTCTTCTATCTAATTATTTTGCCCATTTCCATATTTTTCCCTTGGCGATTTTCCTTTTTTTCTTCATTTGTCTATGTGACTCGCTTATTTTTCTTGCTTTATCTTTTTTTTTTCTTTACTTTTCTTTCAAACTAAGTCTCGAGTCATTTTACTTTTTGTTTCTTCTCTCTCTTTGTTCTTTCAAACCCACTTTCCAGGTATTCCTCTCTAGCCACCCTAACTCATGGCTGTGCCATGAGTCAAAGTACAGACAACAATACCCAAGTTGGGTCGGGCCCATAAAAGTTTGTTTACTACATTAGGCCCACCTCAACTTATGCTTTTGGCATCAGCTGAGGTGGCACATGTCCAAGGAGGGACTGGGGCCAACACATTATGCCCAGAAAAGATCGTTTGTGAGAAAGAAAGTGTCTAATTTAATCTCAAATCATTTTGGATAGAAGAAGGATAAATTTCATTTGGTTTATTTTTTTTAGGCCTAAAAATGGGCTAGATTGAATAATGGCTATGACATTTCCTAATTGTCTTTACAACTTACTTTTAGCAGACAACAGGAAATTTCTTTCGTCTAGCTCAGTACAAATAGTGTACTATTCAAATCTTCCTCACACTCACGTGACTCTCATCACTCTACCAGATATCAACACCTATTTCGAATTTTAAACTTAGAATCATGCATGTTTACCTCTATGTCATGCTTAGAGCCACACATTTATCAATTACTATGCCTAGTCATGCTGCTTTTCCATTTTATCAGGATATCATTTTTAGTAGCCATCATGCTTCAGAATTAAACTATGTACCAAGATATAACAATGCCTGTTCACAAAAAAAAATAATCAGTCTTGGAAAACAACACAGGCAAGAAAAACCCCAAAAGAGGACAGTGAATTGGGCTACTAGACTTTCACCCTACACTCTTTTTCCCATTTACCCCACCCCAACAAAAATACATTCATTGTCCCATGCATAAAAAAAAACAATTTAAAATACAGGGGTGGTATGTGAGCAAACCTTGGGCGCAAAGCGCCGACGATCAGCACTGGTAAGGAGGTATGGTTCCCCGAACCCTACCTCTGTAATCTGGACACCCTCATGGGTTGTCCTCGTTATCAACAACACTATCCAGCAATGCCTCCCTCCAGCCTCCACAGTTCTAGAAGCTAGACGCCCCAGGCATTCTAACTCTCCTGCTCTCTCGTTTTGGCGCGCCTCCCCTCCTCAAGTCAAGCAGGCTCATCCTCGCAGCCTCCATCTCACGGTGCTCCTTCTTCCTTGCTCCGCGCCGCATCCTCCTCTCTACCTCTACACCCTTGGCATGCTCTCTGAGGGAGAGGTGGTGGAATCTCTGAAGTGCGAATAGGCCCGCCATTCACTGTGTCTTGAGCATCTCTACAGAGGGGCCTCCATACTCAGGTAACCTAGTCCTTAAGATCTTTAATATCTGCGCAAAGCTGTCGAACCGCTGGCCTGAATGGTCGACACATGATGCCACCGAGGTGCTGGAACGGTCTGCCCTCCCTCAACTCAAAAGCGTCCAGCGTTGATGAAATCCTCAGCGATCTTATGCTCTTTGTGCTGGACCATTCTCCCGCTCCAAGCGCTCTCTGTCTACACAATAGACTTTGCATCTAAGGCTGATGTTATGCAAAAAGGTGGCCATCTGTGCCTCTAATTTCTGGACCCTAGCAAGCGGGACCAGAGCGGGTAAAGGGGCTGAGCGAGAAGCTCGGGGTAGTGTTACTACCCAGGATAGACTCAAACTGGGGTAGTTGTCAGGGGAAGGCCGCCCTGCGTAGCCGTGGCGTCCTGTTCTATACCGAATCAGCCAGATGTCCGCCAAGTGGAGGCATTTCTGGCGGGGCCCCTCTGCGTGGAGCCAACTCATTGGCCCTCATCTCTGATAAGGCCGATATCAAAAGTGCCCAAATGAATCTTGAGCTGATACACGGTGCCATATAGGCACACCTCCGGATCTGCAATAGGGAAAATATCATGCACGGGAACAAAATGGGTAATGTCGTTGTGACCTTAACATCCCTCTCGGTGCAGGACCCCACCCCTTAGATCCACGCAAATCCACCTCGAACCCGGCTTATCATTGCCGCCATCAGTACTGTCATCTGATCCCATTGATATTTTCTACGCGTAGGGGAAAGGGCAGTGCGGACAATAACCATCAAAAACTCGCCGTGAAAGTCGTTGGCATTCTTGTGGCCCCCTTCGGCTTAGTCACCCAATCGGCAACCCTCTCCATCACTGACGAAGTGCGGGCCATCCACCTCTTGGTGTCTCTCTCGCGATGGCTCACGCAGAAATTGGCCATCTTTGACAAGTCTGCCATCGGTCGTCAAACTTGGGCAGTGCGAGGGTTCTGATTGCTCAACATTCTCTCGCCATATAGAAATCAACGGATAGCAGGCAGGGAGGATCTCAACTGGACGCGACGTAGCTTGTGGACCTGCTCCAGTGGGGCTTGTTTGGCGGGCGCAGCCCGCCTATCAATCGTGTCAAGAGGGTCGCTTCATAGATGCTAGAACTTTTTTGGGCAAGTTCTTCAAACCATACGTCCCCGGCTGCTGTCCACTCCAGTCGATGTCTAGTGAAAGATGTGGATCTCAGCATCGTCGGGCAGACTTTCCGTGAGGACCACCCGCCTCTCCAATGTAAGTGTCCTGAGTCATAACTCCTTTGTCATTTCAGGAACTTTGCATTGGCAGTAGACTTGAAATTTGTCTCATCCGACATATCACCGGTAGGGCCTTGTCGCTGACAGGGTAGAGCACGAGCTGGTGGAACCGGGTGTGGATTCAACTGTCACCCATCAAACGAGGCTGACTCTACCACAGCGGTGGCATGTGCTGGAACCTCAGCAGATCCTGAGGCTTCCTCCGACAAACAGCAACTCCTAATGAGAACAGACCTCCTTCTTCCATTAGTTGCTTACCCAGAAGGTGTGCCGGTCAGTTGGCGCTCCTCTGGGAGGCAGTGACTTACGCCCGGATGCCACCATTTTTGGGTGTGGATCTGGCGGCAAACGTGCAACCGGATGGGTGAAGTGTCCCTGGGGCGACGTAATCGGGATCACTCTTAACATCATAGCCAATGCCGGGCGGGAAGATGGGCGACATACTTCATCGCCCGCGTGCATAGACTTCGACTCTTATTTTGATGCCATAGTAATAGTATTTTAAAGGATCAATATTATTACTATAGGAGCAAACAAGACAGCAAAAACCATAAAAAATTAAATAAAATGAAACATTCCTATGTAACACGCACACAACACAACGTACCAGTGACGGTCGCGTCGTGAGTACGACGGACCGTCTGGGGTCCGTCGTGTCTTACTAGACTTTGTCTTATATGGAGAAACCTGAAGGAGAGTCTCTGACAGTCTGACGGTAGTGCATGACGGACTGTCACAGGTTACTTGTCTGTCTTAGGTGTCGCGTCAAGGACACTTGAAAAAAAATATGGATACCCTTAGGAGAGGGTTCTCTGACCATCGAACACACGGTGATGCAGGACTGACCGTACAGTACGAAGGTCCCCGTCGTAGGTGTCTCTGTCAGAGGATACTTAAAGAATATGGAGACCCTAGGGAGTGGTACTCTGACCATATGACGGTCATGCAGACGGATCTTCGAGGGTACGATGTATCCTTCGTAGTTGGCCTTTTGAGAACCTGAGAAAATAGAAGAGACCCTTAGGAAAAGGGTCTTTGACAACCGAACAGTTGTGCGGTATGGACCGTTGTAGGTATGACGGTCCGCACATGTTCCGTTTGAAGGCCACTTAGAAAAGTGCGAGACCCTTAGGATATGGTCCTCTGACAACAAAACGGTGTTCAGGACGAGAACGGTCAGGGAACAACGGTCTGCTCGTCATTTGGCCAGTGGTGACACTTGAGAGAATTGGACAGTGGTTTAGGCGGTTTGAACGGACCCAGAAAGGGTCCGTCTAAATACGTCAGTGACTGCTGGCAGAGTAATTTTTTGCAAGAATTTTCCTTGTGATGTGGCCTTCAAATTAAAAACAAAAACCCATTATATAAAATGCTACCATTACTAGAAGAGAAAAACTATAAGTATGGGGTTGCCTCCTAACAAGCGCCTGATTTAATTAACGTCGCGGCAAGCGATGAGGATACTTGATTACTCAGCCTTCATCAGATGGTATGCTCTATCACTTCAATTCACTGAAGCATTATGCCCAAATAGAGTTTTATTCGTTCTCTATTACCCGGTTAAACCGCACTCCTCCTCGGTTTTTAACTCTACTTCTCTAGAATATTATTTGGTGATCCGTAAGTGCCATCCATTTTGGATTGAGCTTGCCCAGACGACAAGACAACCCGAACTGTCTAAAAGCCCAATCCCCCCATTCATCCTATGACCCAAAATCGAATTGGTAGTGTTTTGACCTACATTTGGATAAACCAAATCCTAGTAACTGCAATGCTAAGACTTATTTCTAGGGTTTTAAAACAATCGGAAATTTTAGATGGATTTTTATCCTAGGTCCAGACAAAATTTGATAAAGAAGAACAAGGAATTAATAGGGCTAATTCTAATTCATAAACAAAAGCATATAAATGAGTAAAAATTAGAGACACATACTTGAGAATTTGAGAAAAACAAGAGGGAAAAGGTACTTGGTGATCAATAAGACACCCACAGCAGCAACTCCGAGACTAGTAGATTAGTACTTTAGTACTTTGGAGCATTTGGTGAAAATGATTGAATGAGGAGATGATTTTTGAAGTTGAAAAGGAGGGAAATAGAGGAAAGATGTGGAAGGAATGGGGGTGGACATGAAGGTTGGGGGGGTTTTTTAAAGTGTTGAATTTTTTTTTAAAAACCCCAGCCGTGTCGGTGTTAAGTATGCCTCATTATAATGACGCGAAGATTCCTCGAGAACGACGGTCCGTCTCATATGTGACGATCCGTCATTGTTTCGCTGCGTGTGCCCTAGTTTGAAAATAACAGAAATGACGTAACCTGGAAACGACTGATTCATGCGCTGTCCTTCCCAGTGGAGAACGGTCCATCGCTGTAATCTGTCAGTGAATTGCTGCAGAGTAATTTCTGCAGAATTTCCTGGTGATTGCCTGTCAATTAAAAAACCCATTAGATAGAAAATTCTACCATTATAGAAAGAAAAACGATAAAGTATTGGTTGCCCTCCCAACAAGCGCCTGATGTAACGTCGGCTGCCCGAACTGAGGACACGTGATTACTCAGCCTTCATCAAGATAGTATGCCTCTATCACTTCATTCATCACTGCTGCAGTATGCCGCAAATAGATTTTTTATTCTTCTCTATTCTCACCTTAAACCTCACGCCCTCCTTGTTTTTAGCTCCACTTCTCCAGGTGATGTGAATACTTGGGTGATCAAGTAGGGCCAAATCCGTTTGGACTTGAGCCTTGCCTCGAAGAGCCAGGCCAACCCAAAACTGTCTAAAAGAACCAAATCCCCAACCATAACTCTGTTGCAACTTTGTGTTCATTCTCCTTCTCAATCTTTCATCTTTTCTTGTGTGGATATGGCCGGATACCGATTTAGCTCACCACTGTCCTGTGCCTCATGTCCTACAAATGTTGAAGGTCGTCTTCTTCAATTGTTCAACCAAAATTTTTAATCTGCCCATTTCCATATCCACTAAGGCTCTACCTGTAGCAAGGATGGCCTCCCAAGAATAATAGGCATTCAAAACGACTTCACAATCAAGAATAACAAATATGCCGGAAATATGAATTGCTCCACTTTTACTAGCACATCATGAGTATCCGATAGGCCTTTTTAATACTAACTGTTCATCATCCACATAGCCCGCATCGCAGTGGGTTTTGGGTCGATCCAACCCAACTTCTTGTAAATCGAGGGGGCATTTAGATTTATGCTTGCCCCCAGATCCATAATGCTTTCGTCAAATGTAATGACCCCGACTGTACAGGAATAGTGAACGCTACCCCTGATCTTTCTTTCTTTTTCGACGTCTTGTATGCGATAGCACGACAATGCTGCATTCTATCATCATCCTCAAGTGACCGATCTTTTCTTTTCTTTGTAACCAGATCTTTCAAAACTTGGCATAACCGTGCATTTGTTCCAAAGCTTCTATCAAAGGGACATTGATAGAAAGCTATACTTCAGCATTTGTTATAAACGGAACGCCGTATTACCATCTTGGTCTTTTTCACTAACTCAGGGAAGGGTGGGTGGTGGCTAGGCATGGTAATTAACCTTCATAGGGACTTCTGTCATCTTTCCAGTGCTCTATTTGTGCTTCAACCACTAACCTTTACCACCTTATCATCATCCTTTCCACCTTTTCCTCATTAGAGGTATAGTGGGGTCAATTGTTTGCTTACCGCAACCCCCCGCGTATTGATTGCCATACAGTACGCATCTTTTTGGATTTTGGATAGTGTTGTTAGAAGAGTGCCCGTTTGTCGTGTGTTTACTGTCGCAGATAATGGGTAAGCACATTTGCCAAACTTGATCTGCTCTTATCGCTACATAAACCATGCATTGTAAATCGACTTTTTGCCCAATCCTGCTAAATCACACCTTAACGCTTTAATGTGCTCAACACTAGCATCGAACCTCCTCTCATTTTGTGGAAGCAACATAGCCTCCACTCGCACCATCTATCTCCCACCATCCCTAGGATAACTTCACGATTTTAGGAGGACATAGGGCCCATTCCGTATTCTATTACCATAGTTACCCCTGTTGAAGTTGCGTTGTCCGGTTGTATTTCCATTCGGACATAATGACCCTCACACCTGTTGTAGTTACCATGTTCCGACCTTGGTGTCCATTATCCTGATTTGAAAGGTCCTTGGGCCGCTCGGTCGGCAACCCCCTGTCTGCTCATTTACTGCATAGGAGTCCTCCGCAGAATAGCTTCATCATTATGATGGTGGTTAGCAAGTAGTTTAAAACTGGTCTTTATCTTTTCTACACCCCTCGTAACATGTTTTAGTACCAAACCCAACCCATTCTCATCTGAGCCATTTCTTCAAACAGCGAATCTCATTCTCATCTGTGGCTGGGTTGTGGATTGGACTATACTGCGAAGGCATTTCTCCGGCATCCCTGACTTCCTAGTACTCAAAGCTTTAAATTATTCGCGAGATTTCTCTAATTTTTCAGCATCTCAGCATACGGACACTCCCATAAAAGATCCCCTGCTCTAGTGTCGCAACACCGCTTTATTATTATCATATTTCCCCATATAGCAGTATTTTCTTCAGTGCCCATCATCTATACGGTGATTTGGGACGCTTCTCAAGAACGGGTGAATCTATCCCAAGAACTACTACTGCTCTCCTGGTGTGCCACAAAGTTGTTTCACGTCTGTCTTTGTGGTTTAGTTTTCCATTGAGACCGGGAATAGTAGCGTGGCTAAAAAACAACCTTAGTTGGTACAAGTGAAATTGAGTTGTAAGGAAGCTCTGTGACCATAAGCACGCCCTCTCCCGCAGTGAGAGAGGACACACGCTAAGCCCCTATTACATCCAAGCCAAGTCACAGGCTTCCTACTAACTTGTTACAACACCTTACTGCTTCTTACCTACGCTATATGGGCATGTTGATCCTCAGAAGTTAGCCCTGAAAGCAAAAACCTCTGGCCTGGGCATTTGCATCAGGCTACTAGTTACCACGACGGTGTGCCTGGTGGTAAGGAGGCAAGATAGTGGGCCCATCGTAGTCTGCTATGTTATCATAGCCTCTGTAGTATGCTTCTGGCCGTGGAGGACGGGATTTTGCCCCCTCTGATTGGTGTTCACTACCGGAGCATCGGGTAACACTGACCATAACATCAACCGGAGCTGGGATGTTTCGGGTTGGATCATCATCATTAATTCCCAAGTTTCTCTATTCATGTTTGCATTAGTGTACGCTCTATTCGTGATGTATGAAAACAGGGTTCTCTTCCTCTCCTTTTATTGGCATACCAATGAGGGTTGGTTCTTCACGAATAAAAAAATAAAACAAAGTAAACATCAAGAAAATACAACTAAACTATAGTAATAATTTTAAAACTTCATCCAAAGCTACTCTCTCTCCCCCGACAGCGGTGCCGAAAAATTTGATTAACGCTCACACTTACGTCTCAAATAAGAAGTAAAGCGGTCCGTGTCAAGTAAATACCCCAACTAGTGATTGGGATCGTTCCCACGAGGAAATATTTTAACTTAACTTCAACTATTACTACTATTGTTGTCAATCAATTACTTCCTTGAAAGCAACAATTATAAAGAGGGTTTTCTAGTCTAATAACTAGAATACTAGCAAATGAAAAGAACACTTAACCGCTTTCAATTTTTGAGTTTTAATTCATTAATGCAGGTACTAGTGGGGGTTTATACGTGTTCCCCACAGGTACATAACTCCGAGAAGTCTAATAATAACAATGCTTTCCTAGTATCTTGCATGCAAATGATAAGTTTTGTATTTCTAAATCCTTGGTCTCGACATCTAGAAATTTCACTCCGCACCTTGGTCCGGCTACGTGTGTTGCTTTCCTAACCCTTATCTTTCCTCATATTATGCGCGTATTCGATATTTGACCTAACTTTATTACAATGTACCAATCAATACTAGCCTATTAGATAGTTATAACCACTAATCTATGTTGATAGTTCTTTCCTATTATCTACCTCCTTGGTCCGACAAGAGCTTAGTCGAGTTCTAACGTGTCCATCCCGTTAAAAAGATTCTAAACAAAAGAATATCAATACATGCAAGACACTATTCTAGAATTGTTATTATTGTTAGGTTTTACCTCATTATTAGCCTATGGTTCCACCAACCCTAGTTATGGAGTTTAGTTACCCATCGTCATAATACAATATTCAAATTGTGATATAAGAATTCTGCACTTACTTCGAACGAGAAGAGTTAAAATCTGAAAGTTCACTTAATGATCAGTCAAAAATCACCAACAATCAATTCAAAGGAATCGTCAAAATATCAAGAATCTAAAAATAATCAAGAGCCTAAACCACATAATCCAGAGTCTAACTAATAATCCGAGTCTAACCAATAGTCCAGAGTCTAACCTCAAAGATAAAAACCTATTAAACAAGGACTCCCGATTTGCTGGAATCTGTCAAACGCGCTGGGTCGACTGGACTCTCTGCGATCGGGACGTCGTGGTCAGACGGGCCGTCGTGCACATCGTCGTCCCATACTTGCAAGTTTTCTTCTGGCTTCGCTCTTCATTACCCGCGAGGGCAGGTAATGACGTATCGTTACGAGCCAACGGCCGTCGATGGTCTTGTTCCAAACACTTGAAACGCTTGGAATATGGGTACTGGAGACTTCTCCATGTGATTTCATGACGCACCTGCATGGGGGACGGACCCATCATGGCTACGACGGTCCGTCACGCTTTCCGTAACCCCACCTTGGTTAGCTTTTCCATCTTCCTTCAGCAGCTGCACTAACGCGCCACCATACGGATCGTCACACAAAGGCATGAACGAACCGTCACCATCTCCGTAGGTGGTCTTTCTGCATTTCTGCGCTAAAAAAACCTCCGCATTCCTCTTTGCCAGTTCCTGCAAATAAGGCAAAACTTATATAAAAATAGCACAAAAGTCTTTTGGACACACTAATTACGTAGGAAAAAGTATTAATATACGGAAACCACAGTATATCAATATTCAAATCCTGAAGACAAGATATATCACATTTTTTTGACGGACAACCTAATGAAGTAAAATAGGACTCTCACACATACAATATTAACCTAATGACACTTTTTACAATGAACAACGCAAAAATAAAAGACAAATTCTTTTTTTTTAATAAATAAATAAATAAATAAAAAATGGAAAGACTCTAAAAATATATATTGAAGAGTGGGTGCTTGCTCATTTTTTTGTTTTTCTTTTCATTTTGAAAAATAAAGATGTGACGAGACAGTCAAATCTTGACTACAATTGGTACCAACAGTTAGGATTGCAGGTAGATCTCTCATTCTTTTTTCTTTTTTTTTAATAATTAAGATTGAATTCAAAGTAATTCCTATAGCTTCAAGTGGTGCCTAAAATATACTTAAGGATCGACAAGATTCTTTCATCTTACTTCAAACACAGATTTTTTGAATTGTACCAACCATCATGTTTCAAGTGCTCTCACGACAAAGATTGGTCCTATTTCACACATATTTGAAAATTTGATTTAGGACATTTGTGAAAGTGCACTTACACTCACAAGAATGTTCAATGCATACAACTGTGATACCATATGCTTGGCCCTTACGTGAATCTCCACTAATGTGAGAACATTTGGAATGAGATCATGTAGTGCTTGTCTATTGGCTTGTAACGTAGGCTTAGGGATGGGTAGAATATTATTTGGGACAAAACTGACTTAATTCCTCCTTGAGAGTCACACTGAATTTGTGACCTTAATGATTAATAAGCCTTTGACGTCAGATCCACTTCATTGTCCTCTCCTTTTTCGACTTCTTTTGAATTCTCTTTTTTTTGGAGCTTTTCCCTTTCCCCTTTTTTTTACCCCCTTTTGTTTTGACTTCTTTTGGGTCCTTATTTCTTGGAGTTCTTCTTTTATTTCATTCTTTTCTTTTGACTTCTTTTGAGTCTTCATTTCTTGGATCTTTTCTTTTACTTCACTCCATTTTTTTGAATTTTTCTCCTCTTTTATTGGAGTATTTTTTTCTTCTTGTTTTTCATTGATCTTGTAAGGTTATTTTTTGTCTTTTTTTTTATTTCTTTCAAATTTTTTTCTTTCTTTTCTTTCTCTAGAAGTCTTTTTTGCTTACTTGACTTTGGGAGACTCAATATCTTTACTTTTGGAAATTTCAAACATGAATCTTCTCTTATAATTTGTACATTCTTGGTGCACTCAAGAAGGTTGGTCCAAGAGAGGGATGGTGCATGTAAGCACTCAAAAGGGTAATGGCTAAATTATGATTGTTCAAAGAAAGGTTTCAGGCTCAACGTCAAAAACTAGGGATTAATGTCATTTGATAAACTTTGAAAGGTACAATCGGGTCAAAAAGGCCTTCAATCCTTTCTCAAACCAAACATTAATCAGGATTTTGTCTCGATGACATTCATGCCATGTTCTAGATCAACATTGCGATACAGTTAAATTTTGATATAAAATCTCACCACAAAATGCACATGAAGCGTAATGTTGGTTTTATTCTTATCTTGAATTCATGCAAGAGAATTTTCAAGCAACAAAAAATTATAAATGAGAGGTACCAAAAGAATATACGGTTGAGCCACAAATCATCCTCTCCGCATACACATATTTTTACAACACGCTCTACTTCATCGTCACGAATGAGTTGAATGACACTGACTTTTTGTCGATGTACACAAAATACTTTTTTATGTTTTTTTTTTAATTTTAAGAATGAATACCGAACTCAAGAAGGGCTACTTACGTATCTCATCAAGATGAGAATCAGGTGTGTGTAGTTCATGCAGTTATGCCTTTGAAAATATGCACAAACCATTTTATTTATTTTTGAATTCAAAAGAATGAATACCGAACCCAGAAGGATTGCCTGCGTATCTCACCGAGATGAGAATCAGGTTCGCAGAGTTCGTTCAAATGCCTTTGAAAATATGCACAAACTTTTTTTTACTTATTTTTGAATTAAAAAGAATGAATACTGAACCGAAGAGGGTCTCTGCCTACGTATCTCACCGATATGAGAATCAGGTTTGTGTAGTTCGTGTAGATATGACTTTGAAAATACACATAAATTATTTTTTTACTTTTGGAAAAAATAATACCGAACCCAAGAAGGGCTATCTACGTATCTCACCGAAATGAGAATCAGGTTCGCATAGTTCGTTCAGATTTTGCATAAAATAATTTTTAAATTTAGACAAACTCGGAGCAATTCTTTGTATCCTTTTAACTGTCAACCTTTGTACTGTCTGTTGAATGAGGTCTATCTTTTTTTTTTATACAGTTACCACTTGTTGTATTCCTTTTTCGATGTCTCTTGGAATTGTGTCTTCTCTCGATTATCCACAATAATCAAACATTATTATAACCATCACTGACTTTTTCCTAAAAATATATGAGAATTGTGTGAAAGTAGGGCCGACATGCAAAACTATAAAAAATAGATGAGTGTGTCCATATAGTCGGAGACTCCCCTGATTTATCTTTTTAACTTGATACTAATGTCTTATGAAATACAAAGACTCAAGACTTTGCGATTTCTCTTGTCCCTTGTCGCTCTAGACGGGCAATAATCTTCAAGGTTTCAAAAAAAAAAACTCAAAAGGTAAAACTGACTTGACAATGACTTGCTATTTATGTCTATGAAACTAACATTTTTTAAAAAGTAATTGACTATCAAATAACATATTCACATAAAACATGTATATCGAATAACATACAAACAATGAATGCATGCCTTTTACAAATGTGCCTTGGTGTTGACTCATCTCAAGTAATGCGCTAAATTCAAGGTTTTAGATTCTCTCTACACGAGCTAACTAAGAGTGGTTTAGACAAGACCTGGTTACCCGAGTTGGAAAAATTACGGGGTGAAATATAATAAACGACGTTGGATGACCACAAGCCAACTATTTGTTTACCACTTCAAAAGAATTCAAAGGTGTTTCTGAAGGACAGTAAAGCCATGTAACCTCCTTTGTCCTAGTGCATTCTATTTGCCATTTGACACAAATTATGCCATGAATTGCAATTACAATGTACATACAATAAAAATGAATAATGAATAAACAACAAGTAGAATATACAAATAATCAACAAAATATACAAAATACAAGGTATAATACAATAAAAGAAAATGTTCCTCTATTTGAAAAAATTGAATTCTTATTGGTTAGAACCTCTATATCCCAACCAGAGTTGCCATTTTATTTACATCCCTACTCTATTTAAATAGGGCGAAATGTCGTGGTGACTCGAAAAATGATCAATTAACTCAGTTTTAAAAGTGTTTAAAAAATAAACGAATTATAAAGGAGTCACCACCTAATTTTAGGAAAAAGTTAGAAAACCATTAGGTGATCTACGAAACTGAGAAATTCTAGGTAAGGGTTCAGGTTATTCCGAAGGAAGGTGTTTGGCACCCTTCGAAATACAGAAATGTGGTTTCGACTGAAGTTATTTTTTTCAAAATCGAGGAGGAAATAAAATTATAAATAGGTGTAATAGGAATGCAATATACACAAATAATAAAATTAAACAATAATAAGAAACGACCTAAATTTTCCTATCCCCAATAATATATACAATAATAAATAAAAGTAAAATTAGAATTTTATTCGAATAGTTTCGATGAAAAGCAACTGGGTGACCTGTAAAGACACTTAGTAAAAGAGTTAGTACTAAATAAACATAAATAAAAATGAGTAACTCATATAGTACTTAAAAATGAAATCCGTCATATCAACATGGAGGCGTTGGAGATCAACAGTAATTTCTTCATCAGCCAATTTTAACAAGTAAATAATATAAATTAACTAAATTTCCGTCTTTTAACATGGGTAAACCTCCAAAACCAACGTATTTTTTTTTCATTGCCAATTTTTAACTACAAAATATGTAAAATTAAACTAAATTTTGTCTTTTAAAATGGAAAGGATTCCAAAATCGACGGATAGATTTTCTCGTTGATCAATTTTAACAAGTCAATGATATAAAACTAACATAAAATAATTTAAAGCAAAATGCAACAACCAAATGATAATGACATAACAAATAATTATGAGAATAATTACTAAAACAGCCGCTGGATATTAGGAATTGCTCTAAGACTTACTAAAATAATTTAATAATAATGTTGAAATTAATAAAATAACTACACATTCAAAGTCATAATTTTTCTCAAGAAAATAACAAACCAATTATAGCGACAAAAAAGAGATATAGGAACAACCTAACAAAGAGAATTTATTTATAACAAAATAAACCTAATAAATTAGTCTTTACCAATTGAACGGTAAAATGATTTTAGCCTAAAAATATCATCACACAACTTAGTCCTAACCTTTTTATATATCCACCTCAACATAATTTACGAAAAATCAACCTAAAATCACAAGTAAGAGTATTCAACAATTTATTTGAAAGAAACATACATAGATAGAAAATTAGCTAAACAAAATAGCAAAAGAAGTCACTGGAGAAGACATCCATCCCCCCCCCCCAAATTTTAAAATCAACCAATATAAACATATAGATATGATAAGACCCATTAACAAATGCACAATAATAGACTCAAAATATTTAAAAAATAAAAATTAACGTAAAAAAGGAGTAGAGTGATACATATATGAAGTTTAGAATTCTGACTGAATCTTATCATTTTTTATTGTGCTTCACCAAAGCTTGATCTTTCTAGTCGTTTTCATTGTTCACGGTGTGGTTCCGGAGTTTAGAGCTCGAAGTTCATGGTGTTTTGAAGCTGGCCAAGTACGGTTGGGAGTTTGTTTTGGAGGTTGTTCCTGATCTTTAGGTTGTTGTTGTTGTTTGTATACAAGCTTTCTGGTTGTAGTTCACCTGCAAAATAATAAAATAAATAATAACATAAAATCGTTAAAGGGAATAGGAAAAGGGACTGGCGGTGGTCTGAGTTCTCTGTTGGGAGAAGGTGTTTGGATTTTGGTCGGATTTTCTAATTTGTTTGGTGGTGGGGCGGCGGTGTTTGGTGGATTGGAGAGTGTTTTGGTGTCTTTTTGGTAGCTGCCGAAAAATGGGTTGGAAGGGTTGAGGAGATGGAGTTGTTTGTTGGTAGCTTTGGTGGTGAAGCTTTGTTGTTGTTAGTGAGACCTTGGCGGCTCAAAAAGAGAAAAATATACTCTTACTCAATCTCAATCTAAAAATTACACATCAACTCTGATTTTCTTTTACCACCCTTAGCTTTTGACCTAATTGTTTGTTAAATAGTGAATTGTTATTCAATGGGCTGAAATTATGGGCTCGTAAGTGTGGCCCAAATTATTGATCAATCTGCATAGGCAAAATTCACCCTTAATATTTAAATGATATTTTAGATTGTGTAAAATATAAAAATGAATATTAACAAATATAACGTATAAAATGAATATAAATTTATATATATGATAAACGTGACTAATGACATGAATTTAGAAATAATAATGATTTAATCAAAATAAAAATAAAAAAATAAAAAAAATATTTGAATTTATTCAATCGGCTGTGAAAAAATGTAATTAAGATTAACTGATAAAAAATCATAAATTTTTTGACAAATAAGGATATTTATCGATAAACTTATTTAAAATTATAAAAAATATATATTTTGAACTATTAAATAAATAAAGTTAAAATTATGAATTTTGGAAATTGTTAGGCAAAAATTGGGTGTCAACACCCTTGGCAAGGTATAGTGGGTCTTTTAAATGGGGCGATACATCAAACTCCACGGATAACTCTCGTGGTCTTATGTCGGTTAATACTACCTCCCACATTTAGATTCTAGTGTATTGATTAGGTTATTAGTTATAGTTTTGTACTCAATCTCATCATGTTTATACTTGGTAATTGTATTCAGTTAGCTCAGTATTCAATATATTTCAGTATTTACATTTAGTTCAAATATATCATTGCTCTTATTACTTTGTTCAATTATGTATATATTATTTAGCTTTATCCTATCATGCATGCTTAGTACCTTTCAAGTATTGACACATACTTTGCGCTACATCTTCTCGTGATGTAGGTTTAGGTCCTCAGCATTCAGATCACGCATAGGTAGGTTCACGACTTTCATCTCAACACTATCAATGGTGAGTCTTCATTCTTCGAGGATGATATTATCTTTATACTTCTAGTCTTTCAATTTCAGTTTTACTAGAGTTAGATGGGGAAGATCTCACCATCTCTAGTCATTTAGAGGCTTTTATTAGACATAGTTTAGATTTAGTTTTTTGTTTGAGTTTGATTTTTCGATTATCATTAAACTCAATTTTGTATATTCAGACTTAGAATGTGTATTCCCCATAATTTCATTTTATGTTATATTTTAAGCTTCCGCACAAAATTATCTTATTTCAGTTATCTTAGTATGCTTATGATATTTTAGCAGGGTTAGCTTGGGGCCACTAGTGATCCTAAGTCCCGTGTTAATGTCATGGGTGTAGCCTCATGGTGTGATATTTATTTATCGTTGTTTCAAGTCCGGACACCCCCCCTATTTTTTTTAGGTTTGAGCCTAATGAGGAGATACTATTGGGTTCTTGGGTTGCCTTTCTTGCGGTTCTAGTCTGTGGAAGGCCATGACAGTTCTGAAAGTGTTCTCAAGTTCCTCTAGTAGTAGTTTAGCTCTTTTATGTAACCATCAATTTTATGGAGGTCTATTTAGGTTTGTTTGTTTTAAATTGTGAATGATTGTACCTTATGAGCTTATAGTGGTCCAATTAGGTTCTAGTAACTATTTACTCTAGTGTTCCTTCTTTCCTTAGCTCGTGCTCTCCTTAGTTAGGAATCCATCATTATCTGCATTTCGTGGTTTTTGATTGTTTCTTTACGCTTTTCATTATTGCTTTTACTTTTCAAGTCCAGTCAAAATATGATGCCTACTAGGTGTCTGTTATTTTCATACTCATATTACACTCAACCTTTGTTTTCGTGATGGAGGCGAAGGCATCAGTCATCAGCACTGATATCTAGCCGAATTCAGGAGGATTTGGGGACGAGGGTAATCTTATGGCATTCATGATCATACATGTCTGCTTTTGTTTAGTTTTGTCTAGTCTTTTGCTTTTGAGATAATAAAATTTATATATTTTGGTCCACTTTTGGGACTTGTACTTATTTGTAGCAGCTCTGTACATGTGAATACAAGGTTATAGGATTGGTTGAAAGTGAGAAGCAACATAGTTGAAAGTTGATTTACGTAAATATACCTAATCATATGAGAAACAACCACTTTGTCCTAATTACTTAATTAGCAATATTCTTCTAATAACTTTTATTTTTAGAAACTAAAATTTTTATCGTCTATCAATTGAATATTTGTTTCATAACACCAAGGGTATTTCTATCTGCAACAATTAATGTAGAATATTAGTGTCCAAACCTTTTAAAATTACCAGGAACAATATCAAACTTTTCATATAAAAATATTTATATATTTGATCTTTTGAACTTCAATCAGTTAAATACGCTATACAATTTTCATATTCTTTGCACTTTATAAAAGTCACCACACTGTAGTAGTTCTTTATCATTTTATTCTTACACCTCTTCTTTTAGAGTACACAAAAAGCTATAACTATCTTATTTGTTGAGTTTTGCCCAGCATAAGATAATACTGTTTTTCCCTTTGAACAAGTTTAGTTTATGCTCATTGCTTGAATATGACTTGTATTTACGAAATAATGTATACAGATAATATACTTTAATTTTTTTTTTTGACACATTTTATTTTTTTAGTTTGCTCCAAAAGAATATCACTTTGGGAGTAATAACTAATTCCAAATATGTGTTGTATTTGAATCTATTTTTATACACAGTTAAATAGAATAATTATATACTCCACTAGGTAAATTATCCGTGCTTTACTATAGATTGAACTATTTTACTAAGATCACATACGATCATTCGGTAATATTTGTATTTTTAATACATACACTACAGTGTCAAGAACATTTTATCTTAAAAAAAGTGTTCCTCTGAAATCTTAAAGTGATAAATTCTTTTATTTGGTTTGTTGCACAAAACTTACGAGTCATGGGTATAATAAAGAAGTCTAAGAAAATCTACATAGAAATAGTTGGTCAGAAGTAACAAAATTTTCTAAATTCGAGAAAGTTATAAGGAACAACATCTCCATCAATCTCTCTTGTTTATTATAGTATGTTTTATCATGCATATGTCAGCAATGACCCTAAAATTGTTACATAATAAAAAGTAATTTCCTCATTATCTATGAACAATCATTGTTATTGCTTAAGTGTCATATCACCTGCCCCAACTTAATTGGAATTGAACCATATTGATTGTTATGGTTATAATATACAATTACAAAGAACTAATTCAACGATCAACCAACCAATATGTAGCATCTAACTAGGACTGTTCACAACTGAATACTCTAAATTAAAATTTTGATACACAACATATCAATGAAGACGACATTACTTTCCTAAAAATCAAGAAGAAAAAGATAAGCTGCATAACATTATTTTCAAAAATATAGTCTGACGGGCTGAATCCAAGTCTGTAGTTCACAAATTTAATTGAAATAAGTCAAAGAAAGAGTTATCACTATACAAAAATAATATTTAACGATAATTAATACTAAGGTGACTGTTGGGACAAACCCCACAATATTCTATAAATGAAAAGACCGAAAAACAGTAAATATGTGTCCTCTAGAATGAAAGGAGGCTCATCACTGACTTCGAGTGCTTTGCTAGATCAACGAGGTGCAGGATGATGCTGATCCAGGCTACCTGCGTTTGCATCATGATACGATGCAAGACAACTGACATTAGTACATTGAATGTAAGAGTATGCTAGTTGGAATGCTAACAAAACTAAACATGAAAAGAGTAAGAAGAAACACTTACCTTGGCTCTGCTCACTCATGAACTTAACTCAATTAAAGCAAGTAGACATATGCAATATGCATATATAAGCTTGTAAAAACAATGTAAACACTTAGTTCCCTAAATAAAAAGCAATAACAAATTCAACTTTACTTATATATGAAAGTAATATATTTTATGTGGGAGATTCTTTAATCTACAATGTAACACCTCGTATCCAAAATAGACCAAAATCAGCTTTTCAGAAAATCCACAGGTGGAGTCGACGATTTCCATCGATGGACCGTAGCCTGACCCACGGTCCATCCTGCATATTCGTCGATGGAGTCACAAACCCCCAAAATCTCAGCAATGAAAATTTGACTAAGTGTCGAACGACGGACGGACCTACGGTCCATAGGTCAGATTACGATTCGTAAACTGTGTCCATTGATCGACACCCCATTCACTCACTTTCTGAAAAGAACCACGATTGACCAACACGGTCCGTATATCGACCCTACGGAATGTAGGTGGAAATTAACAGAGAGTTAGGGGGGGAAATGTAGTTGGGTCAACTTCAATTGGTCATAACTATTAGCACAAAATGAATTAGGTGTCCTATGACATACCCACAGATAGATAATTGAATTAGCTTTCCATAACCACCGACTTTGCTAAAATCAGCCCTTCGAGTAAAAAGTTATGTTTAGTAAAGACCTATCAAACAGGCCCATCTTACGGACCTAAACGACGAACCATCGGTTGAACTATGGACCGTCAGTCCAGGTCGTCATTTGGTTTGATAGCAACTAACTTAGGGGTTTTTTGGTATTTTCCCACTTTGTTTAAACCTTAAGATACGTCATTTTGACCCTAAATCATCAGATTTTAGTCAGTTTAATGCCTAGAAACATAACTAAAACTTACCTAAGTCAAATCATTAATCAAAACTTAGAAAATTAGAAGCAAGGAAGGAATAAAAAGTCAAGAACCCTAGTTCAAGAACACAACAAGCTTCTTGCAGTTTCAGTCTCAAAATATAAGTGTTTCTCCATGAATTTCATCACCAGGTATGTGAGATTTCACAAGTGTGTTCCTTTCACCCATTGGGTCCCTAGTTTTCAGTCAGATTCTTGATTTCCATATCATGATTAGACCTAGGGTTTCTAGAACTTCAACAGAACTTCATGAATTTATTAATTATATGTTCCAAATTAGATTTCCATGTTATTACTCATATTATTGCATGAATTTCAGAACTCTAGTTATGTATTTCTTTTGTTATTGAGTTACACATGCTAGGTCAGATATTTCAGTTACTTCATATATACATGACTCAATTGTAA
Source organism: Solanum habrochaites (assembly GCA_027704765.1). Classification (NCBI taxonomy): domain Eukaryota; kingdom Viridiplantae; phylum Streptophyta; class Magnoliopsida; order Solanales; family Solanaceae; genus Solanum; species Solanum habrochaites. Next base: position 43,402,660 of record JAKWJA010002500.1, read on the forward strand.
ATGCATAATTACCAGATTAGTTGTTGCATTCTCAGTTTGCATGTTCAATTTTGAGCTATCTCGTATTTACATAAACTCATAATCAGTTAATTACATAATTCATTGAGAGTAGCATAATACCAAGTTGGACTAGGGTTCAACTTACCCAATTAGTCCCAGAACTACTAGCCAAGTAGGTTGTAAGTCCTCTCTTCAGACAATTAGTTTACTGATCACGCCAGTATTCCTTTATACCTCTAGCAGGGTATATTGGATCCTCGCGATGGGGCATATACATCAAACTCCACATTTAGCTCAGGTGATTTTATTATTGGTTATTAGTAGCTCCCATAGTTCAGTCAGACTTTCTTGCATTTACCATTTATCAGTATACTCAGTATTCAGTTTCAGCATGTTATAAATTTATCATTGCATTTAGTTAGCTCAGAGATTTAGTATATCCTATTCAGATTATTATACTTGATTTTGTTCTTGTTCAGTTATGTTTTATTTTAGCCTTATTCTGTCCTACATGCTTATTACCTTTCAAGTACCGGCGCATACGTGCTCTACATCTTCTCATGATGTAGGTTCAGGTTCTCAACATGCAAATCACGTATAGTTCGATTCTCGATCTCCAGTTCAGCAGATTTAGTGGTGAGTCCTCATTCTCCGAGGACAATAGTCATGAGTTTCTTTTCAGTATTTATTCCTTTAGTTTTAGTTTTATTCCCAATATTTCTAGTCCAATTTAGAGGCTATTTTCAGACATAGTTAGTTTCAGTGTAGTATTGAGTTAATAACATCTCTATATTAAACTCATCAGTATTTTATTTATATCAGTTATAGTATATGGGTATTCCCCATCTTTTCAGTTTAAGTTATGATTTAGCTTCTACATTCAGTTTATTATCTTTAGTATGCTCATGATTATGCCAGTAGGGATAGCTTGGGATCGCTTGTGGTCCTAGGTTCCATGTCCGCGTCTCAGGTGTAGATCAGGGCGTGACAGAAAACCACCACTAGGAGCCTAAGTGGTGATACAACGTCTTGCCCACGCCGCCAAAACTGTCCTACTTTGACGTTGCATAGAACTCCTTAAGTTAGTGGATCCACTAGCTTAACTTACGTGATCATCTAAACAGTATGACCCATTTATACCCATGAAAGCTACGTGGTTAACATGGAGACTTGAGTTAATATGAACTCTCATACCCACATCGGTGCTCAACTTCCTTTAGGTCATGCTTTTTAAAACAATTTCCTTTCTTCGGGTTGAGATAATTTCCTTGACACTTAAGCTTTAAAAAGCTATCTTGGAATCAATGTTCCATTTTCTTGTTTAAAACTCTTTTGGAAATCATTGTTTCCTCTTAGCTTAAATGTGAAAATATTTATAAACTTTTAGGGAATACTTAGTTCCCTTATAGCTTTTGAGAAATGAAATCAACTCATTACTCTTTGCTTAACTTGAAAACTTGAGTCTTAATCAACTGTTAGGGAATACTTAGTTCCCTCATATTTTTTTGAAGAAAAGACATAAACTTTTACTCTTCACTTTAACTTGAAAGTTGAGCCTTAAAACGAAGTTAAAAATGTTCAAGAAGGACTCATTGAAAATCTTTAAGAACTTTGCTTTGACTTAATTCTTATCTCTAGACTTGACTCTTAACTTCTTGACTTTGACCTTAACTTCCCTTAAATATGATTATGGATTAAAGGTTATAAATTTATGTTCTTTAGTGATTTCTAGGTGTTTAGAAATCACTTAAAGTAACTAGAATCATTGTGAGGTGTTAAGGTACCTTAGAAGGGCTTAAAAGGATGAAACTACGAAAACGGGGCAAAAGACGTCGATACGCGCACATTCGGGGCGTACTGCACCAGACCAGTTGGTTTGAGGCACATTTCTGGTGCACTATAGGTGCACGACCGCTGACCTTCTAGCATAGATAGGGCGTACCGTGCCAGGTGCTACCCAGAACCGCCTGAATGTCATTGTTCTCTTGATTTATGATCGTAAATTTCCTCAAGCTCTATAGTTCTATCCCCAAACCCTTACGATCATCAATACCTTCAATACCCAACATATCTAACTCTAAAACAACATAGGAAACTAGGAATCATTATCAATGGGCATTCAAACAACTCAACCAAATATGGATTCAACAAGATCTATCAAGAATTCACTTCGAATCATGTAAAGAATTCTAAAACTATTGAACTGAAATAAGATTGGTGTATGGATGAATTAACCCAACACTAAAGATATCACATACCTTTATAAGGATCACTCCCGACGAAATCCACTCGAAGTTCTTGATGTTCTTGGTTCTTCTTTTCACTCTTTTTCGAGCCCTAAGCGTGAATTGATTTTCCAAAAATGACTTGAGGCTTACTTTTTCCCCTAATAAAACCCTTAAAACTAAATAGGAAAATAAGTTCTGAAAAGACTTGCGTGCCCTTTCTTAAATCTGAAATTGGACTTTCCCCACTTTAATAACATCAACTTTCGATAGACATATTTCCCTCATACGATCAAAAATGCCAAAATACGGCGGTGTTGGAAAGATATCTACAAGGGATTTCCAACCATATGAAGAATTACCTCTAACTCATCCTCAACTAGAAGTTATGACCATATTAAAATGACCAAAACTCACTTTCTTAAGATTAGGAAAATTTCCAGATTTCTTCTTTTCTTTCCAAAACAAATATTTTTAGTTTCTTAGTTTATTCTTAGCTATTTCGAGTTACGAGATGTTACAATATCTCCCCTTGGAAACATTCGTCCTCGAATGAGATTTCTTTCACTAAGCTAAGAATAGTAACCTCAAGTTTAACAATCAATAATCAAAATCAAGTAATAACATGCTTACTCATAGTTTATAAAGTACAAAGAAGAGAATTAGTAGCTTGATTTGCATTCTTTCCAGATTCAAAGAGATTTGGATATCTCTTCTTCATATCCTCTGCAGATTCCCAAGTCACTTCTTCAACAATTTTGTTCTTGTAAAGAACCTTGACCGATGCTACCTCCTTTGTTCTCAACTTGCAAACTTGACGATCTAAAATATGAACCAAAATCTCTTCATAAGACGAGATATCTTTAATCCCAACATTTTCTGTTGGTACAATCAATAATTCATCCCCATGAACTTCTTCAACACGGATACATAAAATACCAGATGAACTACTGCTAACTCTTCTGGTAGATCAAACTCATAATCCACATTGCCAATTCTCTTGGATATCCTATATGGACCAATATACCGGGGACTAAGGTGAAACTTTTAGATATACCCAATCATCAACTTCAAACTCTGTGCTATTTTCAACCTCTTTTAGATCACCTTCACATTCTCCATGGCTTGGTGAACTAGATCTTGTCCTATTGATACCTACTTCACCAACCTTGAACCACCCAATAGGAGATTTGCATCTTCTCCCATAAAGAGCTTCATATGAAGCCATTTGGATTATCAATGTTAACTTTCTTGTAAGCGACTGAATGAGAGGTAGGTGATCATCCTAATTACCCTTGAAATCAATCACACATGACCTCAATATATCTTCTAAGGTCTGGATAGTGAGCTCTACTTGCCCATCCGTCTGAGGATTAAAAGTAATGCTTAAGTTCACCTTTGAACCCAAACCTTTCTGGAAAAACTTCCAAAAATGAGCAGTAAATTATGCACCTCTATCTGAAATGATCAAAACTATGACTAATGAAGTCTTACCACCTCCTGAATGTATAAATTTTAATAATCCTCTGCCGAATGGGTGGTCTTTACCAACAAGAAATGGGATAATTTTTTCATTTTATCGACAATCACCAAAAATGAATTATGTTGTCTGTGAGACCTTGGAAAGCAGGTGATGAAGTCCATATTAATCATCTCCCACTTATATTTTGGAAGTTATATATTCTGAGCCAAACCTCCAAGCTTTTGGTGTTCTACTTTCACTTGCTGGCAATTCGGGCACTTGGCAATAAACTCAGCCATGTCCTTCTTCATACTTTCCCACCAATATACCTCTCTCAAATCGCAGTACATCTTTGTGGAACTCGGATGAATGGAATATCTGGAACTATAAGCCTCCTCCATGATCCTCTCTTTGAGTCCATCCACCCTAGGTACATAAAACCTACCTTGATACTTCAGTACACCATCTCCCCCTTGTTCAAAATATAATACCCTTTACTTATGAAACTTTGACTTTAAATCAAGCAAAATAGGGTCTTGGTCTTGCTTTTCTTTCACCTCTGACGCTAGTGATGATTCAGCCCTATTGGTCTCCACTATTTCTCCTTTTGTGGAATCCATAAGTCTGACTCCCAGATGTGCAAGTCTGTGCACATCTTTGGATAACTCTCTCTTTATTCCTCAACATAGGAGGCACTCCCCATGGTTAACCTGCTTAAAGAATCAACAACCATATTAGGCTTACCTAGGTGGTGAAGAATACTCATGTCATAATCCTTGAGTAATTCTACCACATTGCTATATGGATGGATTTAAACTATTTCAGGAGGAATTAACGAACAATAGTGTAGGCATTGTGCATCAGTGAATATATCTAAATGAAGCCATACAAGTAGTGACACCTATCTTCAAGGCAAAAACTTACCAACACACTACTTTAAGTATTGGTTGGGTAATTCCTTCATGAACTTCAACTGGTCTAGAGAGTCATAATTTAGCTTACATTCTGCATGAGCACCAGACAATCAAAACCAACTCTTCCTGATGCATCACAATACACTACAAACTTGATAGTACCTTCTGTAAGGTCACAACTTGGGGCAGCAGCAACCTCTTTTCAATTCCTTGAAAAGCTTCTCTACAAGCTCAGAATATTGACATTAAACTAGTGTCTACGTCAACGGGGTAAAGGAACGATCGAGGTATAGAGAAAACCCCCTCAACCATAACCTTCTATAGTAGCCACTCCAACACAAGAAAAGCTTTATGTCTAGTCACTTCCTAAACGTTCTTCTATCTTTTGGTAATCAACTCTAATCCATCATCGAAAAACTAGTTGCCAAGAATTGCCACAGACTTAAGGCCAAACCCAACGGACGAGAACTTGACATACAACTCCTTATCTTTTGAAGTCGGAAGGACTATTCTGAGATGACTAGCATGATCTTCTTCATTCCTTTAATAGATTAGTATGTCATCAATAAAGAAGATAACAAACATGTCTAAATAAGACTTGAAGAGTCTGTTCTAAGATTTATGAACGTTGACGGTGCATTGGTCAATCCAAAGACAAGACCAAAAACTCATAATGCTCATAGTTCTAAAAGTTATCTCTGGAATGTTACATTCCCTTACCTTTATCTGATGGTAGCCAGATCTGAGGTCAATTTTTGAGAAATTGGTGATACCCTAAAGTTGATCGAAAAGAGCATGTATCCTTGGAAGATGATACTTATTCTTAATGCTAACCTTATTCAACTGACGGTAGTCTATACACATTATAAGGGAACCATATATTTTTCTTACAAACAAGATCGAAGCACCCCAAGGTGAGACACTTGGTTAAAGGAAACCTTTATATAACAGATCTTTCAATTGTTCTTTGAACTCTTTTAACTCTGATGGTGTCATTGTATATGGCAGAATAGAGATAGGACGAGTATCTGGAATGATGTCTATGTCGAAGTCTATTTCTATTTTAGGAGAAACTCCGGTTAGATCATTAGGGAAGATATCTGGAAACTCCTTTACAATGAAAACTAACTTAAGAGAAGGTACCTCAGCGTTTGAGTCATTTACTCGTACTAAGTGATAGATACATCCCTTTGATACTAACTTTCTCGCCTTAAGGTATGAAATGAAATGACACTTAGGCACTGCTAAACTACTACCCCACTCTATGACTGGATCATTAGGAATCTAAAACTTGACAACTCGAGTTCTATAATGTATTGATGCATAACATGCATGAAGCCAATCTATAACTAGAATGACATCAAAATCTACCATGTCTAATCCACCTACCGATCAGCCATGGTTGTGTATGCCTAGTAGTTTTATGAGTTAGTGCGCGTCATGAACAGAGAGGTAAGTTCGGGAAATGAGGGGGGGGATTTTATTGAAGTTCCAAGGGTTTAAAGAAATATTAGGCAAGGCTGTTAATCTAAGGTGATATAATTAGTGGCTGATTCGCCATTTAACTTTAATGTGTGGGAATTAATAGTGGCTGATGGATTTTTATATCGAGTGGGGCCCCACCACTAAGCAAAGTAAAGCAAATCAGATTGGTGAGCTGGCCTTAGTGGAGCTATGGGTAGTGGGGGGCTGCTCCACTTCCTATTTTAAGTATTAAAAGAAATAGATTGGGATATGGACTTAGTGGAGCATGTGTAGTGGGGGGCTGACTCGCCAAATTAAAGCATTTGTTACATGATGTAGGGAAATGCTTGCACGCATATTATCTCTTTCACCCACTTGACTTGGGAAGCCATGGAAAATGGAGAAAACCATCATGAAACTTTGCCAGCAGGCTGCCAAGAAATGGTAGTACCTCTTTGGCTGTTGGTGTGTACTTCCTTAGCATACCTTGTTAATCTCCATAATGTAGAAGGGGCGTGAACAGATAGCTTAGGAAATTTGTTTAGTTATTAACTGTGTAAGTATGAACAAAAAACCGTGATCGGATTGCGAGTGGTTGTTCTGTTCGGTTTTTGGGCTATTTTGATTTAAAGCAAACTGCAGAAAATAGTGCTTGGTGTATGTATATGGTACGGTGATATGGGGTAGATACTCCACAGGATGATACGCAAGGTAGATGTGTTGCACGAAGGAATTATAAAAATGAGTTTAGAGCTTAGTTGTCGTTCTTCGTTATAAGGTTTCCAAACGGAACGGGTTTGGGGGGAGTTGTTTAATATGATTCGTGGGTTATATGTGTTGTTGGTATTCTGTGGATAATTTGGTGTTGTCGATTGGGCGAATAGTAGGGAAATATAGGGGAAGTGCATTGCCTACAAATTGTCGTTGAGATTATTAGTTAGCTACAATAAGTAGTAAGCGGACGGTATTAATTGCGCACGATGGTGCGTGTTATGATTAATTAGCTTGAGCCAGTAAATATTGGCGGGCGCGACTATACGAGATGCACCGCTGATCCTATATTTCTTGGGTTGGCATGGACTTTTACAATATTGACGCGCATAAAGACACACTATTTGATACTTACTTGTAGAGCGTATTAGGTGACGGTTATTTATTGCTTCCTCAACTATTCGTCTATATTATTGCTATGTTAAGTCTATGGTGTCTTTAATCTATGTAGTTGCTTCTTGAGGCATTGAGGATTGACGTTTCCAATCGGATATTAAAGGTCATGAATCTGATAAATGTTAATCTTTGGGAATACTCCTTGCCTGGTTCACCTTGATTGTTCTATTGAGTTATAGAAATGAGTTTTAAATGCATATGGTTTCTCATAATATTATGCTCGTGCATAGAGTCATTTATCATTCTCACCGAGTACACGGGCGGGGACTGTTCGTGCGGAGTTTCTTGCTATGTCACCCGATCCCTCACTAGAGGGAGCGGGATGTATATCTATCGATAGGGATCTGGTTCTGAGGAGGATGGTTATGATGATGATATGACGGAGATGCTGTGATACGATTCACCGAGTCCTCCACTAGAGGGCCGGTACGTATGATTTTGTATATATATAATGATGATTATTTGCCGAGCCTTAAGAGGTAAGCTGGGAATCTTATAGTATAAGTTAAAAGAATATGCATGATTTCACGTAAAAGGTACATGTGTAGCGGAATCTTATTCGAAACTTATCGTGTAGGTATTTGTCATCTTCCTGAGGCTTTACATACTCTAGTACATGTCGTACTTGACCCCCTCCGGGGGGGGGTTGGGGGGGGGGTGCGTGTGCATTGCCCGCACGTGTGTAGTACGCTCAGGTCGGTGATCCTCCCGCACTAGGATATCACTCTGCGTTTTGGAAGAGCTCCAATGTTCAGAGCCCAATAGTTTTTGGTTTTGGTACATACTGTTTATTAGTCTTTGATGGTCAAGGGTAGGCGGGGCCCCTGTCTCGCGAGTTTCATACTATACTCTTAGAGGTCTGTCAGACATCGTGTGGGTGTATATTTCTGTTTGGATAAGTCTGGACATGGTTTGTTTTGAATGGTCCGCCTTGTAAGGGCAACCTGGGTCAGCATGCGTTACATCATGGTATTGGGGATGGGCCTGTCGCTGCGTATATGCTATTATGCGTGGATAGTGGGACTTGCGGCTAGCGATGTTTGTTACGGTTGAATGGTGTAAGACTTTTATGAAGACCATTATATATATATATATATATATATATATATATATTATAGATTATATATATTTATGGCATGCGGTTGGCTTTATTTGATTAAATTCCTTCTTAGTCTAGTTTAAGTTGGTCATACGTATAGGTGTATTTGTGGTTTCAAAATGGGCATATCGACGGCCCATCGGGTTAGTTTGGGTGGGTCGTGACAAAGTGGTATCAGAGCGGGTTCTCCTCATAAGAACTTATACAGACCGGTCTAGTAGAGTCGTGGTATCGGGTTTGTGTTGTGGCATACATCTCTAAACAGGAAGCAAGTACATTAGGATGGTCATCCTATTTCTTCTTATTCATGAGATCGCGATTAGAGACTATATTAACAGGATTATTCCTTCTAACGAATCCCTATGTTTTAGTTATGCCTCCAAAGAATAAAGCGCACCGCCGCCCAGAAGGGCAAATCTGGTAGCAGAAAGTACTAGTCAGACCATGGAGGAGTTATAGGGCCCGTGGCCCAGTCTATGCCTCGGTATTGTGCTTCAGTGGAGAGCTTCTACTACACCGCCACGCTAGGAGGAGAGTAGAGTAGCAACAACTTCCATTTTCAGGGGACACACCACCAGCCCCCGAGGCCCAGAACCTGAAACCTCCAATCCTAGCCAGGGGGGAGGATAGTAGGGCCATGAGAGATGCGTTCACTTTGCTGGACTAGAGTAGTGGAAGGTCAGGCTCGAAGATGGGGACTAGGAGTTGGATAATGCGGACAGATTTGATAGCTGAAGGGCCGGGAACCTTCTTAAGTTGTAATCTCAGATTCTTTGGGTCACGGCACAGGAGATCCGCAAGAGTTTTATTCGTCAAATGCAGCATACATTAAAGGATAATCAGGCTTCTAGACCGAGTGTGTGTATAGTGTATGAGTTGGCTATGTATCGCTTGCGGGATGTAAGCATTTAATTGGTATCTGAGTTTGGAGTTATATTAGGGGTGAGGATGCTCCCCGCAGTTATGTTATGGTAAGATTTGGGAGGCTTTCCCCCCCAAGGCCACTTCCTGCCGTCTTGAGCTGATTGACGCGAGCGGATTCGATAGATTCTTGCGTTTGAATGGCGAATCAGGAGCCGTTAGAGAGTATAGCCTCGAGTGATCATTTGGCTAGGCATGCGTCCTACTATTGTGGATGATATAGTAGACATGGTACATCGGTTATGTGATGGGATTGGATCGTATATTGATGAACGGTTGCCTATGCCAGAGGGACTTGCAGACCAGGAAGGACATTGCTCGGGTTTGCGGTATATGCAAAGGGGGTAGCGGATCGAGAACCGGGGGACGTCATCTGATTAGAGGATTATCATTAGAGGCCAAATAAGAGGGTTTAGATTCAGCAGGGTTATCCTGAGAGCTTCGAGGAGGGCAGTTCAAATTCATGTTAGATTTTTTCTCCCAGCCAGCACAAAGTGCACCCAAACAATCCATGGGTAGGGGGTGGTAGATAGACCGAATATGGAAGCTGGTCAAAGTTTAGGACGTCGAGGGGTCACCGATATGGGCAGGGTTGTGAGCCTGTAGAGGCCAAATAGAGGCCTACGGTGTTCTAGATTGTGGTAGGTCCCATCCTGGGGAAGGTGTGGTGGGCCTAAAGGTGCGTGTTTTTCGTTTGCGGCCGTTCAGGGTCATACTATGAGGGAAGTGTACCTTAGAGTAGTGCAGGGTTGGTATCGCACAGACCTGGGGCCGTGGTGGTTCATCTCTTATGTGGCTATGCGTCATATGGGCAGGGTATTCAGGCGCAGCAGGCCGTGGTAGGTCAGAGGACGTGGTGGAGCTTCAAGTTCTAGCGGTCCTCGAAACCGTATATTATGCTTTCCGACTAGTAGGCAGATCAGGATGGCGTACCTAATGTGATCACAGGGATCATATCCACTATGTCCACGAAGTGTGTATGACATTGATAACCCAGGTTCCACCTTATGCATTTTATCTCCTTCGTTGCTCGAAGGAGCGGAATAGAGGCGGAGTTGAGCGAACCATTGATGGTTCTCGGTAGCTACACCTGTAGGCGATTCTGTCATAGGCTACGCTGAGTATATAGACTTGCTCATGGTCTATAAAGAGTGTTCGTACAGTTAGCAGATCTCACGAGTTTAAATATAATTGAGTTTGATATTATCATAGGCCTGGTCTGGTAGCTGCTGTTATGCTAGTGTTGATTGCAGAGGAAATAAGTTCGATTTCAATGTAAGGGGAACCGGATGATAGAGTGGAAGGGAGTACAGTATCGCCCGAAAGGTAATTCATTTATACATAAGGCCGGTAATTGGTTAGAAAAGGAGATATTTATCATCTGGTTCGGTGGTGCATGGACATTAAAGGTGCGAGGCACCGAGCGACAATGAGTGCAGTATTTATTGAATTTCTCGATGTATTCCCCACGAGGGAACTTCCAGGCATTCCCCAGAACGGGAGATAGAGTTTAAGCTGAAGTACTACAGACTACCCGCCTATATCTATACCTCTTATAGAATGACCCTGTTGCGTTGAAAGAATGGACAAAGAGCAATTGAGAGATTTGTTAGAAAAGGGCTTCATCAGGCCTAGTACAGTCAACTTGGGGAGCAACAAGGTGGTACGGTTGTGAGGAAGAAGGATTTTATAGGTCGCTCGGATGGATAGATTATAGGCAGTGACAAAGTAACAGTAACAGAACAGGTTATCCCCTCCCAAGGATTGCGATCTATTCGACAGTTGTAGGGTTCTAAGGTTTTTCAAAGATAGACTTGCGGTCAGGTTATCATCAGGTGCGGGTAAGGGAGGAGTATATTCAAAAGACAGATTTCCGAACCAGATACGGGGCTTCTGAGTTTAGAGTGTGCTTTTGGCCGAATGAATGCTCAGCGGTGTTTAGGTTTGTTTATGGATTTAATGAATCGAGGTTTTAAACCATTTCCTTTGATACGTTTAGTATTTAATGTTATAGACGATATTCTGGTCTATTCACGTTCAGAAGAGGAGCAATGCCAACCATGTAAGAACGGTACTTGGGGTTTGCGTCCGCACCAGACGTTATATGCTAACTTTGCTAAGTGCGAGTTCTGTTGACTTAAGTGGCATTCTTGGCGGAATATTATTGGATGCTGAGCGGTATTCGGGAGACACGCAGGAAGATTGGAGGCGGTATAAATAACTTGGCCAGCCCTACGACACCTACTGAGGAGGTACGAGCTTTCTAGGGTCTAGCAGGATAGTCCAGGACATGGGTATAGAAAAGTTTGCCTCAATTCATAGACTTGACAAGCTACTCAAAAGGCGCCAGTTCAGTGGAACTTGATGCTTGTGAGCGAAGCTTTCCGCTATGAAATACAAATTGACTAACAGCCTAGTCCTAACTGCTTCCGGAGGGACCAGACGGCTAGTTATTTATGGTGATGCTCCGGTGTGGGCTAGGATGTGTATGATGCAACATGGCAAAGTAGCTATGCCTCACGACCAGCTTAGGAAGAATGAAAAGAACTATCCTACTCACGATCTGGAGTTAACGGTCATGGTTCATCGCCTGAAGATATGACGATTATTTATATGTGTCCATGGGGACACTATACAGATTATAAGAGTTCTCCCAATATATCTTAAAAAAAACCAGACAGAAGCTGAATTTTACGACAGAGGCGGGTGGTGTAGAGTTGCTAAAGGATATGAGCTGATATTTTATACATCCAGGGAAAGCGAATGTTGTAGCAGATTAGACCTCTTAGCAGAAGTCCATGGGTAGCTTAGCAGAGTACAAACCACAAAGGAGGGAGATGGTTCTGGAGTTCAGCGGTATCCAGCCTTGGAGGCCGTCTGTCTAATTCAAAAGTCGTTGGAGTTCTGATTCAGAGTTTGCTGAAGTCCTTAATAATAGATGAGGTAATAGGAGAACAAATACGGGCACCCTATTCTGTAAGTATAGAGACTGCCACTCTTCAAAAGGAAAAGACCCCATTAAGGTTACACATGACGGATGTAGGTGTTACGATATAAGGGTAAGATAGATTGTGGGTAACCGAATTGCTGGGGCTATGACGGCAGGCTATGGGAGAGGCAACCACTCTGCCCTATTTATTCACCCAGGGTCAACACAAATTTATAATGACCTCAGATATGCTTATATGGTGGGATGCTATGAAAAAGACATCGCGGAGTTGTTGCTTCAGTGCTCGAATGTCAACAAGCAAGAGCGAACATGCAAAAGGCTGGTGGATTATACAAGAGATAGATGGATCCCGACTGGCAATGGAGATGATTAATATGGACTTCATTACAGGCTACCTCGCCAACCAACGGAAGTATGACCTTATGCGGTTTTTTTAGGTTATTGTAGACTAGGTGATGACAATCGGCGGATTTTCTTCAGTAGGACACTTATTCTGCTGAAGTTATTTGGAGGTTAATATAGGAAGATAGTTGAGACTTCATGGGATCCACGTCCAGGATATCAGATAGAGGATCCTCTATTTACAGCAACTTTTGGAGATCGTTTCAGAAGGGATAGTGGACTATAGGTGAACCTTTAGCACAGCATTTCACCCTCAGACGAAATGGGCCGGATGAGCGTTACTATTCACAAAATTAGAAGATATGTTTAGGGCCTGGTATTATTGATCTAAATGGTAGCGTGGGGAATGATCACTGCGCTCATGAGTTTTCCTATATAATACCTACATTCTAGTATCAAGATGGCACCATCGAGACCTGTCTGGGAAAGAAGTGCAGGTCACTATTGGTTGGTTTATGTTGGCGGAGACATTAATAGGCCCGGATATGATTCAGGAGTTGTCAAGCTAGTTGACAAGGTGAGTTAATTAAAGAAAGATTCTAGCAGTCCAGAGTCGACCAAAGTCATATGCAGATAACGGGTCGTCGAGATTTAGAGTCTTCTATTCGTCGGTGATTGGTTTCTAACGATATAACCCATGAAGGTTGTGAAGAGATTCGGCAGGAAGGGAAGGCTCAGTCAATTATACATTGGCCTATCGATTGTTCATAGGATAGGCAAGGGTGCATATGAGTTGGCGTCTACCCTCTGCTTGGGAGGCGTTACATCCAGTCTTCCATGTATCGATGCTACGTAACCTGTATTGGTATCCTTTAGAGTATTCCCTGTAGATGGATGTTAGGTAACAAAGGAGTTGTAATTGAGGGAGAAACCGAGCTATACTGATCGACAGGTTAGAAGGTACGTACTAAGGATGTGCTTCCGTCAAACTGCTCTTGTGGCAAAATAAATAATAGGAGGAGAGACCTTGGATGTAGTCTTTTGCTGTTATGGTATGGCGGGTCCGTCCCGTCGGTTTCACTACTCTAACTCTAGAGCCTGTAGACATGTGGTGGGTTGTATATTATGTTTTGGATAATGGTCTGGAAATGGTGGGGTGGAATGTCGATGTACAAGGCACCTTGTCGGCGGCGTAAATCATTGTGTTATTGTTAGTGAGCTTGTCAGTTGGTGTATGCATTATGCTTTGATAGTGGCGACCTTGTCGGCTCGCGTTTTATTTTTTTTTTTGGTTTGGGTTCCGGTTGTGAATGCGTTCATGACACTCCTTATGCTGACAGATCCATTATATATATATATATGATATATATATATATAATATATAATGATCTGGCATGGGGTTTGGCTTGATTTGATTATTAAATCCCCTGTCTTAGTTTCAGTTGGTCCTACGTTATGGTTTCTATGGGATAGGTCCAAAATGGGGCACTAGTCACGGCCATTCGGGTTGGGTCGTGACATCTGGGTTCTTGTGATGGTAGAAATAGGAGATCATATAGACTGTTTCGCGAGAATAGAATCTAACGGGGGTGGAAAAAGAAAAGGTTCACAAGTTTTAGGCAGAATCTCAAAAGATTTGAAACAATAGGAGTTACAAAAGATAAACTTTCTCCTACGTCTAGCAAAGCATAAACATCAAAAGTAAAGACTTTGATCATACCAGTGAAAAAATTCGAAGATTTCTCTTGTTCTTGGAGGCTAGTGATTACATAGAGGCGGTTTTCCCCTCCGCTAGTACTAGAAATGGCTCCTCTAGGTGCAACCCTATCTGGTAGAGAAACTGATGAGGATTTGGCCTGTTTCCCGGATATCCACTACCATGTCTGTTCTTAGAGCATTTTCTTATGAAGTGACCCTCTTGACCACACTTGAAGTAACCTATTTGGCCATCACGACACTTACCTGGGTGATTTCTACCGCACTTAGCACATGCTTTAGCCCAACTTATTCCACGTGCTACACTTCTTTGAGACTTTGTTGTTCTATCTCTGGAGTTCTGCGAATTTTGGGCATGATGCTCACCTTTGTTTCTGGGTGCAGGAGAACTAGTAGGTGATGGTTTAAGACCCTTTTCTTTCTAAAACTCTGGCTGATTCGAACCACCCTTCTGTTGCCCAGACTCATTCCTAGTTTTAGCTTTATTATTCCTATACTCTTCTATGTCCCTCAGCTTCTCCTCTTCAAGCTCTCTGTATATAAACCATAACCTTGAACTGTCCATGTCCCAAATAGCAAAGCTGTCCCGAACCTCAATTCGTTGCAAGAAAGGACCAAAGACAACACAAAGGAAGCTCATTTTCTTCTTTCATCTCTAACCCATCGCAGGATAAAGGGGGACAATTGGGTAAACTTCAACCAATATTCATGCACAATTAAAGTTTCCTGTTTTAGTGTATGGAACTCCCCTAACTTTGTCTCTTTCAGTTCTCGAGAAAAAAATGCCCCAAGAAAGTTTCTTCAAATCAAGCCCAACTCGGACGTGGTGCATCCTCATCTCTTCCCTCATTCCACTGATTGAACGAAGTACTAGAAAAATTCTACAGTTGGTATGCAGCTAGATCGACTCTTTCAACATCAACAAGATGCATCACATTAAAAATATTCTTTAACTCTTCCACAAAGTTTTCCAGATCCTCAATAGTGCTTGAACCGATGAAACTGGGAGGATTCATTCTGAGGAATTCATGAATCCTCGAGGTTCAGCCTTTTATTGTCAAGATACTCTCTGTTACTCGAATTGGTTAGTAAGCCTTGTCTTAACATCCGCATAGTCTCATAGAACTCAACATTTGGGCCTTATCCTTGAGGTTGCACATTTGGTGTATTAGGTACCTCTGGCATTAGGTACTGCTGGCATTAGTCACTGCTCTTAGTGGATGCATGATGATCTTAAACACACGCAAGCATGAATTAGAGAGAAATTTTTTAAGGATAAACTCTAACGCACGAAAAGAAATATGAAGGAAGTGAGGAATTCCTAAATGTTACAGCATTCTAATCATAGATGTGGTTCACTTCACACCTATGACTAGGACTCTACAGACACGACTTCCTAAACTCTCTAGGACTCTTGAACTCTGTGCTATGCATACGAGTTTTCACACCGACCGTTATTACCTGGAGTTGGGGCTTTTGGGGGACACCCAATACCATGGTCTGTCTTGAGCGAACCTTCGCCGACTAAGTTAACTCAGCGGAAGACTTAACTCAATATAACACAAGAAACATTCTCACAAAGATAACTTAAAAAAATGTCTTGGAAAAAATGATACTCAAGTCTCATAATAAAATATCTGAAATGCAAATAAAGAGAGACTCAAAACTGAACTATATGATTGACTATCTGTCTATGAAGCCTATATAATATTAAGATGAATGTTGGGATAAACTCCACAACATTCTATAAATGTAAAGATCAAAAACTGTAAATATGTTTCCTATGGAATACAAGGAGGCTCATTCACTAACTTCGAGTGCTCTGTTGGATCAACGAGGGTTGGATGATGCTGATCCTAGTTACATGCGTCTACATCATGATCTTAAACTTAAACTGGAAAAGAATAAGAAGAAACACTTACCTTGGATCTTCTCACTCATGAACTTGACTCAATATAAATCAAATAGACATATGCAATATATATAAAAATGTAAACACTTAGTTCGACAAAGAAAATGCAATAACAAACTAAAGTTTACTTATGTATGAAAATAATATAGTTTTTGTGGGCGATTCTCTAATCGACAACCACCACTATGAGCCTAAGTGATGATACAACCCTTTTCCCATGATTCCATTAGAACTCTTAAGTTAGTAATTCTTGTACACTAGCTTATCTACGTGTATCATCTTAAAAGATGATCATTAATACCATGATGACTATATGGTGACATGGAGGACGTGAGTATAAGGTATGATCTCATCACCACATTGTGCTCAATAATACTCCCAAAATTATACTTAACTCATGCTTTTGAAAACAACTTCCTTTCCTTGGGGTGAGATAATGATCAACACTTTAGTTCACAAAAACTATCGTGGAATAAGGTTCATTTCTTATTCACAATCTTTGAAATCTTTGTTTCCTCTATCAAATGTTGAAAAATTTTAAACCTTGAGAATACTTAGTTCCCTTATACATTTTGGAAATGAACTCAACTCATTAATCTTTGCTTAACTTGAAAACTTAAGTCTTAATCAACTCTTAGGGAATACATAGTTCCCTTATATTGCTTTGAAGAGAAGACTTCAACTTTTACTCTTCACTTTAACTTGAAACTTGAGCCTTAAAGCGAAGTTAAAAACATTTAATAAGGACTCTTGAAAATCTTTAATAATTTTGCTTTGACTTACTTTTTAACTCTAGACTTGACTCTTAACTTCTTGACTTTGACCTTAACTTCCCATAAATTAGATTGTGGATTCAAGATTATGATTTTTGTTATTTAGTAATTTCTAGGTGTTTAGATATCATTTGAAGTAATTAGAATCATTAGGGGGGGGGGGTATTAAGGTACCTTAAAAGGTCTTAAAAGGACGAAATTAAGAAAACTGGGCGAAATGTTTTGGGTCATTCGGGGGGCGCCGTGTCAGACTAGTTTGTCTGAGGAATCTTTTTGGCGCACTTCCCCACCCCAGTCCTTCTGACACAGATGGGGGGCACTGCCTCAGATGCTACCCAGAAGCGCCTCAACGTCTTTCTTCTCTAAATTTCTGATCCTAAATCGCTTAAACCTCGATAGTTCTATGTCCAAATCCTTAGGATCATCAATACCTTCAATACCCGACAGATCTTACTCGGAAACAACATTGAAAACTACGAATCATAATCAATGGGCAATCAATTCAAACAACCAACCACCCATAAGGGATTCGACACGAGTCATCACTTATTAGTTATAAGGAATATTTAAAATTCTGAAACCAGCTTAAACGACCAACAAGATTGGTGTTTGTGAGAATTAACCTAACACGAAAGATCTCACATACCTTGATAAGTATCACTCCCAATGAAATCCACTCGAAGTTAGTGCAGTCTTGGGGGCGAGACTTCTTTATTCCTCCCTTGTATTTATTTTCTACTTCCCAAGCCCTAAGCTGACTGATTTCCCCCCAAACTAACTTAAGTCTTATTTTTATCCCTAATAATCCCTTAAAACGAGAAAATAAGTGGTGAAAAGACTAGTTTACCCTTGCTTAAATTCGGAATTGGACTTTTCTGGCTTCAACAATCCAACTTATGATAGGCATATCTCTCTCATACAATATCGAAAATGCGCGAACTCAACGGTGTTGGGAAGATCTCTCAAAGCGTTTTCCAAACATATCAAGAACTACCTTTAACTCATCATGAGGTATAAGTTTTGGTCATTTGAAAATGACCAAAACTCACTTTCTTAAACTTAGAAAAATTTCTAGATTTCTCCTTTTCTTTCCAAAATGAATATTTTTAGTTTCTTAGCTTATTCTTAGCTATTTCGAGTTATGAGATTTTAAATCTATAAATGTCCCTAAAACCTACAGCGACATTCAATCTAATAACAATTAATTAAAATTGATAAAGGCTCTAGCACTCTTCGTTAATGTGCATATTTATTGCCGATATTATTTTTGTTATAGTGCATTTTGGGCATTTGATAGTTTCAGGAAATTTTGATAACTAATTATGCCTAAAGAATAGAGGAAGAAATATGATAAATTAGTCAACTTGCGATAAAAAAAAAGTGAATTAATTGTCTCTATACTAATATTTTAGGACGATCATGCAATGACATACAAAATGTTTGTACCTAAAATAAAATAATTAGAAAATATATTAACTATGGCATGTGACAAGTAAGAGAACAATCTGTTCGGTTCATTTAATTAACTTCACCATTGATTTCGTATTAGTTATAACATATTGGTTGTTGTAAACAAAGATAAACCCACAATAAATTTTTCCATAAAGAATATGAAGAAGCCTGCAAAAAGGGACAAAAGAAAAGATCAATTTCAATCATCTTTGTTAGGATTTTTGACAAAGTTCGAAAAAGTCACCTAAATAGCAAAAAGAAGTTGCAATAGTTACATGCATCAATTATGACTTGCGGTAAAAAATTAAGTTTCATGAAATAGGAGGAAGAAAACTTCGGAAATAAAATACACTTCATAAGAAATTTAACGTATTTGAATTTGACTCACCTATAGCGGAAAAACCTACAAATTATAGTGGAAAAGAAGTTTTGTTTTACTAAAGAAAAAAATGTTATGAATTCAACCATTTGAACAGATATATTAGTTGTGGATTGGGAGACACAAGAGTAGTAATGTCGCACCGCATTTGAAATCAATTTTCTTTTTTATTCTTTCTTCTTTTGGTGTCTTGAAATTAAGTGTTGGGTTTTAAAATGCGTGAATGGAAAATGGAAAGCAGTGACTTTGGTGAAAAGTTGTGAATTGTGTGTTTTTATGAAAAGTTTGGATTTTTCTAAAGATTTGTGACTTTTATTTAAAAAATTCGAATCTATCACACACACATCTCAACTGGACAAGAAAAGAAGGGGCACTCACTATTTCAATTTGGCTTCTACGGCTTGTACGAAAATATGCACTTCCTCACTTTTCTCTCTATATGGTTTCTCCCAAACTCTTGTGATTCTTTTTAAATAAGACCTGAAAGAAAGTATTACGTATGCAACATATTATTGGGCTTATGGGCAAAGTTGGCTAGTCAGATTTGGGCTAAATTTATCCATAAAGGAAAGGATGAAAGACCCAAAACCTTGGACTTTTTTATCCACATAGGAGAAGAAAAAGGCCCAAAACCCAACAACTCCCCCCCCCCTTACAGACTATGTGGAGGAAACCGGCATCCCGACATCATGCAACATATTTCAAACTCCCTCTTGGAAAAACTTTAGTCATCATGTCGGAACCATTATCATCGATATGCATCTTTTCAAATTCAAGCAACTTAGAATCGAATACATCTCGAATCCAATGATACCTCATATCAATGTTTTTGGACCGACCATGAAATGTAGAATTCTTTCCAAGATGAATAGCCCTTTGATTGTGCAATAAAGTACATACCTCTCTTGAGCACATCCAAGTTCCCCCAAAAATCTTCTCATACAGATCAATTCTTTGCAAGCTTTATCAGCTGCAATAAGTTAGCCTCTGTAGTAGATAAAACAACACATTTCTCAACATACATTGCCAAGATACAACTCCCCCTGCAAAAGTAACCAAGTATCCTGAAGTAGGATTACAAGTATAATACACCACAAAGAATAGTTTTTTCCTTTCCCCACCCAAAAAAAAACAAACGCAATACTAGAAGTGACACAAAAATATCTAATAATCCACTTTACAACATTCTGATGCTCTCTTCCCATGTTAGAAACAAAATGGCTAACAATACCAATAGAATGAGAAGTATATGTTCTTGTACACACAATTGCATATATTAAAATACAAACAACTGAAGCACACGAAACTTGTTTCATATCTTACTTCTCGCCATCACTGAAAGGACAATGTCTAGTACTCAATTTGAAGTGCATAGTTTAAGGTGTATTGACAACCTTAGCTTTTGTCCATGTTAGATCTACGAAGAACTTTTTGAATTTACTTCTCAAGTGACAACCATAATTTCTTGGCATCTCTATCATGGACAATCTGCATGCCAAGAATTTGCTTTGTTGGTCCCAAAGTCTTTCATAGAAAAAGTCTTATTAACTCTTTCTTCAACTTTTTAATTATGCAAGTATTATGACCAACAACAAGCATGAAATCAACATAAACCAAAACGATAATAAAGTCATCACTAGAGATTTTTTGCACAAAAACACAATGGTCTGAAGAAGTCTTCTTGAAGCTCATGCAGACTCATAACAGAACTAAACTTCCATAGCATTGTCTGGGAGATTGTTTTAAGACATACAAGCTCTTCTTTAACTTGCAAACATAATTATCTTTTCCCTTGACTTCAAATCCTTCCGAATTCTCCATATAAATTTCTTCATCTAAGTCATTATGGAGAAAAGCAGTTTTAACATCCGTTTGTTCAACCTCCAAGTAGAGACTTGCTGCCTAGCCTAAATTAACACGGATGGATGACATCTTCATAACTGGAGAGGATATCTCATTAAAATCAATTCCTTTTTTTTGTTACATCCCTTCACAACTAATCTAGCCTTGTACGATGGAACAGGGTTACCATCTTTATGTTTCACCCTAAAAAGCCACCTATTTTTCAAAGCTTTTCTACCTTTAGGTTTCATAACCAAAACAAAGCTAGTATTATCATGTAGAGACTTGATTTCATCATCCATAGCATCAAATCACATTTCTTTTTCTTCAACTTCCGTGGCCTCATCAAGACTCTCTGGTTATCCCCCATGAATCAAGAGTACATACTCATTGGGAGAATAACGAGATTAAGATATTTTTCTCTAGTACATCTTCTGAGAGAACTCTGGAGAATTTATAATAGTTGCTTGATGACCTACTACATCATCTTGCACTGGAGCATCAACGACATACTGATCATTCTAAGTATGATCACCATCTTCAATATCAACTTAATATTTTTTTATCATTTTGAATATTTTCACCTGGTGTAATAGTCATATGAACATGATCAACTTCAACTAGGCTCTCACTGGTATGAGAATCAACTTTCTCAGCTTTGTCAAGATCTTCAAGTGTCTGGTCTTCAAAGAACACAACATTACAACTTCTAACAAGTTTTTTCTCAATTGGATAAAAAAATAATAGCTGAATTCATCTTGACCATAACCAACAAAGATACGTTGCCTAGTTTTAACACCCACTTTTGCCTCTCATCCTTAGGAAAATGCAAGAACACTTTACACCCCAAAACTTTAAGATGATAATATGAAACATTCTTACCAGACCAAACTCTTCAGGAACATTACTATTCAAAGCAACATTAGGAGATAAATTGATGACATAGACACCCGTATTAAGTTTTTTTGCTAAAAAAAATATCAGGCAACTTAGCACCTAAGCGTACATCAAACCTTCTCAGCAAGAGTTATGTTCATCCTGTCCACTAAACCATTTAGCAGAGGAGTCTTAGGAGGAGTTTTCTGATGTCGAATACCCTTCTATCTGAAATACCTATCAAAAGTACCAATATACTTACCACCATTATCAGAACAGATGCATATCAATTTATTGCATGTTTGTCTCTCAACTAAGGCCTGCAATTCTTGAACACATCAAGTACTTAATCCTTGGACTTCAAAGAGAATACCCAGAGTTTGTGAGAATGATCATAAATAAAAGCCATAAAGTAAAGTGCACCACTATGAGACATTACCTTAAAAGGACCTCACAAATTAGAATATACCAACTCCACGAAATCAAGTTGAAACTCTTCTCTCTTTGCCAGCTAAGAAATGAACATACTTGTTCAACTTTGCTTGTTTCACTCCAAAAAGAAAATTTTTCTTATCCAAATTATCCATCCCCTTCTCATCATATGACATAGTCTTCTATGCCATATAAATGATGAAGTATCATTCTCCACCACATTTGCTGAGCCTTTGAGAATGGAGCCCTAAAAAACATACAAGTTAGACAACTTGTCACCACGGGCTACCACCATAAAACCACTTGTAAGATTCCACTGGACAGAACCAAGGGCATTGACATAACCCTCATCATTAAGGTATCCCACCAAAATCAAACACAAACGAACAATTGGAGCATGCTTGAAATTGTTTAGAACTAGTTTGGAACCATTATTATTTTCCAAACAAACAGTTCCAATACCAAGAACTGCAACCTTGAGATTATGCCCATTTTCAACATCCCAAAATTACCTAGAGTATAAGAAGATAATAATTCCTTCTGGGCGTGACATGAGAAGTATCACCAGAATCCACAAACCAACTAAACTTATCACAAACAATATTGATGACATTTTCATCACAAGAAACAAGAAGGTCATAGTTAGCAACAACCACAACACGATTTTCATTATTACCTTCTTTCTTTGTTGTTTCATATCACTCTTGTTCTTGAAACAAATTTTTTTTATATGCCCATGCTTGTTGCAATAGTCACATTTAACATTATTGAATCTAGAAGTTGACTTGCTCTACTTCTATCTCTGTCATTCTGACCTCTAAACTTTCTTTTCCCCCTGTCTTCAGTAAAACTAAAACATTGGAGTGTGAAGTAAAAGAAGATGAGGCTTGTGATCTTCTTCTCACTTCTCTTCATTGAAGACACCACTCTTAGAATATTCCATGGTCACATCAACATTGTAAGCAAAATTAGTCAAAGAAACTCAGAGAATTTCAAAAGAATTTAGTAGAGTAGTAAGAACCCATAGTCCCTGTATTTCTTCATCAAATTTTACACCCATTCCATACAATTGGTCAAGAACACCATGAAAATAATTAATAAGTCAAAAATAGTTACTTGGCTGCGAGTGAAGGACTGGTTATTAAGAGTCTCACTATGATGAGAGAAAAACCCAGACTAGAGGAATGTGAAAATCCCCTGAATGACGTACATCCGGAACCCACTTGTTTTACAAAACTCCAGATTTGGGAGTTCCTTCCTCCGATTCTTCTGACACAAAGGGTGATAATCGTCCTATTCAGTGGTTGTTGCAGAAGAGAGATGAGAATGTCTTTAAAAAGGGAAAGGAAAAGGTATTAAAGTTCTTATTCGAGATCGTTCACTAATCTGGAACTCGCCATAACAGTTGGCTGATGCTATGAAATCCAGTGCAAAATCCACAGCTAGCAATAGAAGTGCAAGAACCTTCAGTGTAAAAATTCCAAATGCCTTTGTCTGTTGTTGTAGAAGTCTCTGGAGAAGAGTCTAATGGGGGATCTTGGAAGAAAATTTAGGAAAAATTAAACAAAGTTTACAAAAGAAGTCTGAAAACACGAAACCCACATAGGTGGCAGTGAAAGGGAAAAGGAAGAGAAAGACATCTGCAACATGAACTAAGAAGTCTAAAAAGGGACCTGATCCTCAGGTGCATGTGGATGAAGGTTTTGCCAACAAGCAAGAAATTGTTGATAATTTGAGTAAGCAAACTGTCTTCGCTGGAAGGGTGTTTGACATTAACATTGT
Organism: Solanum habrochaites; assembly: GCA_027704765.1. NCBI lineage: Eukaryota > Viridiplantae > Streptophyta > Magnoliopsida > Solanales > Solanaceae > Solanum > Solanum habrochaites. The sequence continues at coordinate 43,426,368 of JAKWJA010002500.1, forward strand.
TAATAAACCTGGAATGGACTCTCTTCATAATATTGTAGAGATTCAATCATGGATGCATTTATTTGACTTTAAGTCTCCCGTTCTTCATGAGGAAGAGATCTGTGAATTCTATTACAATATTCATTTCAGGATGATGGTAGTATACATACTAGAGTGAAAAACATTGTTGTTCATCTTGATGAAGACCAACTAGGAACAATTCTTGGAGTACCTCGAGGAGGTATCATGTCCATAGATAGAAAGGCTTTGTCCATGATTTTGTTAAGATTTGTTTCTAAGCTTCCTACTACACCACGCTGTAATGGACTGTTCAAGAAATTTTGAAGAGTGAATACCGGTTGGTTTTGAGTTCTGTCAACCAAAATCCTCCTTCCATCCAAGAACTGAAAAGAGAATTTGCAAACTTCTGCTCATTTGTTTAATCATGGATCGGTGTGCAAATTTGAGTCTCTGGACGCCACGACTTGTGCTCGAACACATGTACAAAAATGTCATTGAGTCGTAAAGAAAGCATGGTATGGTTTATGGGGATACTTTTTTTTACTAAAGCTTTCAGCCCTTTACATTCCGCTGGTGTGTGGTGGGCAAAAGTTGGTACTTTGAAGCAATCTTTTCTCTGAGTCTCTTTGTTTTGATATGTGAATGCATAGAAGGGAAGGAAATCCTAAGAGACAGTGGTCAACTTATTGAAACTAGGATCAACTGAAGCATGATGTGGAATATATGACTATGAGGTTGAGTAGTAAGATGCATAAATTGCTATTCTTAAGACCGAGCTACTCAGGCGCAGACCGAAGGACCTAGTCCTCAATATTCAAGACTGAATAGGAAATGTAGAACTGAGGGCCAAGATTGTTGCTTTACAAAGAAAGCATCAAGGACATGAATGGTTGAATGGCTTGACTTACTCTTTCAATTAAGACTCCCTTTCCCGATCAGCCTCCCCCTTCATAGTTCTCCATCATCCCCTGTAGTCTTTGTGTGGCTGAATCAACAAGTTTTTGAATCCGAGTTTAATTTTATGTATATAAAGCTATTCCTGGATTGCCCTTTTTATTACTCTTATCCTCCTTTTGTTATGGTCAATTCTATTGTAATGCACTCTTTTATGCTGGATTGCTAAAGCATGATCTTCACCTGGTTGTATTATTGATAATATTGGTTACTGGTCTTTACTATGATGCAAAGGATGAATTTTATGTATGGGTGATTTGGGGGGGGGGCGGAATGGGTTAAATGTGCTTTGGGGGAACAACATTGTTGTGTTGGTGTGTCATTAACGGCTGGTATCATGGTTTTGTGACTTTTCTTCATTTCAGTGTATGGACGCACTTCGGGGAACAATAAAAATTGTGTAGTGTGGATGTTGTCTTGAAGTTTGAAGTATAAGTTTGGTGCATCATCAAAAAGGGGGGAAATGTTATTTGAAGTTTTGATGATTTGACAAAACACAAGGGACCATCACGAACAACCTGTTCTCTGCTTAACTACTTTTTGAGGCCAGTTGGATAAAGTACCAATAGTTTTTGGTGCACAGGTTCCACAGCGTCAGAAGCGTTAGAAATCTTTAAACCCAATGCAAATGTGTTTAAGGATATGAACCTTCTATAAAGGACAACATCTCTATCCCTTCACGATAGTTTTTTGCAACTGACTTGAAAAAGCCATTCAAGAACTCTTTCAAAGGCTTAGAAATCCAGAACAAGAAATATTCCAAACAACTCAAGCTCAAAGAACATAGTGTGTAGTTGTTTTAGAATACTTTTCTTCCGATCTTACATTGTGACTAATCCTAAACTATAAAGGACTCAGTGTGGTTTGATCTGGAATTCTAAGTTAGTTAGTTAAACTAATTTAGTGGAAATCTGTGTGTTCTTAGAAAATTTTAAATCCTTAGTAGGTTGATGGCTAGGGCAGCTGTAAGATTCTTAAAAAATCCTAAATTGTCTAATGTGATATCTTAGTGGGTAGAGCAATATCTACTTAGGCCTCATCAATGCATAGAGCTATTGCTTGATAGGAGATTAAAACCATTTTCTCAACTTTGTGTACTCTTTTCCTTTTGCTTGTAGCTTAGTGAAACGGTTTGAATCTTGTGAGACAGACGTGGTTTACTCTCATTGATCAGGAGGTTCCACTTAAAACTCCTTGTGTCCATTACACTGCATTTACTACACTATTACATTTTTGTGTGTCAAGCGACCCTAGTCCAATTGACACTTGTTGTGGATGCAACAGATTCCTAACATTATTATTCTCTCTTCAATGTCATTCCAGTAAGCTGAGCATACACCCATTTTGGTTTTTTTCCATCATCTTCTTCTCGTTGTCTCTCTCTATATGTGTATTTATATTCAGTTGACTGAGTGTCAAAAATTTCTTTCATTCATCACTTCCCTATCATCCAAACAATTTGATATTCTTTTCATCCTATTGGAGGATTCTAGTCAAGTCAATGATAATGTAACTTTATGATGTCCTCTCATTCACCAATATTCAAACTCAATTTGTCTTCTTTTGACAACTTTGTCAAACTCTCGACTCCCTCCGTTTCAAAAATGATGGTCTAGTTTGACTTGGAACGGAGTTTGACTTTTCAATCTTGTGATTCTAAATTAAAGTTATGTCAAATACACCAAAATGCACTTTAATCTTGTAGTCTTAAACATGCCACGTGGAAATTTAAAAGTTAAATTGTTGCCAAAAAAGGAAAGGAGTCATTCTTTTTTAAACAAACTAAAAAGGAAATAGGAACATTCTTTTTGAAAGGGAGGGAATATTATTTAATCAGACCAAAACTCATGCTGAACTTTAAACTTGTCCCTAAATTTCTTCGATTATTTTGGCACTTAAAAATACAGACAAAACCCTCAAAAAAGTTGTTATTTAAACAAAAATCAATTAGCGTCCGTCGATTTTAAATATTTTTACGATAATTAACAGCCAAATACTGATTTTTAAAATGCAAATTGCAGTTGAAGAACATATATAAAAATAAATAAATCATAAAATAGTATTTTGTGTTTAAGTGGTACATAAAAAATAGAGTTTAAGGCTTGATGTTGTCGAACTTAACACGATGGAAAGCTCAGAATTAACAAGAAAAATAACAGCGAAAGAAAGGAAGAGAAAAGAAACTGAAAATAGCGTGCAGAGAAGTTTCCCGGGTACATTATTCAATACATTAAGTAGCTTAATATAGACTTACTCAATTTGTTGAATACTACCCCACTAAACAACTACTTAGTTTCAGTCAACCAGTTTATTTAAACTCGAGAAAAAGAAATCGATGATACTACAAACTAGGAAAAGCATCATGTGCTAACTAAATAACAGTGTAACAACTAACTAGAAAATAGCTATTGCCAAGACTTAGTAAGACTAGAAAATAAGCTTATCTTGCACGACTTTAACACCTCCTCCCAACATCAGCTATCGTCTTAGCCATGCCTATAGCTATTGCTACAAAAACTTTCAAACTTAATAACAGTTAAATTTTTTGTGAACAAATATGTGATTTGTTTCTCTGTGTTAAATGTTCCATGTCAATCTTTCCCTGTAACACATTTTTCCTGATGAAATGGTAATGTATTTCAATATGCTTCGTCCTTGCATGAAAAATAGGATTTTTTGCCAAACTTATAGCTGGCTGATTGTCATAGTAAAATAGAACTACATAGTCGACTAGTAGTTGTAAATCCTTCATCAACCGCATGAGTCATACACTTTATTGACTTGCGACCGTTGTTGCCCAATACTCTGCTTCTGTTGTTGACAACGACATTGTTGGTTACCTTTATCTGCACCAAGAAATTGCTCCAGCTCCAATCTCAAACACAAAGCCAGTAGTTTAACAACGAGTACCCTGGTTTCCTGCATTGTTTGAGTCACAGTAACCAACCAACTTGCATTCTTCACCTTTTTTATTCAATAGGCCATAATCAATTGTATTTTTCACATATCTTAGAATTCGCCGAACAACCTCCATATGGTGTTTCTTTGGCTTGTGCATGTAGCGAATCATCACACCAATTGTAAAAAAAATATCACGCCGAGTTCGAGTTAGATAAATCAGACTACCTACCAATTATGTATTCATCGTCACATCGACTAAATCTTCTCCTTCATGTACACAAATCTTGGCATTTGGTTCAATTGGACTTGCAACTAGCTTGCCCTCCAGCATTCCAAATTTCTTCAACAAGTCTCTAAAATACTTTTGGTGATGAATAAAAGTTCCTTCTTAACCTCCGGACCAAGAAAATGATTAAGTTGTTCAAGTTCTTTCATATGAAATCGGACAGATCAATTTTCCTTCGTTCAAAAAGTTTCTTCTTCATTATCACCAGTTATAATCAAATCATCGACATATACTAGTACTATGTATAGCTTTCCTCCATCGACCTTCACAAACAAGCTTGAATCAGATGTAATAAAATAGCCATTTTAAGTTTCAGCAATTTTACCGTATCAGGCCCTTGGCAATTGCTTCAATCCATAGAGCTATTTCCACAATTTACAAACATACCCAGGGGTGCTTTTGATTCTGGAAACCATTGGTTGACCCATGTAAATCTCCTGATCCAGCTCCCTATGTAAAAATACATTTTTGAGATCCATCTGCCACAGATTCCAATCTTTGCTTGAGGCAAGTGCAAGTTATACTCGCACAGTTGTAAACTTTGTCACTGGACTGAAAGTTTAATCATAATCCAAAACATATTCTTTGAGCAAACCACAGCTACCAATGAGTCTAAATGTCTCTTGATTCTCATTGTGCGGGCGTTTATTTACTAAAACCCACTGCATGATATAGGTTTCACATCTTTTGGGTTCGGTACAAATTTCCAAGTTTGATTTTGTTCTAATGTGACAATCTCTTCCTCCATTGCTCTAGTCCATTCTAGTTTTGAGCAGCTTCTTCAAAACTTTTGGGTTTTTTTCCTGATTCGTCTTCTATTATTGTTGCATTGTCATATTTGGAGTTTTGCCTCCGAATTCATTTTGACATTCTCGTCTCAGAATATGGAACACTGGTCAAGGTCCCCTGAAGATATGCTGATTAGAGTGGGGTCTTACGGTGGTTCGGCACATAGTCGGAGTAATAGCAGTGGGTGGTTGTGACAATATGTCCACGGGGATAGTTAATGATGGTACATGTTGTGGTGTAGCACTTAAACTCCACATGTTGCATGCCTGCAACATGCTTCAGTCATGGGAAAGCAAAAAATGCGGGGTCGTTTCAACTCTCTCACAATAGACACGCACTCCTTATACTGATTTGACCGTTTGGATTTGTGACTACTAAACAAACGAACATGGAACTTAGATATCTTAAATAATTTGATGGGTAAAAAAAAAGCTTATTTATTTTAGAAACAAAACTTTAGTGACAAGCTAACTAGAAAACAATGAAGCTTATCAAGTATTAGTGTTTCTAAAAGAAAATAACAATTGAGTTACTTTATTATTTGATAAAAAATAAAAATATTTTTATCGAATATTCTCCATATTTATTGGCAAGAGCGAACCATTTCTTACCCAACTCCACCTACCCTATGTATCTGAGGGAGAGGCTAGTTCCTCCTCTCACTAAAACAATATTATAGCATGACTCAATTTCCCGTCTTCTCTAGAGGAGGTTGATAGTGAAGTGTTTGTTTTAGTTCCGAATACGAGAATAAGAAGAACAAAAGACTTTGGCAGGTGTCGGTAGGTATGCCTCTGATAAATTGACTGGAAAAGCCACTAAAAGTGTTGCATTGTTACCTTAATATTTTCTTTCTTATGTTGACTTAATTTCATCTTTTACCCTACCTTGTCGTAGTAGATCTACCCCATAACCTACTTTTCTTACAGATTTATCATTTAAATCATGGATTTGTGACATTAGATAACAACGGAGAACGATACAATTTGTTCAAACATTATATTCAGTAAAATATATATTACAGTAACATACAGTACAATAATACAACACAACAATACAGTACAAAGCTATGAAATTATTCAATAACTACCATCCAAACAAAGTGTAAAATGGTGAGATAGAAGGATGACATTCTATTGGTGGATAGTAGTCAAATCGTCTCATTCACCAATATTTTCAAACTCAACTTGTCTTGCTTTGGAGACTTTGTCAAATTATAAGTTATTTGATCAGCCCAAAACATGTGATCCCAAAGCCTTCTCTCTTTGTCCAGTCCTTTCTTCTTCTTCTTTTATACATCATACATTAACTTCCAAAGCCTAACCATGGTCGATAACTCTATTTCTGTTCTTGTCCATTTCATTCTTTTCTTCACCTAAACAAATGAAACTCTTCCTATATTATAACTCAATTCTAGTGCTTGTGTTACACAGAATTGTGGTGGAGTGAATATATTATACTCCTTTTGGATTCCTGAGAAACAACCATCCTACTGTGTCTTAATAACTTATGATGTCACTTGCAACAAACATAAACCATTTCTACATATTTCTGAAGAGGAGTTTATAATTAAGGAAGTATTTTACACAAACAACTCGATTCTGCTTGCGAAAGCAGACGTGTTTGATGAAGAAACCAAATGTTCAGTACCAAGATATAATTTTAGCTCAAATGGTACTCCATATTCCTTGGGGCCTAACGCTGCATATATTTTTTCTTCTATGATTGCACTCTACCTTATGAAAGGGAGACATATGATGTCAATTGTGCTCGTAATGCCACTCACCGTTCATTTGCGGTTTTTAATGTTGAGCTTCTGGAGTACTATAACTATTCAGTCGAATCGTGTCAGGATCCTATTTATGCTCTAGTTGAGACTGATTCCATAGATAAATTGCTTGAAATGAATCACACCCAAGTATTACAAAAGGGATTCTTTCTACGCGCTTCAAGCCTTACGGGCCAAGAAACTTGATGGGCTAGGACAGACCGATCCTTCATTTGGAATGACATCCAGCCCTAGAAAGGTAACAGGTTGAAGCGGGCTAATCTTTTTCTTTTTCAAATTCAAAATTCTTTAACATCAAGAAAATGATAAGATTTTCAAATCAAATATGACAAATAATGGTGTTGTTTCAATAACACTTGCAAAAAATATGGTGATAAACATGTATCTAGGATACTAGATACGCGAGATACATGAATCTAGTGTGAAGCATCCAAGATGTGTGAGAGAGATAGAGAGTGGCGAGCGAGATGGAACAGAGAGGAGGTCGCGAGATTTGTCTACTACATACATGTGAATCCACTTGGATAGAATGTATTTATGACAGATTATATCAAATTTTAAGTTCATGTATCTCAAGATACATGTATGTGGACAAATCAAAATCTAGTAAGATTCATAATATTACAACATAACGTGCATCTAAGTAATTAACTCATACATTAGTGAAATTTCTATAAATTACTCTTAAATAAATAGTTTTGGCCCACGGCCCGGCTGCGTTGAAGCCTCAAGGGCCAAAGACTTATACGTATTGAGCTTATAAGCACTAATTTTGAATGAACTTGAAAAACTTTAACCCTACTCTATCCCAATAACGGATTGAATTGGGCGGACCCCATAGATTAATATCATTTTGACAGATACTAACAACAATATTTACAAAATTAGAAAAAGGAAAACTATTTGCAACTAAAGATTTAAACCTCCCCAAAAAGTATTATATTGATTGAAAAAATAAAACGTGTACGTTTTAATTTAATAAAAATAATTTTTATAATGGATATTTAAAATAAAGTACATTAATAATTGTTTTTTTTTTTGTAATTTAAGTGTCAAAAAGATTAGTATAACACAATTTACTTGCAAAAGCACTTTTAATGAATTAGTCATACATAAATTATTTTTTGCTTAAGTCATATACAAACTCTTAAAGTTGTCTGTCTATTTCACTTGAACACATAAATCTTTTTTCCTAGTGAACACCTTATTTGTTGAAAAGTCATTCTTATTAGACACAAAATGATGATATGACAAAATTGTGTGTTTCACTCTCTTTTAAGCGAGTAAAACTGTTGAAAATAGTTTTTTTTTCTTTTCGAAAAAGAGTCTAAAATACCTTTGAAGTATTGAAAATGGTACAAAATTACCCTTCATCCACCTACTGGCTCCAAAATGCCCTTTTCATCCACCTATTGACTCCAAAATACCCTTGTCATCTACCTTTCAGTTCAAAATTGACCACTTACTCTTAATATTTAAATTTTAAACAATTTTAAATATTTTAAAATACTTTGATGTTCAACTATTGGTTATACTTTACTTATTTGTATATTTATAGACCAATCAGTCACTACCCACCCATTACTTAACTACACCCTACCTATAATAATCAACAAAATATCAAAATCGCATAAACCTACAAAACACATGAAATTATAGATTAATGAAAATACATTCAAAATTTATTCGAGTTCGAATCGAAGCCCCCAATTAAATTTATTTTTGAGCCGCTTATTTACATATAAATTTTTCTTCAATTTGAGTCCTCTTTCAAGAATTTAATTAGAAATTAAGATTAAAGGTAAGAAGTCATACATCCCGAATTAATTCATGCACTTTTTAAAAATAAAATTTTTAAAATATTTATGATTTGTTTTTTTTTAAAACTTGTAATATAATTATTTATGAAAAAATTACCTATGAATTAACCACATAATTGAGACGTAAGAAATTTAATAAGATAAACATATTCATACTTTTTAGTTTATCGTAATTTTTTTATTTAGACACTTGAAGTATGATAATTACTTCTTAGATATTTTCGTATCAAATTTTTAAACACTCCATTGCCATTGCGTAATAATTTGATGAATTTAGAATTTGGAGTTTATTAGTTAATGGATGGGTAGTAGATTCATTTATAAATTATACTAAGATTAAATTATAACAAATAGTTTTTAGCGCCATGTATTTAAAAAATATTTAATAGTTTAATATCAAAACCTAAATGAATGGTCAATTTTGAACCAAAAGGTGGATGACAAGGGTATTTTGTACCCAATAGGCTGGGGGAAAGGGTATTTTTTGAGCCATAGGTTGATGAAAGTTAATTTTGTACCATTTTATTACTTTGAGGATATTTTAGATCCTTTTCCGTTTTCTTTTTTCCTATCTAACTTATATACCTAAATTAATAAAAAAGTATTGATTTAAAAAAGAAAAAGGAAGTATTCTCTCCGGTCAATATTCTTATTTCTCTTTCTTCTTCTTTATCTTTAGTTGTGTAACATTTTTCCGGCTTCACTGATTTTCGGCGATATCGACACTATCACTCCTATTGCCATCCACCTTCTCTTCTACCACTATTCTTTAGCCACCCCTCCTTCCCCCTTACCATCATCGTTTTCTAGCAAAATTTCATTTTTTTTCAAGGTTTGATCTAAACATATACTTATGTCAATATGATCCAATAATAAAGAATCACATGAATTAATTAAAATAGTTAGTTAAAAATAAATGAAGAGTTTTTCAACTCAAAAATACATCAGTCATGAAATTTAGAAAAATATTTACGATAACTCTATTTTTTCCGGCTATGGTGATCGAAATTTATAATTCTCTGGTGAAATCTTATTCATCTTCCTCGTATCAAACTAGATGGAGAGAAAAAAATTACAGTAATAATATAAATTGAGGGAGGGATTGTGCTGTGGAGTATTGAGAATGTTACAGTTGCGATTCACTGGAGAGGTAAAGGTGGGTTTGCCATAGGGTGAGTGGGTGGGTTTTTTAGATTTTTTTTATAATTTTTTCGAGTCAGTTAAATAGGCTAAAATGGTGATTTTTAGAATATCATTTTTAAATAATTTTTTTTAATTCAAATGTCACATGTCATCATTTAATTCATTTATCTGTCATGTCATATTGAGTTAGCACACACATTTCATATTTTGGCTGATCGTTAAAAAAATGTTAAATATGTATCTGTTTTAAGGTTATAAGTACTCAATTGTTACAAAAATTAATTGAGATTTTTAAATGAAATATGCGAATAACTTTAAGGCAATACAAATGCCTTAAGTCATTATTATTTTTTCAAAAAATACTTTTCTCAAAAACTATTTTTAAAAAATGCTTTTAAAAAAATATTTTTAACATTAATGCCAAACAAGCTCTTAGTATTTCTAAAAGAAAAACACTTGAGTTACTATATTATTAAATAAAAATAAAAACAACTTTCATAGAATATTCTCAATATTTGAGTGACCATTCAGAAATTCTTGGTCTTGTTCCAATAGTACAATGTTTTATTACTTTATAGTGTATTCTCAAAACTAAGGAAACCTCCTTGCAATTTCTCCTTTCGTTTTTTCTTCTCTTTGGAATCATGTTTCAACTCATCCCCAGCTTGACTTTTTTTTTCTTCTTGTTGTACTTCATTCAAATGTAATTTGGAAATTAATAACTTTTGTATTTCATACATTGAATCTTTACGTTGTTAATTATTTGTAAATATTGAAGCTCAGTTATTAATGTAGCACATGTAAAATATTAAAGATTTACACTCATAAAACTTTATAAGTTAAAGTTTTTTTTAAAAGAAAACTAAAATTTATGTTCAACTACAACTAATTACATTAATTAATGTGAATAAAAATAGAAAATTATGTTCAATTTATATCTTAATCTACTTTTCTTAAAGAATATAAAATACCTCAAAAATTCAATTAATATAAAACAGAAAAGAGTATGATTTTTCTTCAATGTGAACTATATATATAAATATTTTCCACATGCCTATCAACTTCTTCTCCATTTTATGTCTTTATTATAATCCAACACATAAATCACAATCATACCAAATTATCTAATTCCAATATGTTACTGTCTTGACATCTTGACTATAAGGTATAAAAAAGAAATTTAACAACCCAACTCCAAGTTGTCCTACTAATTCCTCCATGACGACCAAGTCAAATAGATATAAAAAAAATAATATTATAATTACATTATTTTGGTAGTACAATTACATGTAACCCACAATCAATTTTGCAAATTTTCAAACATCATCTAACAATGTGTCCAACTCAATTATTCTTCATCTCTCTTCTTTTTCTGTTCATCATCAACTCCAGTAAAGCTGATAATACTACGTCATTTGGTTACTGCCCTTCATCTGTTTGCGATAATGGCCTTAATATTTCATATCCTTTTTGGAGACTTGATAACTACAACTCCGACTCTCCACAATACTGTGGTTACCCAGGATTTGGGATCAATTGCTCTCAAATCGATTCAATTTTATATATTTCCGGTGACTCTTACAACGTTACGAAGATTAATTACAGTGTCTATTCAATTAAGCTGGTGGATATTGATGCTCTTGATAACAAAACATGCCCTAGAGTACATCATGATGTTACTCTAGATGAAGACTTGCCATTGAAATATTCGGAGCTTGATTTGTTTGTTGATTTCTATTACAACTCTACCCGTTCCCCTAATTCATATACTGCCTATACATTTGATTGCTTAATCTCCAATGGGAACACGTTCAATCATGGCTGAGGGGAGGAAAGATTCGATTGGACTCCCAGAAGTCTGTGAGACAGAAAAGTGGTTGGTCATGGAAAAGGATGGTTTTACTAGAGGAATTGGTGCAGCGATGGTTGAGGGGTTTCTATTGCATTGGGTGAACGCAACGGAGTGCGTAGAGTGTGAGGCATCACAGGGGCGTTGCGGTTACAACAATTCAACTCACGAATCCTTGTGCTACTGCAAAGATGGAACCGTAAAATTTGATAACTGCAACACCAAAGGTACGCCATTTTTTTCAACCTAATTCTTTTTATCTACCTTAATTGTTAGGGAGGATACAGCGTAAATTTATATTTAGTTAAATCCCTACTATGAATACCAAAAAAAAATAACACATATATATAACTAAAATAATATACGAAATGATTAAGTAACATATTTTGAACATCTTTAATATAACAAATTGTTATTTCTGATAACCTTTTGTTAAATCCTGACTCCGTCACAGTGGATAGAATAAAAAGAGTAAAAGCTTTTAATTAATTGCATTAATTATTTATGATCAAATGGTTGATGCAACCCGGAGACTTCTTCCTCTCATTTCCTTTTTCAGGGATTAGGTGTTAACTAGGACTGCCATTAACTGAGATCATATTTTTCTTCATATGTGTTTTTAGAATCAATTTATTTAAAGTTTGAAATATATATTAAATTATAAAATTTAAATATTTAAAAATTATATGAAAAATATTATTGATTTAATTCTTTTGTCATATCAATATTAGAAAAAGAGTATATTTTAAAGTATTAATCAAAGTTTTTATTATGTAATTTTAAAAAAAAATTATGAGAATTAAAAAAAAAAATATTAAGTTCATTGACTAGCTGACTTTGGAATTTTGAGTTTGTCAGAAAATATCATAGCCCTATCACTATCAGCATTTGGACGGAAATTTTTTATTTAGCTTCTCAATAATAGCGTGAGGTTACTTTTATGTGGATTCAAATTTTACAGTTCTGAATACACATAATCTGGATCCTATTTATTTGTAATAAGATAAAAAGAAATTTCCTATAGCTACTACATAACAATTTTCTGAAGTAAAAATAAAAAATTTCATATCAATATCAATGCTTCGTCTAAATCTGAAGTCATAACATAGGTGGCGAAGTTTCACAGCATACATGTTTGCTTTTCTCCTACTCAAACCGCGTTGGCCTAACTTCCCAACAAAATATGTAAACAACTAAAAGCTAGAAAAATCTAGGAAGAAAAAGGACAATTTTAGAAATTTTCCCAAAAAATTTTTCCATAAAATTACACTTTTTTCGTGGCTTATAATAATATATTAACCTTTTCTATTTTAATATATTTAGAGATATGTGTTCAGAATATATCTAAATCATTCATTTTTTTGAGTTTCATATTTAAATTATTCGGAGTGTGAAATCGCATATAAACTATCATTTAATAATTTGAGACGTATATCTCAATGTTGATTAGAATTCAATGACTTTTTGCTAGTTCACAAATATTACATTGAAAATTTGAAATAGCTAAAGTAGAAAAAAACTTGATCCAAGTGACTTAAGAAAACCAAAAGAGATGTGTCCTAGTCTCGTATGCAACAATCATATTTTTCTTTAGCCTTCGAACATCAAGGGGTTGATTGGTTATTGGTTAGAGTTATGCTGATATTAGTTATGCAGGGTTTAGTTATGTAGCTATTAGTTATGAAGAGTTTAGTTATGCAGGTACTAGCTATGAAGGGTTTAGTCATACAGATATTAGCTATCTAGATTTTAGTTATTCACATATTAGCTATATTATTTTCATCTAAACAAACTAAGGTAGCAATTAAATTGATTTCAGAATATAACGTTTGAAAAAAATCTAAAATAAACGAGGAAAGAGAGAGTAAAAAATAATTAAGAAAGATAAACAAAAGTGAAAGAAGACAATAAAGCATGGGTCCGATAAATAAAAATATAATAAAATAAGCCGTCATACATAATAAAATTTTCGTTTGTAAGTTATTAGAGTGTCTAGTCATATGATGGGATGCCCATATGTCAATAATACATGTATTTTTCTGGAATAATATACAAGTTTCCCATCAACATATGCTTGAAATCTCAGAGACAGACTTATACTATACTAAGGTCCTATTACCCCCCTGAACTTATTTTTTAAATAATTGTTTTTGCCCATTTTCATTCCTACGTGGCATATCTGGAAGTCCAATGATGGTGACTTTTTATTCAACTAGTGCCATTGTAGCGCTGAAAAGGGGTTATAAAACTACTTATAAAATACAGGTTCAGGGGGTAATAGGACATGTTATGTAGGATGAGTGTGTGTCTCATGGGATTTTGGGCATAGTGTTGAGGGGGGGGTGTGGGGGTGGGTACTTGCATTAGCCCATTTTCTTGGAAATGATATGAAAAACATCAACCTTATCAAAGTTAATTACTTGGTTGAGCCACATTAGCCCAGTTTCCTTTGTATGAGTATTGTTGTTTTACCAGTAAAGTTCTTTCGTAATATATTTGAAAAATCTCATCATATTGGATATCCAATAATCGCATAACAACATTGCTTGGTACGCCCTTTTTCACCATAATGATTGCAAACAAAGATTTTTTTTGGTATATCACATTGAATCATCATGGTTGAACTTTCACGGATTGGTCTAAATTTTTTCACGATTTGTCTTTGTTGTGCTTCTCTGTTAACATACACATAACAACTTTTCAAATTCAATTTAGGATCTCTTCGCAAAATCTCATGATGAACTTAATCAAATTCTAGATCAGGTCTATTATAAATGTGTGTACTCAAAGTCTGGACACCATGAAATGTAAATGTACAATCCCTTCCACTGATCTCTTTTCTGAAGTTGCCCGGTGGTCAATTTCTTGAAAAATCACTGTGAGTTCGATATTGTCAAATTCGAAAAGATCTCTTAATTATAACACAGTACTTAGAGTAACAAATGACCACAAACTAACTCATAGTCTAGCATAGCATTAACATTCCGACAACAAATTTTGAAACAACTAACCCATAGAACTGAAATATGATTCCTGCAATAAATATTTAAGTCAAAACAACTTGTATATGAGTAGGCATAATCTGAAGCTAATATGATTATATGAAAGCCCCTACTATGATGAGTTTCTAGGAAAACTGTCAAAAAACTAAAATCATAACACGTGAATAAAATATAGAGTTCATCCTTTGAAAGATGAGGATACACCAATAAAACTACTGAGTTGATATGAAGCTGTACTAATTGCAGCTTGAGTCCTAAATGTCCCAATCTATATTATCAAACAATAAAGTGTGAGTATGTGTTTGATACTTTAAACGTGTTGAGTATGTAGGATATGTATGATAAGCATAATAACTGGATATACTGAATCTGAAATGTTGTACTGGATAACATGAAATGATGCACTGACCAAGTGGTAAAATATGCAACTAAAGCATACTGAAACTATTATAACTAGCTACAAGGTCATGCAATATATGAGACTAAAATGTAAAAGATACGATAAATCGACATATAACCATGAGCTACAACATGGAGCTTGATGTATAGTTTTCATAAAGTAGGTCTAATATACCGTGCCAAGGTATAGAGGTTGATTGGAGCTATTGTAGTACCACTAAGCTAATGTCTATAAAGACACTAAGGAGTCATCTTGGTTTGAGGGGTGATCCTTACAACCGTATGGTGACAAGTATTTTTGTGACTTAGAAATTCCTAAAGGTCTTAGTCATCAACTAATGGGTGAGCCTTCATCCCTAGATCCGCTCGGTGCTAAGTAAAACTTTTAGTGAAAAAATGTTGATTAAGAAATTCGACAAAAAACAGTGAATTAATTATACTGATAAACTATAACCACTACGTCACTCACGAATTCTAATAAAAACTAATAATATTCAAGAGATATTTTATCTTAAAATATCTATATGTAAAAACTGTAATCTTAATCATATGCATTATCTATACCTTAAGGGTCGTTGGTAGAGTGTATGAGAAAATATAATCGTGCATTTTAGGGCGTGGTTGAGGAGTAGTACCTGTTTGGTTGGGTGGATACACTTTTCATGAGTTATACACTCTATTGCGTGTATTAAGCGTGTATTACTATACCAAGGATTATGCGAGTAGTAACACACGCATTTAACACTGCATTAGATAAATAACTTCTCCCTGGTCCCCTTTATGTCAATTGTTGTTTTCAGAAGTCAATTTACTATTGTCAAAGCTGAATTATATTATATTAAGTTCGATATTGTTAACAAAAAAGTCAGAATATTAAAAAACTATTATGGAAAAGTTCAGAAATTGTATTTTTTTGCATATCAATATCATGAAAAAAATACATATTAAAATATTAGTCAAAGTTCTTATAGTTTGACTCAAAAAATAAAAATCATGACAAACAATAGTGGAAGGAGGGAGTACAAAACTATCCTTAAAGCCTTTTCATTTCTTTGTTGTCATGAGTTTTTTTTTTTTTTTTGATATGCCTTTTAGTTGCTTTTAATATGTTGGTCATTCAATAAGCTCTATGGCCTCTAAAGTTTTTTTTTTTTTTTTTAAAATAAAATTTAATTCAAATATAATGAATCAAATTTTATCTATTGGACGCTAAATGTGATTCAAAAAAAAAAAATTCTTTGCAAACTTTTTATAAAAATATTTTGATGTAATAGCACAGTTATTTAATCTTATTTTTGAAAAAAATAATAAGAAGAGGAGTTAATGGTGTTTTAGCAAAGAATTTTTTTTTTTAGTTTAGCAGAGAGCTTTGTTGTAAAGGAAGTGTACAAATAAATAAAATGTGAAGGGTATTTTTGTAAACATATATATTTTTAATAGAAATTATGCAAGATTTGTTATTTCTAGTACATCAAACTAAACAATGTATAAAAAAAATGCTTGCATAACTAATGCAGACACTACTAATTCAAGTATTATTAATGCATTCTATTTTGCATTGTTCTTATACACTCTACCAAACGACCCCTAAGATTTCATAAAATTACCTTTATACAATACTGATTTACAGTAATAGGTGGAAACACATAATGTAAACTATTCATGAGGAAGATTAAGAGAATAATAAAGAATCATGTTTTTCATAAAATCCTATATGTTATAAAAATGGTGAATTGCAAAATTGATTTTTCTTTTTGGGACTCAATGAGTGAAATGATATCCATTTATGAATATAAAAATCCTTCATACTCGGAGCGAAGAAACCATCTTGAAGCTTGAACTGAAGCTTTACGATGAAGAATCTTAGTTCTTGCTGAGCGTAACATTAGAGTGTTTGGGCATGAAGAAAACATTTCTGGAAAAATGTTTTCAATTTTTCAAGTTTGGTTAGACAAAAGTTTTGAAGTGTTTTCCAAATCAACCTCATTCTCCTCAAAATTAAGGGAAAAAAACTCCCCTTCAAAAATTAAGGATAAACAGTTCCATAACTCTCCTCCAATTCCAAATTACATTTTTTGGGGAAAAAACATCAATTTTAAAAAAAAATATTGCAATTCAAACTTTATTTTGTTACATGATTCCTTGACCCTCCCCCACCGGACAGCCCCCCCCCCCTCCCCAAGACCCATCCCCTCCCAAAAAATAATTTTGCTTTTAAAAATATTTCAACTTCAAATTTTATTTTTCAAACTCCTACCCCTCCCCCACCCCATGTCCTGATCACAAAAAAAATTAATTTGTTTTTAAAAAATTATATAAATTAAATTTTTTATTTTTCACTCCTACCCTCGCCCCCCGCCCCAACCCACTACCCACACTCTACCCTCACCACCCCCACCAAAAAATAGTACATTTGAATTTAAAAAATTGATATTCAATGTAATAAATTATTTTTACTCTAGTAAAAATAAAATATGTCTCTCAAAAACATTTTTCATTCATAAGTCAAATACTAAAAATCATTTCGGGAAAATATTTTCTACTTGTTTTCCAAGAAAATATTTTCTAGGAAAACATTATCCATGAAAAACATTTTCCTCCATACCAAACACACCCTAAATGTATTGATTTTAGATTCTGGGAGTTATGTGTGAGAAGAGAGACTTTTATCGACTGTTTTTTCTTTAATCTCACATGGGAAAAGGGTCAAATATTACCCTAACCTATTTGAAAAGGTCTAGATATACCATCCGTTTAAAGTTTGGTTCACTGATACCCTCGCCATCCAACTTTTTTTGTCCAAAATGCCCGTAGGGGCGTATGTCTAGTTGGGACATATCTCAACTCATTTTTCCTTTCATTTAAACTACCACATGACAATTGTTTCATGTCATTGACCTTACTACATGACATTTTATGAAAATGAAAAGATATTCGGACCGTAAACACGTAATCGACCAATAAATCAACTCCCTTTGAAAGAATTATCGATCCAATTGTCAACAATTTGTTTAATTTTTATTTTTTTGATAACTTCAAAAATGCGTATGATTAATAAAAAAATAGAAAAAATATGAAAAAAGTATAAAAATTAAAGCCAAAATTTTCACAAATAATTATATACACTTAAAATCAATTTAAACACTTTTTTTTTAAATTTTTATTTTTTCGCGTTTAAATCTCGAAATGATGTAATTTATTAATAAAAAGTATGATAAAATATAAAATAAGCAAAAATTTAAAAAATAAATACAGTAACTTAAATTCAACTATTCAAATTTTTTTAATTTAATTTTTTTGGCAAATCCCAAAAAGAGGTTATAACAAAAAATATTAAAAAAATATAAAAAATTATGCAAAAAAAAAAAATTCACAAATAAAAAATAGGAATATGTAAAAAATAAAAATATAAAAATTAAGTTTAATATATTTATTTGTGGAATGTTTGACGGTAAAAGATTTGATTTGATTTAGATTGTTCCTTTTATATTAATAAATGGTTCATTTTCGAGATTTGCCAAAAAAATATAAAAATTTAAAAAATGGTAGATTGAAATGTTACTATATTTATTGTGAAACTTTTGGCTGTTAATATTATATTTTTTTTTATACTTTTCATTTTTTATTAATTTAATACCATTTCGAGAGTTATCGGAAAAAAAAATTAAAAATCATCCAAAAAAATTTGAAATGTGAGATTAAGGTACTATATTTATTTGTGAATTTTTGCATTAATGTGATTAATTTTTTTAATATTTTTTCTATTTTTATTAATCAATTACTCATTTTCGGGATTTAACGCAAAATAAAAATGAAAATAAATTGTAAAAATGGGTCGGTTAGTGAATTTAAAAGGAGTTGATTTATTGGTCGGATTAGGTGTTTATGAGTCGAAATATCTTTCCATTTTCATATAATGTTATGTAGTAAGGTCAAAATGACATCACAATTCCACGTGACATTTAAAGAAATGAAAAAAGAGTTGGAAATGTTCAACATGGCTACTAACGCCCATAAGGGCATATTTGGACCAAAAGTTGGACGACGAGGGCATGAGTGAACAAAACTTTAAATCGAGGGTATATCTAAACCTTTTCAAAAAGTTTAGGGGCATATTTAACCATTTTCCCATCTCACATAGAATATACTAAAACGACATAGTATAAGGATTAAAAGAATGAAAAAGACCAACATATAAATGATCCTCATCCGATTCATTATAGAAATTTTTTGAAGTAACTTCCCATATTTCCTTGTTGCCAGTGATTGAATCTCGCATTAGATGCAGGATCATTGAATCAATAAACCAACTTCAAACTTTGTGATTTTCGATGAGTCATACGTTGGATCAGTTGGTGATGATTTGACCACTTCGCTAATAACATATTTAACTGTGTTCCTTGCTCCAATATGAGTTTTCACATTAGTTGTGATCATAAAGGATAATTCGTTTCGTCAAAAAATATATTAGTGTAAAAAATTAAAATTGTCCCATTAGACTAAGAATTGTGGTACAAGGTTATTTGATTGGATAATAGAAATAACTTAAAGGACTGGATTTATGTTTGATTAATTCATTGGAAAAGAAAAAGAAAAGGATTCATGGAAAGAAGAATGAAACAAATAATGGTTGTTGCTTCAAAAAAGTTTTGTTGTCATGTTGAATAAAATAACAAATTTAGAGTGATTGAATTGACTTAAAAGTTGATTAGTTATACTTGCAAGTCATTTTTAACTTTTGAGAGTATATAAAAAATAAAAAAATAACTATAAAATGACTTAATATAAGTTAAAAGTCAAAAGTAGAACTCTCCTACTTTTTTTTTTTACTTTAAAATTACTTCATAAAAACTAATTTTTTAAAACCAACCGTAACAGGGTTTTACATTAAAAAAAAATCTATGGTTCTTTTCTTATTTTCTTCGGACTATATACACATTTATCTACAATAAAGAGAATCTAAAATTTCATTTAGACAGATGCCATTCTAGGCAACATACATATAAAAGACAACAACTAAATATTATTGTGATAAAATTTTCTAGAATTACAAGTCTCTTCTTATCATGGAAATTGAATGAGTGTTCTTATTGTTAATATGTCTGAATCCGTAAAGCCAAAATACTAAAAACATGAGAAAGCATTGAATGGAAAAGATGGAGGAATCAATGTAGAAACTTAAGGGTAAAAATTAATGGATGCATTTAAATCAAATTGGAGCCATTAATATTTGGAAAAAAGATCCCTCCATTATTATTTTGTCTATTTCTTTTAGACTATAGGTTAGCCATGTCGCTGGTATACTTACACTAATTTTCTTTGATTTTATTTATTCATAAGGTGCATATTTCACATGACATGCAAAATAATTTATTTTATTATGTATGATTTTCTTAATGCTAAATTTTATCAAGTAATTTTGAAAAATAAAAGGACAATAATTTTATTAATACAAAATAAAATTTAATAACATTACTAGATAAATTTTTCATACCTGAATGACTTTTTATAATCTCAACTCTTCGATTTCCATTAGGTAGTGAGTTTTTAAAGCAAATGTGAACATCGTGACAAAATATAATAAACTCGAGTACTCTTTTTTTCCCCTTCATTTCTTCACTTTCGGTTCAACCAACTCCAACTTAGAAACTTAATTGGTCCTACACTCAATCTAAACTCAATCATTCCAAACTCCCTTTTCTTGTACGAAAGGAAAATATATATATTTTTTTTCATATTTGATTGGATAAAATTTTAAAAAATTATTTTCTCTCAAAAAATGAGAAAAATGATTTTCTTGATGAAAGTATAGGAAAACTGAATTTTATAAGTGATATTTTAAGTTTGTTGTATTGTCTACACCTACACAACGCTCCCAACTCCTATTCCTTGACCATCTATCCGTGTGATTGATGACGAAATCAAAAGGGTTCAAAATCTCAGAAATAAACATACAAATTATTGGAAGAGGGTTTGACATCTATTATATATATCTAAAAAATAATTTTAACTATATATATATATATATATTAATATTTTTCACCGAGGGGGTTCGGAAGCCCCCTCAGTATACACTGCCTCTGCCCCTGCGTGAGACCCCCTTCCCCACCCGTCTAACTTTATAGTACTTTGTTAAATTACATATAAATGCTTTTGATATATAGTAATAATATTTTTATTTACTTACCAAACATTAAGTAATAGTATTAGAAAATTAACCAGTTTGTTTTAATTTTCAAGATCCATGAAGAAAATATTCTATTCACACTATATATCTTGACTTACTTAAAAGGTTGTAGTTGGCTTTGACGTCATCTTACCATAACACTTGCGTCCTATTTTTGTTTTTTAGATTTTTGCTTTTACATAATACAATTATATTCTACTTTTCGCACCTGAATTTCTGCATTTTCTATCATATTTTCAGCTGACTTCACGATTTGGGCTTTTCTATTCTTGGTATTAATATATAAATTTTCGTTTATAACATAAAAATGTATTTTTGGTATGTTTTGCTTTACAAGATTTTAAGCTTTCTTCCACTTCATTTAGTACTTAATATAGGTGATTTAAAAGGATAAATTAGATAAAAGTGGAGCCAAATGAATATAATGATTCGTATAGCCGAACCCAACCAATGTAATTGATCTATGACTAAAAGGGCTCCACTAAGATTAGCCTATGTTCGTGCCGAGAAATTGTACTTTGAAAGTAAATAGTCCTATCGAAAAACAAAAATAGTTATTCTGACTAATCAACTTTAATTTGAGGAGTACGTGCGATCCCATCACAAATGATGGATTACTTGGCCTTAAAGATTTGACAAAAATGCAGTGAAACAACAACTCAAATTGGATCATTCTATTGGAGGACTAGGAGTCAAGTCAATGATAAAATGTACAAAATGACAACCACTTTTTCTTTATAGTTGCTTCAAGTTTTGAAACTTAACTTGTCTTTACTTTCCTTTGGCAACTTTGTCAAACTCTCAATTATTTTAACTTATAAATGAATGAATTTACACAAATTGTATACAACTATGATACCAAACCTTTCCTCTATTTACAAATTCTCCCTTTTGTCTTTTCTTCTTGGTTTAGACATCATATGAATCTTCAAAACCTATTCATGGTAAAGAAATCTGTTTCTGTTCTTACCGTCACGATTCTGCTCTTTACCTTAACAGATGACACTCTTTGTATATACCTTAATTCTAGTGCTTGCGTTACACAGAGTTGTGGTGATGGAGTGAACATATCATACCCCTTTTGGATTCCTGAGAAACAGCCATCCTACTGTGGCTTACCAGCTTATAATGTCACTTGCAACAAACATAAACCATTTGTTCATATTTCTCAAGAGGAGTTTATCATTAAGGAAGTATATTACACAAACTACTCGATTCTGCTAGCGAAAGCAGATGTGTTTGATGAAGAAAACAAATGTCCAGTACCAAGACATAATTTTAGCACAAGGGGTACTCCATTTTCTTTGGGGCCTAACACTGCAGATCTCTTTTTCTTCTATGACTGCACTCTACCTTATGAAAGGGAGACATATGATGTCAATTGTGCCCGTAATGCCACTCACCATTCTTTCGCGGTTTTTCATACTGAGCTTTTGAAGCACTATAACTATTCAGTCGAATCGTGTCAGGATCCTGTTTATGCCCTTGTTGAGACTGATTCCATAAGTAGGTTGATAGAAATGAATTACACACAAGTATTACAAAAGGGATTCTTTCTGCAGTGGGATGGGAGTAATTGTAGAAATTGTCGGAATAGTGGAGGGCGTTGTGGTGCTAAAAGTAATGAATTTCTCTGCATTTGCAATGACCAAACCCAACCGAAAACATGCTTTCCTGGTAAATCTTGAAACTGTTATCCAGTTTTTGAGCAGATAATATCTCCTTAATTCCTAGATAAAAAAGGCAAATTATTCTGTTATGTATTGATCATGTTAAAGGGGTAAGGTTTCTGATTAAGGTGATAGCAGCTAATTAGTTATTAGTTTTGCTTTTTTGAGATACATTACGATTGTTCGGTATCAGTTGATCACCTGTCATGTTTTCATTTCAGGAGGAAGGAAAATCGGATTAAAGATTGGCATAGGTGATTTGTCCTTCGAATTTGTTTACCTGGATTTGCCTTGTTTTTATTCTCTTTTTTCTCAAGAACACTGAAATCCAATACACATTTCTTCTTGCAGGCTTTGGTACGGCTGCATTTACTGCTCTGATGGCAGGTGTAATTTTCCTTATCTATCGTCGTAGACAGAACAGAAAAAGTTATGCTGGTTCGTCGTTGATCACCAGAAGCATTCTTTCCTATCCCTCCTCCATGAAGGATTCTGAAAAGGCTAATATAGCTATCGGAGTTCACCTCTTTGACTATAATGAACTCGAAGAAGCCACTAACAATTTTGATTCCAAGAAAGAGCTTGGAGATGGTGGATATGGCACAGTATATAAAGGTGAGTAAACTGATCTAAAATTGAAATGCTTACAGAAAATGTGTCACTCAACTGATTGATTCATTAACATGTGGTTGAATATGATATGCTTATAGGTAAACTTCGAGATGGACGTGTCGTTGCTGTTAAGCGTTTGTATGAAAACAACTGCAAGAGAGTAGAGCAATTCATGAATGAAATTGATATCCTAACACGGTTGCATCATCCAAATCTTGTCACTCTTTACGGATGCACATCTCGCCATTCCCGTGAGCTTCTACTTGTTTATGAATACATTCCCAATGGCACAGTTGCTGATCATCTACACGGTGGAGATTCAAGGCGTGGATCGCCTTCATGGAATACACGAATGAAAATTGCCATAGAAACAGCAAATGCACTTGCCTATCTCCATGCTTCAGATGTCATCCACCGTGATGTAAAAACTAATAATATCCTTCTGGACAACAATTTCTGTGTTAAAGTAGCAGATTTTGGCTTGTCTCGGCTTTTCCCAACGCATCTTACTCATGTCTCAACAGCTCCACAGGGTACTCCTGGATATGTTGATCCTGAGTACCACGAGTGCTATCAGCTCACTGACAAAAGTGATGTTTATAGTTTCGGAGTGGTATTAGTTGAGCTTATATCATCACTGCCTGCTGTTGATATCTGTAGGCACCGACATGAAATTAATTTGTCAAATATGGCCATCAGCAAGATTCAGGGAAATGCATTACATGAATTGGTGGATTCAAATATCGGGTTTGACTCTGATGATAAAATAAGGTCAATGATCACTGCAATGGCAGAGTTAGCATTCCAATGTCTACAGAACGACGGGGATATGAGGCCATCTATGCAGGAAGTTGTGGAGGCTCTACTGAGAATTCAGAGAATGAATAAAACAGGCAATACTGACAAGGGTCCTGATGACGATGATGCAGGCTTGTCGAAGAATAACACATCATCAGTTTCACCTGATTCGGTTACTGCAAAATGGAGTAGCAATTCAACAACACCCAATGGTAGTACCTAGCATTTGGTTCGCTAAGGTGGTGCACTCAAATGCCTTCCATGTTGGTTTCCAAAACCTGAATTACATACACTTTGATTACCTTGGTTTTCTCTGTTAAAGAGGATGTACATATGTCAGTGCAGCACGTTTAATGATTCGATTTGAACTTCTCAAGTCTTCTTTTCTCTTTTAGATCTTCTGATCTGCTGATTTATTTTTGTAGCTGTACATGTTTACTTTAGTGTGTAGCAACAGAAGAATAGGATTAGTTTCAAGAATACATTATCCGTATAGTGTAGTATGACAACTGACCGATTTTGAATGTAAAATAAAAAGTTCAGTGCTCTTAAGCAAGATAGATTCTACGCGCTCAATCCTTTCTACTGATTTATCTTTATTTTTCTTTAACCAAGAGTTGCTTTCCAGCAGAATGCTCTTTCATCAAGAGCTATGCTCCTTGAACACTTCAATAACATCAACAGGTGCATTTTGGATGGTCTAAAAGTACTGTATTTTTGAAGGATCTGATACGTGTGTGTCAACATTTTTGAAGAGTCTGCACAACATAGATCAAGAAGTAGAGAAGCTCATTCATCTCATTATCTATGCAACCTGGTTTTATGCTTTTGTGGCACACAAGAATTGAGAGCCTGTTCAAAATATTCAATGAAATTCTCCATATTACATATATATAATAAGAAATGTGTGTATTCTTGATGGACAAGCAGTTCAGATTCTGAAGAGATTTAAAGACAAGTCTTCATAAATCATATACACTTCCTTAGGTTCATGCAAGTACAATACACTGAAATACTATCCTTCACAGTTCATGGTGAATTATCACAATCAAACTCACAATTGAAGACACAAATTCAAATTCATTACTTCTGGAAAGTTCCATCTTTGGCAGCTTTGCCTATGAAATGTGTTGATTCTTCAGTAGAACAAAGTGATGAACTGGATGGAGAAATTACGGAAGCGTTCAATGGCATTGCCTTTGTTCAAAGAATGTCTTTGTGCTGGATCAGTTTGGATTCACCACAGACCAACTAATATCATCTCTCTAGCAGTTTCTTCTTCTTCTATGTCTATAATCCCATGTAGCTTCAGGTCATCGTCTAGCTGAACGTGCTGATATGCCTGTTGACACCCAATTTAGGACCTCCGCATTATAAATTAACCATCGAGCTTCTTAAATTTTAAAACGATTTAAAATAATTAGTTTTATAAAATTTGAATCAATTATTTTATAATTACGCTAATTATTTTATTTCATTAAGTTTAAGAGGCTCGATAAATTAATTTACATAGTTTCGTCTTATTTATCAAGACCCAACTCCTTTGGAATAGACAAATTTTTGGGACTTTTTGAATTGTTTCCAGCAGCCCAATTTTAGCAAAAGTATCAACCAAATTCCCTGACCCAGGCCCAATCTTTAATTCCTACCTTAACACCTCGACCCAGCCCATCTCCCCTTTAGACCCGACCCAAATTGGTATCTTCCCAAAAAGAAACCCAGCTGGAGACAGCGAGAGGCTGCCAGAAGACCTCAACTTTGTTCCTTCTCATCACAATCCCAAACACGCACCATCAGTGCGTGAACCACAACCGAAGTGATTCTCCATGTTAAAGTGACAAACAGAAATCTCAAGCGCCTCCTTTCTTGCTTGATGCAACAAGAGAACGATTCCAATCCAAGAGCTCGATGGCGCGTGAGACGTCTCGCTCTCCTTTCTGCTTTGAAGGGCTTTTTCTGCAACCTTACCCGTACAGGAGTGTTCCCAGTCCTGCAGCTAGTCCTTGCTTGCGTGGATGGACGCCACATCAAGTAGCAAGGACGATGAAGTTCATCACATATGTCCATTCCTTTCCCATTTTCAGATTGTTTTCAAAAGGCAGGGAAAGGTTGTTTGGCAAAGATTGGAGTTGAAAGGTTTAGGTTTTCGACTGGAATTTGGGCTTTTCATTTTTTGGATCCATTGTTCCCCTTTCTCGAACCCTAATTGCCTCTATGTAAGATTTCTTCTTCATCCTATTTAAGGGAGCCGCAAGATACATCGAAAAAAAGAAGAAGAAAATTCTGGAAAATAGCCGATAAGAAAACAAAAGAAATATCAAAAGGTCACAAAAAGGTTGGAAAATAGTCTCTTAGGATCATTTTTTTACGGGTCTAGGTTTCAAGGGAGATTCGCAGTACAAGACTCAGGGGAACAACGACGGAGCAGGACCATCCAGAGTGGCATAGTGGACTTCGCCCCTGCGTGGGTTTTTATCTGTATTTATTTTTTTAGCCCCTGCGCAGGCCTGCCTTATTGCACTTTCAAATGGCCACTGCCTGAATTTGTCTTTAATACTTTATCCTTTATTTTCCCCTTTGTAAACGTTATTATTCACTAGTGAAATTTATTTTGGGAGGAATTGTTTATTTGGTTCAAATTCACAAGTACATCATTCAAATGCGCTAGGCCTACCCTTGGCACAAAAGGGTCCCTCTATATGTATTAGAATGCAATATATGTATTATTAACTGCTTATGTGTTACGTTGCTATGAGTGAAAATATCGTAAACCCACTCCTATCCTGAAATTTCCAAAGAATATATAGAAGTCACTACTACAAAATATCCGAACAAAATTTCCAAGTCTTAAGTTTCTCACTCAAAAGACACCTCCTATACCACAAATCCTAAAACATTCATTCTACCATCTCAGGAAAGGCAAAAATTACTGCTATGGACAAAGGTAAGAACATCCGGATGGAACTCATTAGAGAAGAACTACAAAGGAAGATAGAATAGATCACTCGGGAACTTCAAGAAGCCAAGGAGGAAGGGCTCAGAGTCGACATGGCCACCGCAATCTACAAAGCTGCAACCTTGACGCTGGATGAGGATCTTACATGGAGACAGGGGACTTGCGAGAGAAGTTAGACATGCTTAGGTTGAAAGTGCAAGAAAGAGAAGCGAGAGAGGCGAGGATAGAATCAGAGACAGCCGCCCTATTGGCTAAAGCATTCACTTGATAAGGAGCTGACAGTGGAAATGGAAGAATTCTCCTCCATGATAGAAAGGATGGCTGCACTGAGGAAGAAGAACAAAGCCTTTCATAGCAACATGATTGATAAACTTCAGAAAATGGGCAAAAATACTCCGTCTACGAGAAAAGATCCAATAGTGGTCTCGACAACGCTCACCCTAAAGAGACTAAGGAAGACGACGACGAGAAAATCGTCTATGAGCCTCCATTCCTAGGTCGTCTAAAAGGAGAAGACTAATGCGGCAACAAGAACGGAAATGACTAACGTGTTGTCATCATTTCATCTTTTAGAAGCTCTATTGTTTCCTTTCAATTCCCTGGTAATCGTAATGAATGAATGAATGGAAATGTTTTATCTACTACTCGAACTACGTTGAGCCTGAATTCTCCTTGTGAGATACGTAGGCAGCCTTTTCGAACCCGTCCCCTATCTTTAAAAATTTTTCATTCTCCCTCTCCATGTTACGAGAATATACGAAGACCAGATCAACAGACGTCAAAGAGCATCTACAAGATTACTCCAATCGTTCACGAAAATGATTACTCCAATCGTTCACGATGATTTGGAAAGGCTGTAGCTTCGTTGAGCATCAAAGAGAAGAAATAGTTCGTTATTTTGACACCCACAAGGGCTGTTGCTTCAGTGCCATAAAAAACTCTCATCAAGCCTAAGTTCGTTATGGAAACTACTGCTGCTCAAGGCATGACCAGATCCGAAAGATGTTACAATCCTGACGAGCTTGCTCTCGGAGGTCAAAATAAGGATCAGGCTAAAAGGCCAATAAGAGAAGGAGAAGCGGAGGAATTTTGGAGAAGAATGCAGCCGAAAGATTATTCTATCGTCAAGCATTTGGAGAAGACTCCAGCCTAAATCACCGTATGGGCCCTGCTGATGAGTTCTAAATCGCACAGCCAGACTTTGATGAAGGCTCTCTATGATACGTATGTACCCACGGGCACAAGCAGCGATAACGTGGCCGCTATGATTCACAAGGTTATTCGAGGGCACCGAATCAACTTTTGTGACGATGAGCTGCCTTTCGAAGGGAGGTCACACAACAAGGCGTTGCACATCAATGTGGTATGCCGTGAAAAGGTTGTCAACCGCATCTTAGTAGATAATGGTCTGGTCTGAATATCTTCTCGTTGTCGATGTTGAGGCAGCTAAGGTTTGACCTTGGGATGCTGGAACAAAACCAAGTCAACGTAAGAGCCTTTGATAGGGTTTAGGGAGATACGTTAGGAGCGGTGAATCTGCTCATCCAAATGGGCCCAGCTGAATTCAGTGCACAGTTTCAAGTATTAAATATTGATACCGGCTATAACCTTCTTTTGGGAAGGCCTTTCATCCATATGGCTGGAGTTGTCCCTTCTACTCTAAATTAGATGATGAAGCTCGTTTGAGAAAATGAAGAGCTGGTTATTCATGGTGAAGGGAGTCACACTAGTATACAGGTGCCGATCATTGATGAGATATCGCGAGGTATAGATTTCTACATAGTGGAGTTGGTGAATGCCACCGGTGAAGACTTGGCCCCTCAGACTCCCATTCCTGCCGTGTACAAGATGATAGCCACTGTGATGCTGCAAAATGGTTTTGAACAAGTTTCAGATTGGGAAGAGATTTCCAAGGAATTATTGAGCCTATTCCGGTCCTCGTCAAGAGAGCCAAATATGGTTTGGGGTACATCCCCACCAATGATAACATGGAGAAGAAGAAGAGAAATGATCAAGCATTGGCTAAGCTTATCCCACATCTGTATCAATCCTTCCCAGTTCGGGAGTATGCCGAGCATTAAGACCTTGGGGAAGGAACTTTTGACCTCTTCGAGGAGACGATGCTGTTATTGAGGAAGAGGTCGAGCTAGCTGGTATCCGCGATGATGAGCCAGGAGAGATGCTGCAGAATTGGACCTCCACGCCCATCCTGATCCCCCAAACTCCTTGGTAGAAAGGCATCGCTTCATGCATATTAAAATCGGTGGTAGTACGAAAGATGCCCGAGACCCACCATTTTACACTTTCTTAACTATTTGAGTTTTTGATTTTTCATTGTGATGTTCAAAGAAGGCGTTCAAAGAAGGCAACATGGCCCTTTGACATGGCCAAAGTTTGCATTGTTTTTAAATTTGAATGAAAGCCTCTTTATTTTTAAATTTATTAATTTAGTCGTTTGTTATACTTTACATTCCTAACTTTGTTTGTTTATGGTATCAGTAATGTAAGTTTAAGACCTGCCAATGTCATGTCATGTTACGAGCTGAATGAAAAAAATGAGGCTGGTAATGACGAGGTTGATGATAATGAAGAAAGTGAGGAACAAGAGTATGTCGCCGAGGAATTTCAGCAGTTCAAAAATGAGCATAAACCAAATCTAGAGGAAACAGAAACGGTAAATTTGGGGGATCCACAATATGTTAAATAGGTTAAGATCAGCATCCACTTCAATGAAGCTCAGTGAGAAGTCCTGATTCATTTGCTTATTGAATATATTGTTGTGTTCGTTTGGGAAATTGGTGACATACAAGGGCTGAGTACCGATGTCGTATCTCATAAACTGCCGATTAACCCGGTGAAACAAAAGACTCAGAAATTCAAGCCTGAACTGATTTTAAAGATTAAAGAAGAGATCACTAAGCAGATAGAGTCTCGATTGGTAGAAGTGACACAATATCCAACTTGGTTGGCCAATATAGTTCGGGTTGCCAAAAAAGACAGGAAAATCAGGATTTGTGTCGACTACATAGATCTCAACAAAGCCAACCCTAAGGATATTTTTCCGTTGCTTAATATTCGTATTTTGATTGATAACTTTGCTAAGCATGAAATGCAGTCATTTGTGGATTGTAACATAGGTTACCACCAGTATCTGATGGATGAGGAAGATGTAGAAAAGACAGCTTTCATTACACCTTGGGGTGTATATCACTACATGGTGATGCCGTTTGGCATCAAGAATGGTGGTGCTACCTATATGAGGGCTATGACGACCATATTTCATGACATGATTCATAAGGAGATTGAAATGTATGTGGATGACGTCATGATCAAGTCCCGCGAGAGTTCAGACCATTTGACACATCTAAGGAAATTCTTTGGTCATTTGCGTCGTTACAACTTGAAGTTAAATCCCGCCAAATGCGCTTTTGGAATTCCAGCGGGAAAGTTGTTGGTATTTATAGTCAACACAAGGGGTATTGAGCTCGACCATTCTAAGATTAAAACAATTCATGAGTTACCTCCGCCAAAGACGAGCAAAGAGGTGATGAGTTTCTTAGAGAGGTTAAACTACATCAGTCGATTCATATCTCAATTGACCGTGGTATGTGAGCCTATTTTCAAGTTGTTGAAGAAAGACACCCCGACAAAGTGGACTGAAGAGTGTCAGACTGATTTTGATGCTATAAAGAACTATTTGTCCAATCCACCAGTATTGGTTCCTCTACGAGAAGAGATTCCTTTGTTGCTGTACTTGTCTGTCTCAGATAGTGCATTCGGATGCGTACTTGGTCAACACGACGAGACAGGAAAGAAGGAAAGGGCTATCTATAAGCAAGAAGTTTACTCCATACGAGTCTCGTTACACTTTGTTGGAGAGAATGTGTTGTTCTTTGATGTGTCTTGCCCAGAAGCTGTGACAGTATTTGTCTTCCTATACTATATACCTCATTTCCAGAATGGAATGAGTGAAGTATATCTTCAGAAGGAGGTGCCGATCGGAAAGTTAGCTAAGCTGAAAATGTTGTTGATTGAATTTGACATTGTCTATGTGACCGAGAAGGCGATAAAAGCACAGGATTTGGCTAATCATCTTGCAGAAAATCCCATTGATGAAGAGTATGAACCGCTTAGGACTTATTTTCACGATGAAGAAATGTCATTTGTGGGTGAAGGTATTTGTGAGGCATACCACGGTTGGAGATTATTCTTCGATGGAGCGGCGAATCATCAAGGTAAAGTTATTGGGGCGGTTTTAGTGTAAGAATCTTGTCAGCACTATCCCATGGTTGCTAAGCTTCGATCCAATTGCACGAAAAACATGGTCGAATACGAAGCTTGTGTTCTTGGTTTGAAAATGGCCATCAACATGAGTGTTTACGAGTTGTTGGTTATTGGAGATTCAGACCTTTTGATTCACAAAGTTTAAGGAGAATGGGCTGTGAAAGACCAAAAGATTATACCTTACGTACAGTATGTGCAAAAGTTGTGCAAAATATTTCGTAAGTTCGAGTTCAGACATACTCCCAGAATACATAATGAATTGGCCAATGCTTTTGTCACCATCGCTTCGATGATTAAACATCCGGACACATACTATATTGATCCTCTGGATATAGAGGATAAACAACATCGAGTCCATTGTTCCCATGTTGAAGCACAACCACACGATAGTATTTGGAATCTGGAACTTATATCGAAGAGGCTACGTCCAACCAAAAGAAGTCGATACGCCGTATGGATCTCAATTTCATTATAAGTGGAAAGTTCCTTATAAGAGGACTCCAATTTGGGTCTTCGAAGATGCGTGATGCGGCGAAGCTTATTTGAATAGCTACATGCTTAGAGTTTGTGGCAGCATAGGAAGGGCTCCACGTTTGGCAAGAAAGATCCTTCGAGCCGTATTGTCTTTGATGGATATGAGAATGACTGCTGTAAGTTTGTACGAAAATGTCATATAATGTCAAGTGCACGATAATTGATCGAGTTTCCACTCAAAAATTTAATTGCTATGAGTGCACCGTAAGCCATTTGTAGCTGGGTATGGATGTCATTCGGTCCAATAGAGCCATCCCCCCCCCTTTTAAAATGAACACAGATTCATTTTGGTTGCTATTGATTATTCACCAAGTGTGGAGAACTTCCTACAAGTCGGTAACAAGAAAGTTGTGGCTAATTTTCGTTCGCAACAATTGATATGAGGTTCGGGTACCAGAATCATCATTACTAATACAAGGGTTTGATCTAAAGTTCACTGATGAGAGATATATGTGAGCAATTAAGATTGCACACCGAAACTCACCGTTATTGCCCCAAATGAAATGGAGTTGTAAAGGCGCAATATAGAACATATCAAAGAAGATTCGAGGAAGAGATGACAATCACCGAGGCTGGCATGTGATGTGACCATATGCTTTATTGGGCTATCGAACGACCATTCAAAAACATCGACTGGAGCTCCTCGCGTACATAGTATATGGAACAAGAGGCAGTTCATACATGTGAAGTGAGTTACCGTCAATGAGAATTCAGGAAGCTGAGTGAGTAAAGCTGAATGGGTTAGAAAGAGAATGAAGCAGTAACTTTGATTGACGAGAAGAGAATGGTTGTGTATATCATGGTCAGTTGTATCGACAGAGAAATGATTTATGCTTTTCACAGAGCGTAACGAACCAGAATGTTCAAGTGTCAGTATGGTACTTAAGTACATTTTCCTCATCAGATGAATACAAGGAAAATTCGCGCCAAATGGCAAAGGAGCTACATGGTCGCAAGGTATTATCGGAGGTGTTTGAGTCATGTCGGAGATGGCATGCACCGTCTGGCCTAAAGCTATCAACTCAGACGGGGCTCAAGAGATACATTGTGTGAAGCTTCAGTTTGCAAGTTTCTTATTATTTAATGTAATCATTCTGTTTGCTTGTCATTTGTTTGGCTTAATTTTTATCCCTATTGTAATGGGAAACTACGTCTGACTGACTTCTCAAGAATGAGATACGTAGGCGGCCTTGGCATCGGCCCGGTCACCCGTTTATCCCTTTAATATTCCTGTATTTGAGCTATATTCGACTGAATTCTCAAGGAATGAGATATTGTAGGTGGACTATGTCAGCCTCAGTGTTTTTTTAATTTTTTTTATTGTTTTTACTTGAGGGGAAATACGTTTGACTTATTTCCACCTCAAACGGGATACATAGGCGCCCAAGGGGTTCGGTCATATCTCCCGCTAGACTTATTCCTCTTTACAATAGAAACTGAGACAGAATTTTCAGAGGGATTCAATAAATTCTTCGAGAAAAAGATTCGTCCTCAACAAGTCAAGACTGAAGATGTTTCGGCGATTTGCAAGCTAGACGAGCAAAATTTGAGAAGATCTCAAAAATTTCGCAGAGCAGTACAGTGGAAAGATAAGACAAGAAGCTTAAATAGACAGGAAAATTTTGAGGATGCCTCAAAATTTTACGCAATGGGTTGGTCTACAAGTCCCCAACCAAATAATCAAATAGACCCTCCGCGCATCAGATCAAAGAAGTTTGTTAAGCCGGATGTGACATGGACTCGATATAGACCTTTTCAGATACATTCTCAAAAAATTTTTTTGTTAAATTTCCCTTATGTTTTCATTTTTTTTGAATAAAATATTTTGTCTCATATATCAAGAGTGGAGATCGGGAAATCAACCAAAGATAGCAGGACAAGGAGCGACAACTGCAGAAATCACCTAGATCAGTTGTTTAACCAATAAACAATTTTTATATGGACGCAGGTTTATTAGCTTGCTCTGAAAGCAACAAATTCTTCCGAGGATGAATATGGAGAAGTCAAAGGAGAGAAAATATCCAAAATTCATAGTTTTATTATAAGCAGGAAGCATTTTATCTGCTTATGATGGAGACTGGGAATATGCGTTTTTTATTTCAATCAGTTTCCAACAAATTGGAAAATTTATAAAGAATTTCCACCTAGTATTAGAAGTGAAATCAAGCAAAAATTCAGGAATAGTTTACGTTTTCGTAAAGAAAACGTCGAGTCGCAATCATAATGTCGGATAAGATACTATGCATTACCCGGAGAGGTCAGTTATTTCATTATTGATCAAGACGATATACTATCTGGAAGTCTTTTTACCATTATCATTGTTTGAGGCTTTATGATTATTCGTTCATCGTGGAAGACCATGTATCGCAAGTCAATATTTATGCATCAAGGAAGACCATGCATCACCAGTCAATATCCATGCATCACGAAGATAATGCATCGCGAGTCAATATCCATACATTAAGGAAAATCATGCATCGCGAGTCAATATTCATGCATCGCGATTTAATTATGGGAAATTTGTGTTGATCATGTCCTTTTCCCCAATTCCCCCAAATCTTGGATCTTGCTTATGAATTGATGAGAATCAGAGAATGTATTGATTTTTTAGGAATGTTTTATCTAGTCTATGCATCATGGACTCCTAGGGTAACGTATTGTTGGAATTGGATCTAATCTTGAAGAAATGTATGTGAACCACTTTTTAACCCTAGGTTAAGAATTGATGTTAACTGGATAGTGATGATTAATTTACCTAATTCTTGGATAGATTGCTATTGTCTGAAGTTATTATACAACAACCCTATTATTGGATGAGATTGGTCGGTTAATGGTATATGTGATGACTCTTGAACAGATTGGGGTAGTCTTTGTTATCCTAAACCTTTACTTCAATTTGATGCTTGTACTGGTAATGAAGTTCAATTGAAGTAATTTTCTTGTGATTAAAATTAAGTATGTGTGATCATTAATTATGCCATTGAAATGTCTTGATTATGTGATTTGTGAGATTATGCTTAAATGTAAACGATATGAGGTTGGTCATTAATCACCTATATGTTTACTATGATTTGATGATTTTAATGGTCTAAATTCTCACATTGCGAGGTTGTAATGAAAGCATGTCCTCATGCATCTATTAATAAATGAACTATGAGATATACAAGGATCTATTCTCTATGACCTAAACTAATTTTCTGAATTGTTAAATAAGACATTTCAAAAGGGACCTAGGCTTAGCATCGAGTGAGACTAGTAGTAAGGAGTTTCCCTTCCTCAAGTAGGGTAAGGTAGGTTATCTCCTATTGTACATCATGAGATCGAGACTATAATGCCAAAGGGCATAAAGAGGGTCCCATTAATATCTCCTACTACTTGAACTTATGCTGCCACCAGTCTGACTATACTAGCTAGTGATCCACCTAGAATGTTTATTTGCATGTTTGGGTACTATAGAACCTTTGCACTAGTCCACATCTTTGCGGTATAGGGTTTATGACACTAGATCCATGTTTAGCTCAACATGGTCCTATGTCGGATTAATGAATTGCTCCCTCCAGGTAAATGCGTAATAACTGACCCACTATGTGACCTAAGGGGTTTTGGCGGTAGTCTATTAGGTATGGTTAATTGTACCTATACCTATACTTGCACTATTGACCCTTGAAGGGAAGTCTTAAAGTTTTTCTTATGTTATATAAGAAGAAATGACTATGTATATGTTTGTACTTTACCTGTTCATGATTCTATATGATTGTTAGTTTCGTTTATGACATGTTAATTGGTCTAATATTGAATAATAGACGGATAGTTTACACCTTGAGTTATATTGATGTAAGTTAGACACTGCTTGTGGTCCTTCTGTTTGGGTTTAGATTGGTTTAGTGGTTATGGAATTTACACTTGGTCATTTCACTTGTGGACTTGATGTGGATATTTTTGAGTAGGGGTCTTGTATATATTGTACTGTTATAAGATCTTATATCTGCTATGGTCTGTTATACATGTGTTGAATTGTATGATTATGTACTAAATATGCTATGATAACATGTTAACTTGATTATCTGATAATGTTGGGCTTGTGTTGGATATGATCTTTCTTAAGGAATATGTGGGTTATTGGCTTATATGGGTTTGGTTGGTAATGCAAAGGAATTTTTCAAAGTAACTTAGCCAGGTTTTGAAAAAAATGTTCCTTTAGCATGATTTTTCAAATACTTTATGTGCATATTCTCATACTTAGTAACAAGTGATGTACTAACCCATGTTTCTATGTTACTACAAAATAGGTTTAGGGGATTTGAGTTTCTGAGGTCCATTGAAGACGACTTGGATTATCTTTCTCTAAGTTCGGTAGTACCCCGTTGAATTTCCATTACAATTCCTCTATCGTTGCTAATGGAGATTGTTAGTCTTAAAACACTTTTTGTGTTATTCTCTTTCTTGTGAAGACTAAATGTTTTATATGCCTATATGTGGCTTATTGTAAATGAAGTAATGGACCTATTTTCAATGTTGTACTCGTGTTTTAGATGTTTTTAATATGAGAGTATTCTAGACGTCTTATGAATCTATGATTGTGTATCTTATGTCTGTAAATAAAAGTAGAAGTCTATGTCGTTCTCGCTTAGCGGGAGTCTATTAAATCTCTCTCTCTCTATATAATATGTGTGTATGTGAGGAGTCTATGTAAAAACCTTAAGTTAAGTTTAGCAAAGTTTCAAATTTTCATAATGTAACGACCGAGAAATGTAATAACGAATGCTAAGAGGTTAGTATTAGTCCTCTTCGATGACAAGACAACCGGTTAGTTCTAGGGGATACTCCCCGGATGTAAAATTGATATCAGAGCATGAGTGAGGTTCCATCAATTTTAGTAATGGATGTCTCCTTTAACCAAGTCTATGTAGATTCCTATTCGTAATTGTGAGCGCACCACATCTTATGAATGAGAGCCTATGTGATCGCTATGAAATCCTCATCTTCTTGTATTATTTAATGTCGTGCCTCTAGAACTACTTTTATGTGTGCCTTTCACACCTAAACCTTTTATTGTGTGATATAGGTAGAATAACTCGAAGAGCACTTCATGAAGGGCCGAGGAAGGGATGATTAAACAGAAGGGCTCATGAAAACAAATCTTCTTCTCCCAATACCATCAGTACCTTTCCACTTTAATAAGTGTGCTAATCAGAAATCAGTTCTGATTGTTTCCCCACACCGATGACCAAATCGAGAGTAAGAGAATTTTTGCTCAATTTTGGCTAATCCATGATTCACAAGGAATGTACGTCCACACACTCAAGTCCAAGCCATGACGGGCCCACGTGAATCGGAAGTTGAACCCCGCATTGCCTCCACATGCTAGTCATTATGGCATCTCGTTTAAAGAGACTTTACTAGGATAACCCTCCTATGTTTTTAACGGATCAAGGGAGGATTAAGAACCCTCAATATTTACTAGATGAGGTCTATAAAGATCCTATTTCTATTGTGTGACTAGGGTGAAAAGATCGATTTGCGGCCTTCACTCAAAGATTTGGCGCAACTTGGTACACCACTGGAGAGATAATAGGGTGCTAGGAGGTTGGTTTCGGACTGAAATTGTGAGATCTTCAAAAGGGCTTTCCCTTGATCGTTCATTTCGTTTAGAGTGGAAGGAAGCTAATGTTGAAGAATCATCATTTTAGATCAAGGAGGTTGAGTGTATTTGACACTCCTTGAAGTTACTAATTGTTCTAAGTATGCTCTATCCTTGTTGTCTAAACCCAAGGAATGAGATTAATCATTCCTTAAAGGAGTGTCCACTGGTGACTTGTATGAATAATGTTTTTCGACTATGTTTTATAATGATAACATGAATATCTCTTCGCTAATGGTTCCATGCTCAATAAGTGGAAGAATTAGGTTAAGGAGAAGAACAGAAAGCCAGAGTGTTAAGTTCGTTTGAAACTGTTCTTCTTCAAATGGGAGGTTGGAAATTCAAGATAAGCCTAAATTCAAGCAGAGGTTTCTCGCATCAAGTTTGTTTTCCTTAAAATTTCCAAGGTTCGTTATGATAGGGTTTTCTAACCCTAAGTCCGCAAAGTCTATAGTGAAAAGTCCCAAGTGAGAAACAAACTTGTTCAAATGTGTGAAAAGAGCATTTGGGTGAAGTGTCAGTGGACTTCAAATTGCTATAGTTGTGGAAAAGAGGGTCACAAAGTCAAGGATTTCCCTGATGTGAAGGGGCAAGCCAAAAGTAGTGGGCAATCTCAAGCAAGTGGTTCTAATGTTGATGCTCCAAGAAAGAATCACTTTTATGCTCTCCGTTCTAGGGGTGAACAAGAGAGTTTTCCCGATGTGGTGATCAGTATGTTTCAATGATTCTCTATAAATGTTTATGCTTTACTTGATTCGAGTGCTACCTTTTTATTTTTTACTCCTTTGGTAGCTAGAAAGTTTGATATTTTGCCTGATATCTTGAATTAACATTCTATAAGTTGTCCCACCCCCTGGTGGGTGACTAGTGTTTGGAAAGAATGTATATAGGATTTATCTATCAAATTGCCATAGGGTGTACTCAATGTTTAAATTACTAGAGTTTTGTATATGATGATTTGAATGTTACTTGGGATGGATGGTTGCATTCATTCTTGTTTTGCTTCCTTAACTGTATATAAGGTTTTCAAGTTTAACTTCCTATTGACCCGTCTTAGAGTTGGTGGCGGTGGGTATGGGGGGAGGTGGAGTTCTATTCCTCAGGTCGTATCATTTTCTCGTCTAAATGCTTGTAAGATAATTCTAAAGGGTGTTGTTATACTATTTGTAAGAGAGAAAAATTTAGACTCTCGAAGTTCCTCCTTCCTCCATTGAGTTAGTCACCGTAGTGAGGGAATTTTTTGGAGGTCTTTCCTAATAATCCCTGGACTTCACCAAAATGGAAATGACTTTGGTATTGACTTTCACCGGGATAAAAATTTTCATTAAATTTCTACCTATTAATGTGCTCCGGCCAAATGAAAGAGTTAAAGGCTCAACCCCAAAAACTTACCTGACAAAGGCTTTCATTCAACCTAGTAGTTCCCACGGGATGCTCCGATTTTATTTGTGAAGAAGATGGAATGGGTCGCCTAGATGTGGTATTGACATACAATCATAACGTGACCATTATAATAAGTATCCTCTCTCCTCTGATTACGCCTGTTTTGTCACTCCAAGGGAGCAATCTACTTTCTAATATTGAACTTGAGGTCAGGATATCACACAACTTGGGTGAGAGATAGAGATTTCTAGAATGGTCTTTCTAACTAGATCTGTCACTATGAGTTCGCTTAGTAATGTCCTTTGGTCTCACTAATGCCCTATTGCATTTATGGACCTATATGAATAAGTTTTAAATTCCCTAATTCATTTGTCATTGTTTTTTCATTGAATGATATCCTTGGTCTATTCAAAAAATGAGGTGAAACACATGGACCTTTGAGAGTGGTATTACAAAGTGCTTAAGGAACCTGCCAACGCACTCGTTTTTCCAATGTAAAAAATGTGAGTTTTGATTGAGGTGGTGACATTTTCATATTCATATCATCTCTGTGAGGGAGTTGAGGTTTATCCAATGAAAAATCGAGGCAGTGAATGGTTGGCCTATGCATTTGCTGACTCCCCGACTTGGAGTTTCTTGGGTCTCTCAGGGATAACTATAGGAGGTTTGTCGATGGTTTTGCTTTCATTTCTTCTCCTTTGACTACCTTGAGCCAGAGTGTGAATTTGAGTGGTTGAGGCATGTGAAAGGAACTTCCCAAATTTTGAAAGATAGCTTACAATTACCGCCGCTCCGGTATGACTCTACATCGGAGGGTAACCAGGGCTTCGTTGTATATTGTGACATCTCGAGTGGGATTGGGGTGTGTGCTTATTATCACCAGGGAAGTAGTAGGGCCCCTATGCCTCTAGACAAAAACTTAAGGTACATGATAAGAATTCCTGCAAACTCATTATATTGAGTTAGAGGCCGTGTATTTTCCTCCCCTTGAAGATATAGAGACCAGTACTTGTTTGGTGTTCATGTTGAGTTTATAACCGACC
Source organism: Solanum habrochaites (assembly GCA_027704765.1). NCBI lineage: Eukaryota > Viridiplantae > Streptophyta > Magnoliopsida > Solanales > Solanaceae > Solanum > Solanum habrochaites. Next base: position 43,466,408 of record JAKWJA010002500.1, read on the forward strand.
ATAAGAGTCTTCAATATTTGTTACTTCAAAGGAATTAATCTGCGACAAGAAGATTGGTGGAAATTTTTTGAAATATTTATTACCGGAGTGTTCTCTACCACCAACCATCTCTACCAACCCCCTACAAGGCCAACGTGGTTGCAATGCTCTAAGTCATATGACCAGGGTACTGTGTCCTCATTTGAAAAGAGCAAGAAGATCCAGTGAAAGATGGTCATATGTTGGCGGGCTCGTTTTGGGTTCTCCCAATTGGAAAGATTCTCCTATGGTGGGTTGTTGGGTGGTCCATCATACACTCCAATAGTCTGTTGTGTTGAGTTAAATTCCTAAGCAACAACACCTGATCCGTCTTTGATGGAGTTAACGGAACGGTTATGGAAAGCTTATGAGTCATTATAATTTAGGGATATGGTGTTCAGGTACCAAGGAAGTTGTGTGTGCCCATAGGATGATTTGAGAAATTTGGATCCTAGAAGAAGCTCAATGGTTCTCGTTATCAATTCATCGCCGTATTCTCTAATATGTCTCATACTTTAGAAATGTTTTGGTGGATTATTGAAAAGGACATTACAAACTTTGCAATGTGTCCATTGTCAAGCAAGTGAAAGTCGAGCACCAAAAGCCGTATGGTCAAGCGGGAGGATACTATCAACCCTTTAGGATATGGCTTAGGGCTTGTTTAATATTGATTTTGAAGGGAGTTAGGATGAATACTTTTGCCCTTAGTTAAATTTTATTATAATAAATGTTCCATTCGACTATATCGAGGCTCCTTGAATCTTTGGTATGGTAAAAGATGTAGATCTTTGATTAGATGGTGAAGTTGGTGAGTCTTCACGTCTTGGTCCCGCTAAAATATTGTATAAAACATTGTGAGAAAGTTCATAATAAGGACCGGTTAAAAAAATAGACTATAGAGCCGGCAAAGTCTTTATTTCGACAATAGGAGAAGAGAGTTATGAGTGGGCAGAAGGTAATAAGGTTGTACTCTTAAACTTTCAATTCCCACCCATGAAGGGGTGTGAATGAGGCTTGGAAAGAAAGGGAAGTTTATCCTCGTTCTGTGGGTCCGAAGGAACATTTTACAAAGGGTTAGTAAGGTTGCATACAGTGAGATTACCTAGTGAAATAGCTTTTTGGGTTCATCCTGTGTTCCATGTCTCCATGCTTAAAAAGTGCATTGGTGATCCCGAGTTCATTCTTCTTTCCCATTGAGGGTCTAGGTGTGGATGAGAATGTCTCCTATGAAGAGATTCGTTGTGAAATCCCTTGAATCGTCAAGTGAAGAAATTTAAGGAACAAATAGGTGGTCTCCGAAAGTCCTATGGAGAACCACCTAGTTGAGGAGGCAACTTGTGGCCGAGGCCGACCTGAATCCATTTTACACCATCATTCCTAGTTCATAAGGTTAGTGTTCCTATTAATGCTTAAAAAATAGTTCAATTATATGAATTTGAACCTTTGTTTTCCCAGTATGTGCATATTTTGGTAAGTTTATTCAAAAATGAGTTTTTCATGAAAAGAGCTTTTGTTTAACTTCCACTTATGTGAATAAAAATTTTTTCCTTCTTGAGATTTTTTGGTCGTTGAGGTTAGTCGAGAGATAAATCACGGTAACTCTTTAAGTCTTTTAAGCTCTGTTGATGTTGAGAGGTATTCCCGTCATAATGTATTATGAATGTTGAGCCCTTATGTGCTGTGAACGTGAGTTGCTATGTGTAATTTGTTAATATGTTTTTGAATTGGCGTTGTAAGTACTCTTATGAGCTGTGAATCATAAATACAGTTGGTTGTTGGGCTGCTAATGATTTAGTCTACTCCTTCACCTTCAAAAGATTTAAGTTTCATTCGGGGACGAATGTTCACTGTGGGATATGTACCACTCGCGAAAGTCATGACCGAATCTAGCGCCTCACATGACCCTACACCTAAAAACTGTTTCTTTCTAAGTCTAAAATAAATAATGTTTTAAACCCATTTAGGAAGTTTGTAAGATTCAAGACGTCAAGAACCGCCAAGACACTGCCGGAAGCTAGTCTATTTACTAGTGAAACGTCTTTACGGGTTCGGATAGGTTTATGAGGTGTTGTATGAGGTTCTAAAACGTGTAACTAACTTTAAACAGTTAAAACCAGGTTATTAAGGTGAACGTCCAGCCATACCCCCCAAGGTCGCATTACGGGTTCCATAAAAGACCCCAACTATGGCCGAACGCATTGCCAAAGAAGCACCCAAATACACTTGTTGTGAAATGTGTCCGCGGCCGACTTGGTGGTTTCAATGGCAAAAACAATCTGCGTTGAGAGGGCAGGTAGCAGACTCTATTCGTCCCTCGAAATTTGGTTTAGAAAATCATGCGGGGTCAGCTCCGCAATCGCGGACTTGTTCCCCGTGACAATCTAAAATTGAATTCATGTTTGCCTTCATTAAAGTGTAAATTAAGTGAGTGGGGTCTTTTGGTTTTTTCATGGGGGACTACATATATTTTCAGTCAGTTTTTACCACAATCAGTTAAGCACTCAAATCAATTTCTCCCAACAATCAAAACCTAAAAGTTCACCCTCTCTCTACTTTCTCTCCTAGTCACCATCTCTTAAAGGATGAAGGAACTTGACTGAAGAAGGGCCTAATTTCTCTAGACTTTCATTGATTTCTTGGTAATATTCATTTGTAAGGTATGTTTCTTATGGGGTTCTGGTTCTTCACTCTTGGGATTCCTTTCCACAAGAGGTCCTTTCATAGTTATTTCAAATCACCAAATTCTTAGGTTTTTCTTCATATATGGGTTTTCTTCTAAACTTGCCAATGATGATTGATTTGCTCAAAATTTTTGTGTTTGTTTTTATTAAATTCGCTATGACTAATTAGTGTAGACTGTTGAGTAATTGAAATTTAACTTGTTGGGAAATTTGTGGTGGATCATGTGCCTTTCCTCCCCATTTCCCCCCAAATCTTACTCTTGCTTATGAATTAAGAATAGTTTGAATTTGTTAGACTGTGGTTTATTATCTATTCTAATGCCTTTATGGACTACTAGGGTAATGTATTGTTGTTGGGATTTGATCTAATTATTGAAAAAATTCCAATGTTTGACACCTTTATCTCCCCTAGACCCTAGTTTAACGATTGTCCTGTTACTATACAATTAACCTATTCTTGTATTGATTGCTATTGTATAGTTATTACATTACGACCGATTATTGGAGGAAAGGCTTTGGTGATGGTAAGACCATGCTGATGTCTTTTGAATTATAATTTGATAAGCTTTGTTATCCTGAACCTTACTTCAAATTGATGGCTTGTAATGGTGATTGAAGTGTTAATTGAAGTATAATCCTGTGATTATTTAAGTAACATATGGTATGATTGATGCATTGAACTTTCTTTATTATGTGAGCGTGGAGATTATGTTTCAGATTTAATGATAAAGGTTTTGTCATGAAGTCCCCATTTGCATTACTATGATATGATGATGTTAATGGTGCAATCTCACATACAGGTTGTAATGAGAGGTGTTTCTTATGGCAATTTCTATGGAGATAATGACTATGACTATACAAGTAGCTATTCATTCTCCTATGACCTAAACTAAGTTATGATTGTTAAAGAAATACATTTAAAAAAGGACTACTATCTTTAGCACGAATGAACTAGTAGTGAGGAGGTGTCCCCTTCCCAGTAAGGAAGTAGGTTCACATTGTAATCATGAATTTTGGGAGATTATAGATGGCTACACTTCATGAAGAGTTCCCAAGTAATCTATAGATTCTTGAACAACTATGTTTGCCCCGCCCATAGTAATATTAGCCTAGTGGGAGAATCCACTAGAATGTTATGTTTCCTCGTTTTTTGTAACTACTTTGACAAGAGTTCCCTCTTGTCGGTGTTGGGTTTCATGACGCCCAGATTCCATGTTTAGCTCACATGGTGCTATGTCCGGTTAAGAAGGCAAATTGTTCCTTAAAGTAAAGCATAATAAACGAACACTAACTAGGGTGACCTTAAGGGGTTTGACATAGGTCTAGGTAAGGGTATGGGACTCTACCTATACCTTGCACTAGTTTTGGTCTAAGGAAGACCTTGACGGTGTTCTTATGTGTATACTAAACGAAAATAATTATTTATATGTCGACTTTACATTTAAAGATCCTATATTATGTTGTTTATTTAAGTGAACAATGGCCCAAATGGTCTAATGCTAAAATATGCGATGGTTTCTACTTAATGTTATATTATGTAAGGTTGGACATTTGCTTGGGTCCTTTGTTGGGTTTACTTGGGGTTGATTAAGGTTATGGGGCTTGTACTTGGTCCATTGGTCAGTGCTTGTGGACTTGCTGGGATTAGGAGTAAGGGTCCTTGTATATGTTTGTAATGTTATGAACGTTTATGATACTATGTTGTTATAACATGAATGTTGGAGTTGTATCAATTATGTAATAAAATATTCTATTATACATGTTGACTTGATATACTTGATATGTGGTCTTGTTTGTATATGATTTTCTTAAAGCATCTGTGGTTATTTTCTTATATGGGTTCCTGGTTGTGCATAAGACTTTCCAAAGTGACTTAGGCCTGTTTTGAACCAAATTTTCCCTTTAGTTCTGATTTCAAAATTTTATGTGCATATTCCCATACTTGGTACAAGTGATGTACTAACTGTTTCTATCGTTAACTAACAAAATGTAGGTTTGCCGGCCGTTGAGTTTCTAGAGGGCATTGTAAGAAGACTTGGATTCACAGTCTCCAAGTTTTCGGTAGGTTCCTCATTCTTTGTCGCAGAAAATTCCGAGGGTGATGCCACTATTTGCTATTGAATATGTTTTCAGTCTTTAAAGGCACTTTTGTTTGATTCTCTTTCATTTGACGAAAACTAAGTTGTCATCCTAATGTGGCTTTAATTGTATGAGTGTGGACTATGTCCAATAGTTGTACTCGTTTTTGATGGTTTAATATGAGACATATCCTAGACTTCTTATGAATCTATATTCCCTATATTATGTTATGTGAAAAAAGTAGAAGTCCTAATGTAGTACTTCCTATACGAGGAGCTCTGTAAACTCCCGATGTATATTGTGTGTATGAGAGGTCTATGTGAAACCTCAAAGACAAGACAAGTTTTAAATTTTCCACAATTTGACCTATGAAATGTAATAAGGAACGCTAAGAGGTTAGTTTAGTCCTCTTCGAGACTGACTACACTGGTAACTTCTAGTGGTGCTCTTCGAATGTGACGAGCGTATTTTCCTGACCAACCTCACAGAAACGTTATTCAATGGCTGCTCGTACCATGGGTCCATGTCGAGGCATTGTTGAGAGAGAATCAAAGCTATTTCATTGCGTTGATGTGTTCGAAGGCTCCCGCCTTACGCACCTCTAATATTTCCTCTGAAATTGTGGGATTACCAGGGCGTTCCTTTGTTTAATATGTCATTGAAAAATGTCCATATGAAGAAGAATCCCAATCGAAGATCTCTGCTTTTGTTAGCAGAGGATGGTGTGGTATTCTTGACTCCTACATGGGGGTTGAAATCATAGTTTCACACCTGAATATTATGCTTTGGTTTATGAGGGAGAATTCTCCGCTAGACCTAGCTATGAGGGATTTTGGGTGTTCACCTACCTCAAAGGCAAATCAATTGGCGCGTCGTTATTGAACCTCAGCACATCACTAAAAACCATGTATCATAGGAACCCCCACGGTCTAGAGCAACCATATCATACAATCAGTTGAGGATGGACCAAATAAAGATGTAGAAATATACCCAGAAGAGGATCCTATAGATCCAACGAGGAGATGGAAGAGGATCTAGAAATACTAGTAGAATGACCCCTAACTTGTATGACCCTAGAGATGGATGAGTGATGCTATGGAGATGGCCTTCCCCCACAGAAGAGACTCTCTCTTATAATATGGTTTTATATAGGTTTTAGTGAAGACAAAACAATTGGGAATGAATTATCGATGAATACGCACCAGAAGTACCACCACAGAGCCATTTTTATGATGGACACATGACGTGATTATGCTCCAACCGGCCGTAGGTTTATTTTCTCTTTAACCTTTTTCATAAGATCTTTCAAATTTCATGTGGCTTATTACTCTTGCATGCCTTATGGCCTTCCCTATATTTCATCTCTAGGTTTTTTGATTTCCTACCCTCCGTGTAACTTCTCCAGACTTTACCTTAATATGAAGTTATTTTTGCTCCCAAATCTTAAATTGTTTAAATTAAAATAAGTTTAATTATAGGCCTACCTCAGGCAAAACAGAGGTTTTCTACATCCTAGGAGTTGTTTTGATGTAGCCAAATTGGAGTATATACACTTTACACTTATATGGTTTGTTACTATTTAATTTTTTCCAAGACTAACTATAGTTTTTCTTTTTTTTTTTTTTTCTTGTTACAAAATTCACTGGTACCTTTCAATGGGGGGGGTCGGGCATTACTGGTTTCTCGCGAGGTGGTAAAACGGGCCTCAGGATGTGGTAAGACAGCCGCTCTGGGGATACGACTGTCTTCCCCTATAGTGGGTTAATAGTGTGTGACTTGCCACTGGCTGACTCACGATACAAACCTTCTTCAAAAAGAAAAAATGACTACAAAGAAGACGAGGTCAATGCTTGCTACAAAATATAAATAGTAACTTTGTAGAACCCCCAAAGTTCTCGAAGTGTTCTGACAATCCAAAATGAGGAAAAAATGGCCTCACATGGGAACAAACTTGGAAGATATTGAGGGAAGAATTACGTCAAGTGCGAAACTTGGTAAACTAATCCGGCTACCATTTTCCCCTACGTCCAATAACTTACTTTCCCTTCTGCCGACTTACCAAATCAGCCGGAAACATACTCAACTGCTTTGTTCATGGTCGAGTACCACCAGCTCACCAATCGCAGTCAGATTGTTCCCCACCTTTCTAATGACGACGGCCGCCCCCCAAACCTCAATGACGCAAGATACTGGGGCATATGTTGCCGCTCTTATCCATATGAGCACATGTTTCCACCCATATATGCAGTTGGAGATCCTACCTACCCATTTCCAGTAGTTTTGTTAATGTCCCGTATGAGGTCGATCAATAGGCGTAAATGGAGAAAAGATACCCACTAAAAGAAGATGTGTCATAAATTCCCAACGTGAAGGGTCCTAATAAAGGATTGAAAAGCTGCAACTACTAGAGGAACAAGAGTATGATTATGATGACTTGGGCATCCACCCAGACATTAACATGGGCGCTGGTTACAAACAAAAGTTGAGACAATATTTGATGGAAAATGTGACCCTCACGTTTTATTTAAGGGCATACTATGACTTTGTTACGTCCTGTGGTAAGAAATGAGAAGCTAAGGTGAAGTTGTTTATCTGGAGTTTGTCTGGGCATCATGGACCTGGTACACCCCCAATACCCTCACAAATTGCGTGACTGAAGGACTGGTCAGGACGTCATGACCATTTCAGATCAGTACTGAAAATTAGTGTTGACAGATTCGCATTGGGATGGGATATCCGAAAGCCACTGGAATTTCCTAGTAATATGTACAACATTAGAGAATTGAGCACTGTAAGGGTACAACCACCACTAGATGGAGAGTGAGCTCTCAACAGTAACTTTATTCGAGGCCAAAGAAGGTGTCTACTTCGACAAGATGATGTCAATGATGGTTAAAGAATAAGTGTGTATACAATTGGTTTAAGATGGGAGACTTCTAGAGTAAGGTTTAAAAATCTTAGAAGATTCAATCTAGGTCCCATGTCAGTCAAGCGCAATTAGAGCCATACATAGGGCACCATTAGTGTCATCAAGAAGAAAAAGGAAGGGTTGTTTCAGGTGTGACCCTATCAACAACGAGACCATTCCATGATTAACCCTAACGAACTCCAGATTATTGCCATACTTCATACACCCCACGCAAACTATATCCTACCCCGAAGCGACACTAAAATCCTCCCCAGAACCTGCCATACCAAAATAATCCCATACCATCTGCGCCTGTCCAAGCTCCATCCCCACAATTAGACCAGCATATGCCAAGACTGCGTCCAAAGCCCGAAGCTTAGGAAATACTCATGCTTACAAACCCATTGTAAACCTTATCCCAATTTAATGAAGGTTAGAACAACAGGAGTGATGGCACCCATTGAAAGGACAACTCCTGAGCCAATCCCTCATAATTTTGATGGAAACAAGCGATGCAGCTTATCCAAGGGCATAAAGAAGATTGTTATGTTTTGAAGAATCATGTCGAGTCTTTGATTAGAAAGAGGAGTAACTAAATCCCCTCCATCACCACCCTGAACGTGTAACAACATACCTTGACCATCATGAGAATCGAGAAGTCACATGGTTACTCTGGAGGAAGAATACGAGGGCCCTGACTGTCCAGACGTGGTTGGAGTAGAACGCCATGATATGTAACGACGGCATCTGTTAGCACTGTTCACTAAGGGAACCTTCTGCCTGTACAAACATATCTCCTGGATTTGTATTGCATACTCTAATTTCCTAGAAAGGATGAGGTGATACCAAAACAGTCCCTTGGGACGATCAACAGGCTCAAGGGCAGATGATCGGGCACTCTAACCTCCTGCCGTGGCTCAAGGAACGACTAGGTCAAGGGGTTATATCCCCCAAGGATCTTATCCAAGAGTTCTCGAAAAAGAACAAATCCAAAAAAGAATGTTACGATGCTAAAGCCCGCAAGTTTGAAGGAAATGTATCGAAAGACTATTCGGTCGACGAACAGCTGAAGAAGAGAACGCCCAACCCACTCAATCCCATATTGTTTTTGGCTTAATGAGTTTCTGAATCTCATAGATGCTTTGATGGAGGTGTTAAGCGATAATTATTCTAAAAGATAACATCAAGTGAAACTTTAACTGTTGAATCAACATAAAAGATCTCTTTCCCACAATGATGAGTTGTCCTGCCGAAGGGTCTGTCACAACAAAGCGCTTTACATTGCAATCAAATATTGTTGATAAGATTGAACTCAATTCTTAATTGATGGTGGTTATATATGTACTATCTGTACTTTCAACCACTCTAAGAGACTTTAGGTTTAGTAGGGGAAAATAGGGAAAGTCATGTGAAGGTTAGAGCTTTTGATGGAGAGCAATGAAGTGACATCGAGAGATCTATCTCACATTGCAAGTACGTGGGTGCTGCCGAATTTTCCCATTCTATTTCAAGTGATGGATTATCATCCCACTACCACGCCCCTGTTGTTGGGAAGACCATGGCAAGAGAGGGTCTTTCACTCTCCATCAGTGTGTAAAGTTTGAATGAGGTCTCACAAATTACCATTCCTGGGAGAGGCTCACCATCCGATTCATCTCTTGTTAATACTATCCTAATCATCACCGAGACTTATTGATATATTTGGGTTGGTCTTATGATGTTAGCCACTGAGCACTGAGATTGTCCTCGCAAACAATTACATTTGAATCCCGAGGACTTGTCCTACCCGTTACAAAAAGACAAGAAATTCAAGTCCGGATTTGAGTTTTTAAGGAACATAAATATGATGTAACAAAGAAGTAGACGAGGCAACATTATGAGGGTTTACAAATTAACCCACGTGGTTAGACCACATGTGTCAGTGCCTACCAAAGGGATTGGCAAGACATCAGTATAGGGGGGTGTTGTGGACTATCGAGTACCTTCAATGAGAGTGACGTTCCGCTGTCTCTGGATAAGTTTTTTCTACCAATATCATCTACTCATTGATAATTGTGTGCACGATGGATGAGTTGAGTCATTGTTCGATGCTGTGCATGATGCCTCAAGGCGGGTCCATTTGTTGCTTAGATGAAAATAATAATTCCCGGCTTGTGGCGGAAAAGTGCACGCTCTTGTTTATCACTCCAAGGGAGTAATTGCTATAGTGGGTAGTAGTTTTGTGTTTGTTCTAAAGGCTAGTCTGTGGCTGGTGCACCGGTTATAGCATGGGTAGAGCATGGCTACCCTTTTCCATTATATCATCATAAGCAATTGAAGTGGACGTGGATGATGTCGTTATCGGAATAATAAAAGAGTTCACAACCCTAGGCTGACTTGGAAATGTCCTTTTAAGAGGTTGCAGAAATATAATCTTTTGGGAAAGTTGAGTCCAGCAAAGTCTGCCTTTGGGGGCACACCACGGTAAGAGGCGATTGGGATTCTCTTGTTAGCAGGAAAGGAATAGATTTGGATCTATATCGAAGATAAGGAAATCATAGAGCTACCCTCCACCACAGACTAGGAAGGAAGTGATGAGATCTGGGAAATTGATACATCAGTCTGTTCATAAGCTATCCACAGTGATTTGTGAACCCATATGCAAATTACTGAAGACGATGTTTCCACAAAATGGACAGAGGAATACCAAAAAGCTTTCCAATAAAATCAAAGAGTACTTGTCAACCCAGCAGTGTTGGTCCCACCATGACCTATAAAACCTTTGTTTATTGTATTTATCTATCATACATAATGCGTTTGTGTTTAGTGGGCACCACACGATAGAAGGTACAAAAGAGAGAAAGCCATTTACTATCTAAGAAAGAATTCCACCCCACTAGCGATATACACCTTATTGGAACGAACTTGTTGCGCTTTGACTTGGATTGCACAAAAAGTTAGGCATTAATTGTCTGCATACACTACGTACTTGATCTGAATAATGGATCCACTCAAGTACATCTTCCAAAAACCAATGCTTACATAAAATTTTGTTGGGCGAGTTTGATATCGTGTACGTGACACAGAAGGGCATCAAAGGACAAACTCTTTTTTTATCACCTCGAATAAAACCCGATGGACCAGGACTACAAGCCACTCACAACCTACTTTCCCGATGAAGAGGTTTTGTTTGTAGGAGAAAACATATCACAATCATATGATGGATGAAGGATGTTCTTTCATGGAGCATCAAACTTTGTTGGAGTTGGAGTAGGAGTAGTCTTAGTTTCAGAAACAGGCCAGTATTATCGAATCTCAACCAAGATTAGTTTCTACTTTATTAACAACATGGTGGAATATGTATCGTGTATTCTCAGACTCAGGATGGTTATTAACATGAACATCAAAGAACTCTTAGTGATAGGAGATTCTGACTTGTTGGTTGATCAAGTGCAAGAATAATGGACCACTAAAAATGTCAAGATACTTCCTTATTTGCATTACATAAATGAGTTGAGTAGAAGGTTCAAATAGATTGAGTTCAAGCATGTCCCTCGCGCTCAAAATGAGTTTGCCGATGCTTTCGCAACATTTTCCTCTATGATTCAGTATCCACACAAGAGTTACATTGACCTTATCGATGTACATATATATGATCAATAAGCATACTGTATTCATGTAGACGAGGAATTGGATAGAAAACCCTGGTACTATGACATCCTAAAATTGATAGAAGCACAAGAATATCCTGAAATTGCCACAAGTAAGCATGAACAGACTTTGAGGAGGATGGACAATCATTTCTTCCATAATATATAAATCCTATATAGGAGAACTTCATATTTAGGATTGTTGCGGTGTGTTGATGCCGCAGAAGCGACAAGGCTTTTGGAAAAAATACATGCAGGAACATGTGGACCTCACATGAACGGGTTATCCATGACAAAGAAGATTTAAGAGCCAGATATTTTTGGTTGACCAAGGAGAGATAGCATCCGCTATGTTTAAAAGTGTCATCAATGTCAAGTGCATGGAGATTTTATAGGGTTTCCTCCAAATGAACTCAATGTGATGGGCTCCCTTGGCCATTTGCCGCTTGGGGCATGGATATTATCAGACCCATAGAGCCTCCCGCATCAAATGGACATCATTTCATCCTGGTGGCTATGATTATTTCAAAAAATGGATCGAAGCTTAGACATACAAGGCAGTGACTAAGAAGGTAGTGGCAGACATTTTTCTCAATAACATAGTTTGTCAGGTTCAGAATTCCAGAATCAATCATAACAAATAATGTGGCCAACCTCAATAGCTATCTTATGAAGGAAATTTGTGAAAGGTTCAAGATTGCTCATCGAAATTCCACAGCTTACCGGCTGCAGATGAATGGAGCAATAGAGGTTGTAAATAAGAATATCAAGAAGATTTTAAGAAAAATAGTAGACATTCACATACAGTGGCATGAGAAGTTACCATATGATTTACTCGGTTATTGCACCACGATTAGAACTTCAATTGGGAAAACTCCGTATATGTTGGTTTATGGTTCAAAAGCAGTAATACCTGCTGAGGTAGAAATACCATCTTTACGGATTAGCCAATAGATTGGTCTGGACAATGTAGAATGGATACATACCATACATGAACAATTGATGCTCATCGATGAAAACAGGATAGATGTAGTTATTCATGGCCAACTCTATCAGAATAGAATGACCAAAGCATTCAATAAAAAGTCAAACCTCTACAATTCACACCGAGGCAATTAGTATTAAACAAGATCTTTCCTTACCAAGAAGAAGCCAAAGGAAAATTTGCACCAAATTGGAAAAGACCCTACATGGTTCAAAGGGTACTCTGTTGAGGAGCAGTAACTTAGCAGAAATGGATACCAGAGTGAGAACAAAGCCGATCAATTTAGACGCCATCAAGAAATACAACATTTGAAACCTCAAGATTAACGCTTATTTTTGTTCTTTTGCATTTTTATGTAACATAACTATGTTTAGACCTGACTTCCCACAGTGGGATACATAGGCAACACACATCGAATTCGGTCTCTCTTAGAAAATCAAAAAACATCATTTCTGTATATTTAGAACTACGCTCCTCGACCTTAATTCCCTCGGTGTGATACGTAGGCAATCATTGTCTTACCGTTTAACAAGGCGACTAAAATTTTGAAATTCAACATCTATATATTTTAGGATAAGCTTATTATGATACAACTATACATATACTTTTTACATATAAATTTATCATGCATTTATGTATAATTTGTTTATTACTACATAATAGAAATATAACTGTTAAATCTATTCTAGTGGACATATATATGTTGTAACTTGTGTTTTACTCTTTTCCTTAAAACTAATAAAATTTAACTTATCTTTTTTTTAAATTTTTTTTTAAAAATAAATAAATAAACAAGTTTTCATAATCATATTTTCCTAAATTGAGTTAAAGAACTATCTTCGGATAGGCTCTAAGGGGTTCTTTACACATTCCCCTCGAGTGACCAAAACCCTTACGTAGAATCTCACTAGTTTCGTAAATCAATAACAGTGTTTACATTTACATAAAAAATTGTTTTCTTAAAATTAGGTGGCGACTCTAAAAATAAAATAATAATTTTTTCCAAAAATCAGAGTGTCAGTCATATTATGTTCTGAACTGTTTCCGAACGGTTCGAAAATAGGGGTGCGACACTCCTAATAAAGGGAAAGTCATGATTAGTATTTAAAGGCATTTTGACATTCTGGCCAGAAGATGAAATAAAATGATGATCTTTTTATTTTTTATGGAACGGATATTGCGTGATAAAAAATTTTATTCACGGAAAAACACTTGTTTAATTATTAATTTTAGTGTGATCAAGTTGAATAAATGAGTAAAAAAATGCGTAAAATCTAATGTATATAATGGGAGCCAACTATTAATGAAGTTTCTTTAACATTAATAAACATGTGAATAAGTTATTAGTAAAATCTAATTAACACTAGTCATGTAACCTCTTATATTATAAGACTACAATTTAGATATACCTAATTCATATAACTTAAGAATCAAGGCTTGCATTTTTTTTAAAATAAAATCTTTGAGTAAATTATATTTATATACAATAATTTTAATTGTTACTATTTTAATTGAGTATAGATGAGAATAATAACTTGATTATGTTTGTAATTTAATATTTTTAATTAAAACAGATAATTTAATTAATTGTTTTTAGTAGTGATAAGTGTGAATTGTGACCCAATTGAGTGAGAACAAAATCTGTAACAAAAGTACTTTAGTTACCGTTTTTTGAATCCGGTAACGATATTTTGGCTTATGATTGTATTTTGTTTCTTTTTATTCATTACAAATGAATCATCCTTTTTTTTCATCTCTACTTTATATATTTTTCCTTTTTAAACCCTTCTCTATATTCTTTTCATATTCAATATTCATCACATCCAGTCCCTCATTTCTCCATTTTACACTTTGCACCCTACAATAAATAAATACTATTTATAGGCGTAACTTAAGGTACAATATAAAATCACCTGAAAAAGAAAAAAAATGAATGGAGGCTGTGAGAATAATCATGGTTTGGCATGTGAAACTAATGATCTCTGGTCATATATGAACTTGAATGACAATCAAGTTGGGAGTGGAGAGACGTTTCAGGGTGACAAGTAGCCAAATCTGACTAGGTCTGATACTTTCCAACCGCTAACAGTTGTTAATGAGGTTGTTAAAACAACATCTGGTGTTGGTAAGAGGAGAAGTCCACCAAACAGAAAAAGGAACGGTAAGGGAATTGCTGAATAAAATTCTGAAGCTCATGGAGATGAAGCTAAAAGAGAATCCGAACATGAGATACACATATGGACGGAGAGAGAAAGAAGAAAGAAGAAAGAAGATGCGAAGCCTGTTCGAAACTCTTCATGCGCTGGTTCCTAATCTCCCTGCTAAGGTTAAAAAATACTTTCAATGACATACTTTGTTTTTATTATCCAATATCTTATCGAGAAAATTATTCAATAGTTTTTGTGATTATCTGAAATAATTTCTTTTTTGTTAATTTTCTTTTATTGTCTTCTGCAACATTAATTAATAATTATAATCAATTCATCAAGAACTATTCAAAAAATAAACATGATTTTTTAATCAAATAAAAACTTCTAAAAGTTTACTAAACGAGACATGATTCTATGTGAAAATGTAACTTGATTTCCTACACACACACACACACACACACACACACAAACACACACACACACACATTTATAATTATAGCCTGCTTTTGTATTTGTACTTATTAAATGAATCTTTTTAGACACTAATAAATGACTTGAAACCAATCAACTCGTATAAGATATTTCCTTGATTTCTTCATGTGTGTTTACTTTTCCCTTATTTGGTGAAAATACCAACTTTGCAATAAGAAGTAGAAATAAATTAATTTCATTTTTTTATATATGTAGGCTGATAAGTCTACAATGGTTTATGAAGCAGTGAATCACATCATAAAGCTGCAGAATACTTTAAAAAAACTTGAAAGTCAAAGGCTACAAAGGCTAGAAGAATATAGCATAAGGTTGATGGGTTCGCAGAAAGTTGGTAATAGTTGGGAGAAGTATGTGGGTGATCAAGGATCAACTTGTAATTCTACAGCTATTACACCAACGAATCCTGGTGCTACTCCCGTTATTCCAACAAGTCTTTTGACATGGAGTTCACCAAATGTTATACTAAATGTATGTGGTGAAGATGCACATATTAAGGTGTGTTGTCCTAAGAAGCAAGGGCTATTTTCCATCATTTGTTATGTTTTGGAGAAACATAAAATGGACATTGTGTCTGCTGAAATATCGTCTGATAATTTCAGAAGCATGTTCATGATCCATGTTCATGTAAGTCCTTTCATTTTCTTCAAAATAATATATGATAATTTGAACATTGTGAACTACGATTTTTAGTTATCACACTCTTCAATTTATTTTAGGTGTCTTTGTTTGATTGATCAAGAAATTGAAGAATGACAAGTGTTAATATATTCTTTTGAATAGGGTGTTTGAGAAATCTATAGTTTTTTTGTTTTTTTATAATATTTATCTTCACATGAAATGGAAGTAAAGTAAAGGAATATATGTCTATCTTTTTTTAGAAATGCATCCTCCCACCTAGTCTCACCATGAGGTTGAAATTCTCTATATTCTACTACATATAGTTTAGTCATAAATTATGTTTAGAAATTATTTAGATTGATTTACCTAGTAAGTGTTTAACATAAATCTATAGTCTTTCTAATTTTACAAGATCATATGGATAACGTGTTTACATATATATTTAGTGAGTATATTATTACTTCTTGGTTCTAAAAACATGTTTGATCGATGTATATTCAGGCAAAAGGTGGAAGTGACATAACTCAATTCTCGGAAGCATTCATAGTGGAAGAAAGGTTTAAGCAAACTGCAATTGAGATAATGTCTTTGACAACCCCGAAATGAACAATTGAGTTTCAAGCTAATTAAAGTTCATTTGGTAATAGGGGATAGACGGCTGTTGCCGTAAAGGCTATATAGTTCATCCGGTGGAGGATGAAAGGTTGTGACCGTAAATGATATTTTATTTACTTTTGCATTTCTTTTGTGTGTCGCCGTTTAGGCATTCTCTATTTACTTTATAATTCATCCGGTAAGAATGAACAATTGTAATCGTAAAGGATATTTTATTTTCTTTTGTATTTTATGATGAATGTCTGTCTATGTATCGGAAGAATGAAAACTATGTAAACTTTCTTCCAATGATATTTATAAATTTAACAGCAAAAATATTGATTTATGTGTTTGCTGAAGGGTGTATTTCGTATTGATGAGTAACACCCCAGAAAAACTTTGAACTAAGACTTAAGTCATTCATCGTAATGAGTGAGATTTTATATAGGAATCAATTTTTTTATAGTATTAAGGTCAGTTCACTAGATTTAGCACCTTCAGTTTCAAAAAGAATTAAATTAGAAAAAGCAAAATCTAAAATTTGGAGAGTTAAGTATGAGTTGTTGACACCCAATTTTTGACCCGCATCGGTATAAACTAATTATCGAGCTTCGTAAGTTTGTCAATTAATTTAAATTAATTAGTTTTATAAATTTTACGAATATAATAATATAATGCATGAACTTTTGTTACAACGGATACTTCTATCGTAACTTTAGATAATATATATATTTTTTACATAATTATGTATATAATTAATATATTTTATGATTATTCAAAAAACCATCTCAAAAAAATATCTTAAGTTTAGAAAGTATTCTATTAAACTAGTTTACTTTAAATCATGGTTATACTTCGAATCACTATTTTACGATTTTAATATTTATATTACTAAATAAAGAAGCTCGTTGATTAATTAATAAAAATTCGTTTAAAGTTCAACCAAATTTTATCATTTTTATTTAATCCAACCCATTTTCCCTTTAAACACATCAAAAACCAAATTTGGGCCTCTTCCTTTTTGTTACTGTTGGCCCAAGCTTACTCCCTATTCCCAGCCCACAAATTAAATCCTTTTCCAAATTCCCAGCCCAAACATACCTCCCTTTCAGCAGCCCATTCAATATTCCCAAGCCCACTTCTCATGACCAAATTCCCTTCCTTTTGACTTGATCCAGCCCACTATATTACTACGATCCAACCCATTTCAATTTTATTTTTCAGACTACCCCATCTTTTTTCCAATTAATTCCCAGCCCATAAATTAATTCCCAAGCCCATTTCGTCGACCCAATTCCCCTCAACAAAATTCCCTAATTTCCCCAAGCCCAAACCCCAAATCCAATAACCCGACCCGACCCAAATTCCCTTTCCCCCTTTCTTCCTCTCAACCCAGCGCCCCTAGGCGAAAAATTCCCAGAACAAACGACGAAAAACCCACCCAGACGCGACCGCAAATTCCCCGAAACGCCAAACATCCCCGCGTCTTCCCACGCGTCTCGTCTCCCTTCCCTCTCCTCCCTCATCGTGCATGATGGAGGAGGTAGCAACGGACACCTGTTGTCCTGCTGCTCCGTACGCGACCTTGCAGCACTAGACGACGCGGGAATCGTCCTTGTTCGTCCTTTTTAGCACGAGATTGAGCCATGTTGTTTGCCAAGGACTCATCTCACCTTTCACATCCCCTTTTCCATTCGATTTGTCCACATTTGGATAAGATTTCAGATTTTCAAAATGGGAAATGGGCCGAAATTCGGGATTCCCTCGTCTGACCCTCTCCCCTTCGAAACGCTAATTTTTTCCTTCTATATAAACCCCTTTCTCCTTCAGAAAAGAGGTTGGGAATTTTTTTGAAAAATTCTTTTGGTTGTTCTGTCTGTTTCTAAGAGAACTAAAGGAAGTTTTTAGGTTGGAAAATTCCGGGTTGGAAATTTTTTGGATTTAGGCGGTGATTACAGGGTAGTTTTAGAAGGAAAGTTCTGCTTTGTTTCCAGTTACAGAGAAGACATTTGTTTGAGATCTGTAAACTCTTCTCTTTGAGTTCATTGAAGAGAAAACAACTTAAAATTCTTGGGGCGAGTTCGAGAAGTTTTTGTGTGTGTTTTTTTATCTTGTCGTGACCTCTTCCTGGACAAAGAATCGGTGAGAATTCTTACTTTTTCGAATGGGGAAGAAGAAAAGGGAGCATTTCGTCGTTAGTTTCGCGTGTTGAATCTCTTCCGCTGCTCGTTTTCGTCACAGTTTTGCTGCTCGGAAAAAGGTAAATGCCCTTTTCAAAGCTTTCTCCATCCCCTACTAATTTGGCATGGTGTTCCAATCATGAAATCGCTATTTTGATTGTTGTATTATTATACATTGTTTCTTGTGTTCATGGGTGTTGGTTTAAATATTCTTATATTTTTCTGATTTCCTTTTGTTTCATGACATGTTAATGATTCCTCTCTTTTCTGGGCTGTTTTGGGATTTTGTTGGCGATGCTAGTCATTCGTCAATAGTTTGAAATAGTTGTAATCGATTTGGACTCTTTTGTTCATTTAGCTATTTTTTTATGTAGAGTCTACTATTTTACGTTGAATATCTAGTAAAAGGTGTTAAGTCATTAATATTGTTGTGTTAGTTCTTCAATGATAGAAAGGGATAACACCCCTTAAGCTAGGTCTGCAGTTTGTTGTTGCTCACTGTTGAAGGGGCCTTTCAATGGCGCCTATCATTGTGGAGCTGTGTTAGCTGTTTGTTTTTCCTTTTTCTCGTATTACAAGTTCGTATCACACTGAGCTTCTTGATACGCTTCACGTGTGCCGAGCATCCATTTGGAGCAGCCTCTCTATCTTGATAGGGCAGAGGTAAGGCTGAGGCTCCCATTGCGGGATGGTGACATGTCTTCTCGTCGTTAGGATTGAAACTTTGTGCACTCATCGGGATTTTTGGTCTAGGATAGCCTAATGAAATGGCTTTGATCGACCTTTCCTTTCTATTTGTGTATATATATGAAGTTTAGGCAGATCATAATTTGTTTCTTGACTGGCCTCCCTATTTGATTACTTCAAGTGTGTTATAATAAGTTAATGTATTGTTATCTACGACATATTATCGCCGGAGCCTTTCAATGAACTTTGTTGTTGAATACAATTTGTATCTTTTATGTATTATGTTGATTATCGTACAGGGTAGGGGAAATCAAAATTGTTTTGAGTTATGATTATTTTGGGAGTGACCTCTGTTCAATAGTGGCACAAGGACCTCTTCAATTTTCTCCTCGCTATGCTTTCAATATAATGTTAAAGATAAAATGTGTTTGTTTTGGTTATGTCTTTAATGCTGCAGATCATATTTCTTCCCTAGACTATAAATCAAGTTCATCCAATCATTTTAGATTATTGTTGCCTGTAATATGCCAAAAATATGTGTTGGGTTGTTGTATGCACTGTTAACTTTGCAAGTGGATTTTTAGACTTATCATGTTAAGATTTCATGTTCCTTTCTTAACTCCTTTTGTTTGATCACATGTGGAATTCCTCTCGAGCCAGTTTTTGGGATATCACTCTCTTCCTTGCCTTTCGGAAGAGCCGTAAAGGCTCAAAATTCCTTTCGTCGAGTCAACCCATCGAGGCAGTCATACACAATCCCAATTCCATGAAGATTGAAGAAATTTGAAGAAGACGGATTAGAAGGATTTATTTTTAATTTTTGTATTTTTATTTGTAATGGGCGTAAGCCCTTGTTGTTTTTATTTTCTTGTATTTCTTTTTGTATGTTTAGACTAGGACAGGTAAAACTGGGTCAAAAATCTAAAGGCAGGTGGGTCCAAATTTCGGTCAAGGCGAACAGAACCCGAAATTGGACCCAAATCTCTCTCTCACTCTCTCTCTCTTTACTATTTGTTTACGTGTTTGTTTGAATGTCGTTAGTTTAGGGTTATAAAAACTCCAAACCTCATCGAAACGCCTTTCTATTTTATCAAACTTAAAACTAAAATTGAATCTAAAATGTGATTATTAATTCGCAAGTAGTTTAGATTTTAGATGTAAGAAGTTTAACTCTAAAGAGAATCGCAAAATCTTAAAAAAAATAATTAGTAAATGGTTAGTTACCGGAAAGCCGTATATAAGCGGAGCGTGTAGGTGCTCAAAACCTTCCTAAGACGCTAATAAGAATCCGAACCTTATTAAAAAAAAGTTTTCAAAATATTTTCCTGTTTAATTATTTGGAAACAGTTTCTTAATTTTTCTTAAAAAATATAAGTGGCGGATCCTAAAAGTCGAAAATATCTTTAAAAAAAATAACCCTTTGATATTTTTTTCGATTATAAAACAGTAATGGCGAATCTCTGCCTGGGGAGGGGAAGGAAACGGAGGGTCTAACCCTAAGATTAACCTATTTGACTATTTGCGATAAACTGTTTATTTGCTTAGTTGTTTTAAATTTTGAAACTGTTGCATTTCATGGAATATTTCCGCCAAACGATAGATAGTTTGCATTAGGAAACGGAAGTTACGTGGCTTACCGTGGCTTTCTTCATATATAACCAAGAAATCGTTTGTGAGTATTAAACAAATAGTCGGAATGCAGTCATCCGACGTTGTTTGGTAACTCCGCCCCGATGTTTGTCTGATTCGGGTAATCGTCAATTTGAAAACAACACTAGAAAGCCTAAGATAGAGCGAAACCAAAACCGAATTAATCATCAGCCTAAGACGGCTTAATACCCAAGGCGTATTAAGTCCATTTTAGTAGAAGTTAGAAAAGACCACAAAAATGGTCTAAGGGTCTTCGCACCTCACAACACATATTATTGTTTTGACAATTCGAATAAATGTTAAGTGTGA
This sequence comes from Solanum habrochaites, assembly GCA_027704765.1. Classification (NCBI taxonomy): domain Eukaryota; kingdom Viridiplantae; phylum Streptophyta; class Magnoliopsida; order Solanales; family Solanaceae; genus Solanum; species Solanum habrochaites. Next base: position 43,487,388 of record JAKWJA010002500.1, read on the forward strand.
AAACAACTTGGGGTTGGGGGAAATTTCTAATGGTTTCTATTTACAGACATGGATCGCTCCCGAAGTTGTATGGTCGATCTTCAACGCCACACCTCAGCTTACGATGTGGTACAACGATTTGGCGGGGGGATCATAGAAGAACCCTTAAATAAATACGTAGGTGCTTAACCGAGATGGTAAAATGAATAGGTGGCCAGAACTAATTCAAGTGATTTACGGGTATTCGGACAGTCAGAAGATGGTTTTTCGTTTCGGAACAACAAAAATACCCCGACTCTTGGAAGAAATAAGGATGTGTATAGACCACCGTAGGGCAAACTGGGATACAGAGGAGATCGTGAAACACAAGAGGATATTTTCATCCCCTAACAACCTTCAGTGAGAATATTGCGATTGTTTGGACTTAGAAAAAAACTTCGCTTATTGGCCAGGATTCTCACGTGGCGGTTTAGGATCTCTAATTAGTTTGAGCACGCGGAGTAGTTGCTACGCCTAGTACAATAGGGAGTTAGATCTCTTACAGAGAGTGGAACGGGTCCGTCGCGAGCCTTTGTCATTGGGAATTATTGGGAACAATGGTCTCCCGCACAGTACGAGTTTGAGCATAAAACCACCAGAGTCATAACGTCGTCCTTACTTTGTTAAAGGATACAGAAACTCAAGGAACACAAAATTACTACCCCGTAGTCCGTAATTACTATCTGACATGTATCGAGCCTTGGGAAGTGCAAAAGAAAGGGGACACAATATTCCAAGGGTGTAAACCTATCCTCCAGTGGTGGATCTCAGACCCCCATTGGTGAAGGGTCTGGGACTCGGGAATTACACCCAACTCGACAACCAAAAACACTCTCATGACTAAATGACTTACTATACTCGCAATATGGACAATCGGAGAAAAAGAGGGAAGATAGATGGAGCCCAATTTTCTCCGAATTGAGACGAAGAGGACCTCAATGGATGATTCCAACCGTTTTATATCCAAGACGTTGTCGTTGGAGATCGCAACGATAGATATGTCGGTTGCCATCCCTCTACCAGGCATTCGGGCAATTCGCCCTTAAGCGCCATTTCGAGTCTTGCGACAATTCAGGAAGAAAACAAACCATTCCCAGGAGAGAAGCGACACGGCGCGTAGGGTATGACTCGGAGAGATGACAGAGTGCATGACGCTTCTGGAAATGTTCAAAAATGGAAAAAAATGCAAAGCGGATGGATAGAGACACTATCGCCCCAGACCGATCAATGCTGGATATAACGAAGGTTACAAAGTATGCTGAAGAAGGACATTACCAAAACATCTCATTTCAGGGGACTCGCAATAGCATTCGAAGTGTAACGGACAGAGAGGCCCAAAGTAGTGGCCGACCGAAGTGCCACGAAATAAAGGAAGGAGCCAATGAGGTCTATTGCTAAGTTTGTGTAGAAGAATCAGGACGCTCTTGAGAGGGCAACGCGAGAGGCGAAGACATGGAAAGGGGTTATGACGATTTTGACAAATGGATCAGCAGAAAAAAAAAAAAAAAAAATCGAGAGGAGGATGCGATATGAGAGTATTGAAGACAAAGGATGTCTGGGTGAAAGTTTTCTGCTGATGCTGAGGTATATGAGTCAGCAACACAAATTCCAAGTGACGACGACGGAGCAGGAGGATCATCTGGAGAGCATAGGGAACATCACCCTGCCAGTGGGTTTTATGTATTACATGTTTTAGCCCCTGCGTGGGTTTGTCTTATATTTGTCATCCCTTTTTCGAACATTTTTATTCATAGTAAAATTATTTTGGGGGGGAATTGTATTTGGTTTAATTCACACGTTACATCATTAAAATTGCGCTAGGCCACCTTTGGCACAAAAGGATCCCAATGTATATTTTTGGACACGATATTATATGTGTGGTGTAAATGCTCTGGTTATGTTCCTTGATTGAGGATATCGTAAACCCACCCAAGCCGAAAATCAAAGAATATAGGAAACCACTATTACAAATGTCGACCAAATTCCCCAGTCTCAATTTCTCAATCAAGGATATCTCCATTTACCACAAATCAAAATACTGCTTTATCGTGGTCTCAGAAAGGTGAAATCACCACTATGAACAAGGGGCAGAAGAACGTCAGAACGGAGCTCACTGAAGAGAAGTTGCGAAGAAAGATAGAACGAGTCACTCGAGAAATTCAAAAGGTTAAGGAGGAAGGACTCAAAGTTGACATGACCACGACAATCTACAAAGTTGCAGCCGTGACATTGGATGAAGATCTAGCGTCGCAGATAAAAATAAAGAAAGAGGCAGAGTTGGAAATCGAAAGCTTAAGAAAAAGGTTGAACATGCTTCGTCTGAAGGTGCACGAAGGAAAGGCAAGAGAGGCAAAGATAGATGTAGGGACTGCCGTACTGTTGGCCAAAAATGTGTCACTCGATAACGAATTGACAACCCGTAGCAACTTGAAGGGCGGAAAATACCTCGCCTGCGAACAGGGGGATGACGACAATAGCCCCGAGAACGAATTGACTGAGGAGGACAATAAGGACGAAATCGTCTACAAGACTCCATTTCCGATTGTTTGAAAGGAAATGAGGGACGCAACCACCGGACGAGAAATCACCAAAATGTTACATCATCTTCTAGGAATTTCAATGTTGTCTTTCAATTTCCTTTGTAATCGCAATGAAAGAATGAATGAAAATATTTCATCCTAAACTCGAACTACGTTGGGCCTGAATTCTCCTTGTGAGATACGTAGGCAGCCTTTACCGGCCCGGCCCCTATCTTTGAAAAATTTCCATTCTCCCTCACGTTGCGAAGGATATAAATATCAGATCAACGGACATCAAAGGCAGCCGCAAGAAGACCATAGCTCGAGGAGATTTGGCCATCCCGAGATAGCGTCAAACAAGCAAATTCCTGTTTGTTTAAAAAATGTATTTTCGTCCTCATTCGTGGGTTAAAGATATCCCCAAACAAAGTGACTTGTGTGTTTATATGCTTTTTCTGAGATATTATGCATTTTGTACTCCGAATATGCGCTAACAAATTTTCCTTTGAGTTGTTTCACTTCTCAGGTACTTTTAACTGGTCTGTGTCGATCAAAACTGGCAGATAATCCTTACTTCACCAGATCGAAAGGTCCTACAGTTTCCTTCCCCCCACCAAACTCAGACAGAGGAAATACAACTATTGGAGACAATAACTATGAAGTTAGTCTCACAGACGTTGTGGTGGCTCAGCCCACTGTGGCAGAACAAAATGAACTAATCGCGCAACTAATGCAACAGATAGCCGAGATGAGAGTCGAGATATAGCGGAGGCAGGACACACCTCCACCTGGATTTGGACCTAATTTTGTTGATGCACGACCTCCGATGTACTTCCCCTCGCCAAACATGGATCCAACTCAGAACCAGCAGTCAACACCCGTGCATAATCTGTCTGGGATAGATTTCAAACAACCCCAAAAACCCAGTATGCCTTCCGTTATCCGAATTAAAACTCCCATCACCGCTTCCAATAAACCGCACAAAAACGTCCCAAGGTCCATTCTATAGCCCACCCTCCAAAAAGAAAAACAATTCCAAGTTCCCATTCCTGCCGAGCATGAGGTGCACTGGTTCGATTGGATAACTAAGAGGAAGAAGGAGAGAGAGATGAAGAGTGGAAACGAGGGGAAGAAGCAACGATCGACACATAAAGGAGAAGATTTAAAAGGGCATAAAAAGAGTTTTGAGGCGTCCCCGAACGTCGCCGGATGATTGAGGTTATGCAGGAATTGTGTATCAACCCAGGACTTCGAACCTTCCCGAAGGGTTCAAAATCCCGAAAGTTTGACACCTTGGAGGGGGGGGGGTAGCAACCCCATGGCGCATTTGAGAGAGAGTGTAATGCGATCCAACTCGGGAGTTGGCAAAAGATGAGGCTTTTCAGCCGGAGTCTTGTGCGGGGAGGCCCTAACAATGGTTTACGTCACACGAAACCAGCGGCAGTGGCCCAGTTGGGAGCGCACTAGCTTAAAGACTTCATTGATCGTCCACGTTATTATAATGTGAGATTAGTCCCTGATCGATGGACAGGGTTAGAGAAAATTGAATATAAATAGACGAAAAAATATATCGGGAATTGCCTACAGATGGAGAAGAAAAAGAAGCAGCAAGGGTTTGCAGGCCTCCTCAATGACTGAAAAGGAAGATTGTAGAAGTGTTCGTACGGGTGCAAGAGCCGAATACTATGACCAAAAATCATTTTGTTCATCGGAGCCAAATTCGCCGGATAGTCAAAGTTGGTGGACTATTGAAGACGGTTCTGAAGTATGGAAGATAGTCGGCAGTGTCCGCGTACACTGGATCTGCCGGATGGTTGAGGAAGAAGAGGAATAGAGGAAGTTGTCGCTGCTGGTCTCATAAGGGCGTCATAAAAATCCCCAGAAACTATTTCGCGTCCTCAAGATCGCTCCAAGCCTCCCCACCGTCTCACAAGCCTACTTCACAATCCATAATTCAAACAACTACAATTAATGCCCCCACTATCCAGATGCCAAAAATTTGTCGTATCAAAATCCACCCCAAATCTTAAAAAATTTTTCCCTCCATGTGCACATTACCCCAATCTTATCAAATCCACCCCCTTATCAGATAACGCCTCCAATGTGCCAATGTTAGTCGAGCTACGAGCACTTCCCCCAACCTATTCAAGTACAAGGCTCCAGCATATCAAACCCCCTCCCGAAATTACCAAGCTCACGTGCCAAATACCAGAAAAGAAAAACCCCTACCCTAGAGCCAAGCTCCCGCCCAAATGCCTCGGCAATTATCACGGTTCCCCTCCCCCTCAGCAAAGCGGGTATGATCCTGATTGTCCCAGATTTGAAAAAAGGCCTTCAAGAAAACTGTACCGTGCCGTGGCTGATGAAAGCATGTGGACCAAGCTTTCGAAATATTTATCCGCGGCCGGTACATCCACCTTGTGGGCCCAAGCCCGGGATGTCAACTCAAGTTATGATAAATAGGAGCAGAGCAGAGATTGTGCTTATGCATTCAACCGTGTTGGAACATGGAAACGAAGACTGTTATACAATTAGCACAGATCCAAGATCTGACTCGACAGGAAGTGGTCTTCCTCCACCTGCGGCGTCCGAACGTCAATACAAATTCGTTGCCAAATCATGGGGGTGGAAACCTTATATGGATCAGAAACAGACCAAAGACGAAGTGTGAAACCAAAGGATTACTCCTGTGCGACGGAAGACTTGAAAAGTGTCACTTCTTTAAGCGTCAAGGAAAAAAGAGAGTCGTTCATTCTGACACCTACGAAGGCTTCCTTGGTGCCCTGTCAAAAACTCTCGCCAACCCAAAGTTTGTAATAGAAATGGTTAGTGGCCCAAGGATGACTAGTCCAGTAGATGCCTACACTCCTGATGAGCTTGCTCTCGGAGGCCAAAAGAAAGACCACTGCCCAAGAGGACAATAAGTGAGACGAAGTCGAGCGAGTTTGGAGGAGGATGCAACCTAAAGATTACTCCATTGTCAAACACTTGTAAAAAACTCCGGTCAGATCTCCGGTGGGACCTATGATGGTTCCCCGTCACACAGACAGGGATTTGATTTGAAAGCTATGGATGACAGTAGTGACCTCAGGTACAAGCAACGATAACGTAGCTCAATGATTCATCAAGTCATTGGGGACACCGCATTATTAACTTCGCAATGATGTTCCAAGTGTTTGGATATCAACCCAGCTATAACACTTCTTTTAGAAGGCAGTTCATTCACGATGGATGGAAGCCATCCCTCCACTCGCCATCAAAATGATGAAGTTTAGTATGGAAAAATGAGGAGCTGCTAGTTGGTCACGAGTGAGAGAAAGCAACTCAGGAAAGCAGGTGGTGGCGGGGTTCTTTGAACGAGATGCCCGCAAGGTTCAGATTTTTACACGGTGGAGTTTGGAATGCCACGATGAGGATGGTCCCGACAGGCCCCCATGGCGGCAGTTGTAAGAATAGACGGCACGGTAATGACTCAGAATGGGTTCGAGCCAGGTTTCGGATTGAACATAAATTCAAGGGATTATTGAACATGTTCGGTCCTTGCAAGGATCCAAATATGGTTTTGGGGTACATCCCCACAGATGACGAAGTGATGAATATGATGAAGAGAAAAAGGATCAAAGAGTTGGCTCTAAACCGATCCAGCAGTATAAATCGTTTTCAGTCCGGGAGTAGTCTGTGAGCCTGAAGAGTGGGGAAGGAATCTATGACCTCTTCAAGGAGATTAATGCATCATCGAAGAGGAGGTGATCCGCTGTCATTATGATGCGAACCTGGGGAGATTGCCTGCAGAATTGGCATTCTACGCCAATCCTGATTGTCCCGGAACTCTTTGGAGAAAGGAGTTATTTTAGGCATATTAAAAATCGGTGGTTGTCCGGAAGAGGCCTGAGACCCACCATTTTGAGCATTTTCTTAATTGTCCAAATTTTGAATTGTATTGCGATGTTTAAAAGCGGAACATGGGCCCTGTGCAATGACCAAAGTTTGCATTGTTTAAATGACAACAGCCTCCTTATTTTTAAGTTGGTTTATTTAGTTGCTGGTTATACTTTTACTTTCCTAATTTTGTCAGTTTCTGATTTCAGGTAACATAAGTTACAGACTTGAAATGTCATGTCATTCATGAGCTAACATGAAGCAAAAATGAGACAGACGAAGGACCAAGGTTGGTGACCATGAGAAGAAAGTGGGGGACAAAGATTCTGTTGAGAGAATTTCGACAGTTCGCGATATCAGCATAAACTGAATCTAGAGGAGACGGAAATGGTATATTTGGAGATTAAGAATATGTTGAAAGAGGTTAAGATCAGCACCTACCTAGAGTAACTCGAAGGAATCCTGATTCATTTGGCTTGCCGAATACAGTTATATGTTTGTTTGGGAAGAGTTGGTGACTGAGGGTTAAGTACTAATGACGATCCATAGGATACCTATCAACCAGGTTCGAGGACGGTGATGAAACAAAAGACACGAAAATTCAAGACCTGAACGAGTTTGAAGATTAAGGATGAATCCACCAAGCAAATAGAGTTCGACGCGTTGAAGAGTACGCATACCCAACCTAGTTAGCCAATGTCGTCAAGGTCGCCAAGAAGGATGGAAAAATCAGATTTGTGTTGATTATAGAGATATCAACAAGGCTAGTTCGAAGGTATTTTCCGTTGCCAAATATCCATATTTGATTGACAACTGTGCCAAAATGAGATGCAGTCATTTGTGGACTGTTACGAGGTTATCACCACATTTTATGATTGAAGAAGGACGTGGAAAAAACAACGGCTTTCATCACACCTTGGGGTGGATACACTACAGGGGTGATGCCGTTCGCACTCAAGAACGCCGGTGCCAATTTACATGAGAGCTAAAGACTATTTTTTCACGACATGATTCATAAGGAAATGAAAGTATACGTGGACGAAGTCATAAATCAATCCCGCCGAGAGGAGTTCAGATCATTTGACAAACCTGAGAAAATTATTGAGCGTTTACGCGGTTCACTTGAAGTAAATCCGCAAATGTGACTTTTGGAGTCCAAGCTGGGAATTTGTTGGGGGGTTTTTAGTAAGCAGAAGGGGTTATGATCTTGACCCCTCCAAGATTAAAGCAATTCAAGAGTTACCCGCGAAAAATGAAAATAAGAGGTTGATAGTTTCTTAGGGAGGTTAAAAACTATATCAGCCGGATTATAGCACAATCAACAGCTGGTATGTGAGGCCTACTGTTCAAGTTGTTGAAGAAAAGATCCCCGGACTAAGTGGACTGAGGAGTGCCAAACTGCTTTCGACGCTTATCAAGAGCTACTTGTCTAACCCAACAGTATTAGTCCTCCGCGCGAAGGTAGTCCTTGTTGCTATATTGTTGTCTCAGATAGTGCCTTCGGAGGTGTACTTGGCCAACACGATGAGATAGGAAAGAAAGAAAGGGCTATGGGACATATAAGCAAGGGAACATTACTCCGTACGAGTCTCGTACACGTTTATTGGACGAGAACATGATGTGCTCTGAAGTGGCTTGCCCAGAAGTTGAGACACTATTGTCTTCGTGTACTACATATTTTTTTTTCCCCGTATTTCCAGAATGGATCCATTGAAGTACATTTCATAAAGCGGATGCCGACTGAAAGTTAGCTAAATGGGCAAAAGCTGTTTGTTATACGTGAGTTCGATATAGTGTACGTGACTCAGAAGGAAAAAATAAAGGCACAAGCTTTGGCCGATAATTCTTGTGAAAATGCCCATGGATGAAAGAATATGAACACATTTAAGACTTACTTTCACGAGATGAAGAAGTGACCTTTGTGGTGAAGATATCTCTGACGCCGTATCAGGTTGGAGATATTACTTCGACGGGGGCGGCAAATCATCAAGGTAAGGGATTGGAGCAAGTATTGGTATCAGATACGGTCAGACATCTTATTGGCCGCTTAAACCAAAGATAGATTCAATTGCACAAACAACAGGCTGGATGATGACGAAGCTTGCTCTTGGTTTTGAAAATGTGCCATTGAAATTGAATTTGATGAGTTACTGGTTATTGGAGACTCAGAATCCTTTTGATCCATCAGGTTCAAGGTGCTGATAGGTGTGAAAGAACCCGAAAAAGAATACATTTGTAAGTATGGTGCCAAAATATGGGTAAAAGATTTTGCAAGATCGAGTTAAGGACATTACTCCCAGGATTACGAAGAATAGATGTGATGCTCTGCCACTAAGATTCGATGATAACATCCGGGATACTGACTACATCAACCCAAGATATAGAGTTGAAGGAATACCCCAGTCCATTGTTCTACATTGTTGAATCAGAACACAGACGGTTGCCTGTTGGTATTTTGATGATCAAGAGTATTGGAGTCTGGGAACATATCAGAAGGACATAAATAATCAGAAAACGTCGATACGTCGTATGTATGGCTCTCAATTTCTTTCTAAAGGAGAAGTCCTGTATAAGAGGACTCCGGATTTGGATCTTTTAAAAATGTGTAGATGCTGCTGAAGCTTTGAGGCTTATGACAGATACATGCTGGAGTGCTGGAGTTTGCGGACCACATATGAATGGGCTTACTTTGGTAAGAAAGGTTATTGAGCCAGTTATTTCTGGATGACTAGGAGAATGAATGTCCAAAATCGTGCAAAAAATTGCCACCAAAGGTAAAGTGCACAAGGCGAGGTGATATGGGTGTCACCTCACGAACTTAAGCTCTGAGTTCACCTTGGCCATTTGTTAGCTGGGGGAATGGATGTTCGGGTCCTATAGAGCTGGCCGCTTCTAATGGACACAGTTCATTTGGTTGCCAGTGATTATTTCCCAAGTGGGTGGAGGCAGGCCTCTTACACGTGGTAACCAATGAAAGTGGTGGCCGATTTTGTCGCGCAACAATTGATAGCAAATTTGGGAGTCCGAATCCATTCATTACTGAATAAACGGTGCAATCTCAACAGTCATTGATGAAAAAGATATGTGAACAATTTAAGATTATTAAGCGAAAATTCAACTGCTTATAGCCCCCCAATGGGAATAGAGCTGTTAGAGGCCGCCAACAAGATGTCAAACAAGATCTTGAGAAAGATGATTGACAAACATCGAGGTTGGCATGAAATGTCTGCAATACGCTTTACCATTAGCGACGACGGTTCATGAACATCGATTAGGCTACTCCATCTTGCTAGTGTACGGAAACAGAGGAATCATACCGTTGATTAGTCGAGAAAGGAGACCGTCCTTAAGGATCATCCAGAAGCTGAGTGAAAGTAACGCTGAGTGGGTTAGCAAAGGATTGATCAAACTGGCTTTTAATAATGAAAAGACTGATTGCCGTTTGCCATGTCCAGTTGTATAGAGAGAGAATGACCCGCAATTTTCAAAAAGAGTAAGAACCAGAAATTTTAAGTTGGTTATTGGTTCTTAAGTATTTTTCTCATCAAGACGGAGTACAAAGAAAGTTTGCACCAAAACTAGCAAAGGTCCATACATGGTTCGTAAAAGACTATCTGAGGTGCTTTGGTCCTGTCATAAATGGATGCACTGTATGGCCAAACATCAACTTAGATCTTAGATGCTGTCAGAGATACTATGTGAAAAGTTCATTTTGCATCTTCTATCCATTTACTGTAATCCCTGTTTTGCTTGTTTCGTTCATATTGAATTCTGATCCTATTGTATGAACTACGTCTGAACATTGAATTCTCGAAGCACGAGGATACGTAGGCGGGCTAGTCGGTTTCGGTCACCACATTTATCCCCTTAATTAGTTCTTTGTATGTGAACTAAGCCTGACCTAAATTCTCGAGAGAACGAGATACGTAGGCGGCTCGTGTGGTTTTCCTTTTAAATTATCTGTTAACCTTTACGGGGAAACTACGTTTGACCTTGAATCCTGACCTCAACGAGCATCGTAGAGGCCACAAAGGGGTTCGTCATATTCTCTAGTAGGTTCTATCCCCTTTGCCAATCGAACAGGGACATAATTTTTGAGAGGGACTCAAAATTCCTCGGAGAAGTTTTCCTCCTCAGCAGGTAAAAGTAAAGATATTTCGAGATCTGCCAAATGGACATAATTTTTGAAAAGATCTCCAAAATTCTGCGATCTGTTAGCTTACAATGGAAAAATAAGCAAAAGACAGTAAACTGGCGGACGAAATTTTGAGGATGCGCCTCAAAATTTTGTGGATGAGGCTTCCCTACAAGGTCCGGAGTGCCCTTGTAACTCATCAACAGTGTCAAGATTCAAAGGAGCTCATTAAGCCTGATGTGATATGACTTTGGCAGTGACTTTTCAAGATACTAGTTCTTAAAGATCTCTTTATTTCTCTTATAAAATTCCCTTTTTTTATGTTTTCACTTTGTTTTGGCATAAGATATTTTTTTCTTATTTATCAAGAGTCGGGAAAAATGGGAAATTCAACCGGGGAGATATCAAGAATAGGAGAAAACAACTGAAGGAATCGACACATATCAATATGTTTTTAAACTTGAAAAATTTTCTGTGAATCTAGGTTTATAGATTTGCTTTGAAATCGGCCCCCAAATTCTCCCGACGGAATGAATATGGAGAGCCCCAAAGAGGGAGAAAACTATCCCCGAAACCAGTAATTTTTATGAAAGCATGAGCAGTTTCATATCGTTTGTGTCAGATGCTTGGGAATGTGAGTTTGTTTATTTAAGCCATTCCCAACAATATGAAATTTCCAAAGGGTATAGACAGATTCAAGGTGAATCAAACAGGATCTCAAAGAAGATTCACGATTCCGTAAAGGACGCATTTCCATTACAAATCAAAACAAGCTAATTCTATGTCAATCAAGACAATGCATTATCCAGAAGAGGATAGTTATGTATTATTTTATTATTGACCAAGTCGATATATTATTTGGACGGTATCTTGTCGGTATCATCAACCACAGACGATATAGATATTCATTGAATTACGAGTTAAAAAATCATTGCATTAAGGAAACCTGCAGCGCGGAAAATCATGCATTGAGGAAAACCTGCATCGCGAGGAACGGAGAACCAGTAGGCGCAAATCTGCGTTCGAAAAGTCATATACTGCCAAAAAAATTATGCATTGCGGAAATCATCATAGCGAAATCATGCATCGATGGGAAGGAAGTTCAGTCTCGCGAAAATATGAATCGCGGAAAAAATCTGCATCGCGGAAAATCATGCATAGCGGGAAGGGGAAGTCAGGCATCGCGGAAAATCTGCATTGCGAGTTAACAATAGGTGGACGAGAAGATTTCATGCCTTGTCAACATTATACATCGCAGAGAAGATTTATACCTCGCTTAAAATTTAGCACATCACAGAAGAAGAATTTATACCTCGCTTGGATTGGAATTTATGCATCACGAGACGAATACATGCTCGTTGAAAATAATGCATCGCGGAACGGAAAGTCATGCATCGCGGCACAATCATGCAGCGACTTAGTCAACGATTATGTGCGACGAGAAGACTTAATGGATCGTCAAAATTATACCTCGCGAGAAGATTCATACCTCGCTGAAATTAGACATCGCGAGAAGAATTTATACATCGTGAATTTATGCATCACAAGAAGAAAATCCATGCCTTCGTGGAAAATCATGCATCGGCGAAAAGTCAGGCATCGCGGAAAATCATGATATTTTGCGATGTCAACAATTATGTGCACGAGAAATTTCATGCATCGTCAAAAGTTTATACATCCCGAGAAGATTTCAACCTCGTTGTGAAATTAGAAGTCGCAGAGAAGGATTCATACCTCGCCGAAATTTATTGCAATCACGAGAAGAATCATGACTCGTTAAAATTTGCACATCGCGAGAAGATTTCATGCCTCTCTAAAAGTATGCATTCCGAGAAGATTTCATACCTCGCAGGATTTAGTATGCGGGAAAATATTTCATTGCCCCGAAGATGGACATACACGATAAAGAAAGGGAAATTGTGTATCCCAAGCGCAACATTTCACCTCGGCCTAAACTGCATTCTGTTATTTTTGAAAAAGTTAAACATCAAGAAGAGCATCGAAGGGAGATGACGACAAAAGAAACATTCAATATCACATCAGCATTTAATTTATTTATTTCGGACATCAAAGGATAGAGTACATGAAGATTAATTGCAAAACATAAGGCGTGAGCTGTATTTGCTGGACGTCAGGCCGATCGAGTTCGACGTTGAATATTGAGGAGAACAATGAAGTGTCGAATGTTAAAAGGAAACTGTCTACCATCCTAATTGCCCATTTTTTAAGCTGACGAGTTTTTTAACTCAGTCTTTGTCGAGAGCATCAAAGGATTGAATTCTCCAAAAAAAATACAGGTGCGGACGACATCAAAAGGGATGCAGCACAACGTGGAACTTTTTTTAGCAGCAAACTGGATACAGTCCAAAGAAGAATGTCAAACTCTTAGGACGCGAGTAGAGGATGACTTTCCACCACATCGAACCACCCCTTATAGAAGCATGCAGTTTTTCTTTAGTTCTGTCAGTTTCAGTCTCGCATCCGGAAGTTTCAATTATCGGAAGCAAGTTTCCATCTGAGTGACAATGCTCCAAGAGCTTTGGAAATTATGTCCGTGGAGTTCTTAATTATGGTGTGAAAGCGCACCTACATTATGGCTAAGAGGGTTACAAGCCTCTTCATACGCGTTTCATTGCGACTTGTATAAAAATCGAAGGTTATCTAACTAAAGATTTCTTTTTCCACCGATAGAGGTCGAACTACACACAGCCTGATTTCGAAGGGTTAAGGTTATGTAGGCGGATTAATGTTTGAAAACTCGGCTGTATCACATCGCTCTCGAATCTCTATTCTCGAGGCATTTCAGATACATCATTAATTCCGTATCGAGGTGGCTTTTTGATTCTTCAAAATCATGCGGTAAAATCAAGCTTATCGAACTACAATGGCCTGAATTCCATATAGCCTCAGATATGTAGGAACCTATATCAAGGGTTCGCACATAATTCCTAAACCCTTTCACGAACCGTCTTTAAAAATGATGGGGTTGGTCAAAAGTGGTTGCTCAATTTCATTTCCCGAATTGATTGCATCAACCAATGTAAAAATAGGGGACAGTGTTTGACACCCCATTTTGACCCGCATCATATAAATTAATTATGAGTTCTTAAGTTTTTCAAATAACTTTAAATTAATTAGTTTGATAAATTTGCGAATATAATAATATAAGGCATGAATTTTGTTACTCGGATCCTTTTATCGTAAACTTTAGATAATATATATATATATATATAATCATATATATATATATTATATATATTTAAATAATTATGATATTAAGTAATTATATTTTATGATTATTCAAAATACCATCTCAAAAAAAATTCTTAAGTTTAGAAAGTTTTCTTATTAAACTAGTTTATTTAATCATGGTTCTACTTCGAAATCATTTTGATGATTTTAATAATTATTTTATTACTAATAAAGAAGATAGTTGATTATTATTAAACAAATTCGTTTAAAGTTCAACCCAATTTTTCATTTTTATGAATCCAACCAATTTTACCTTAAACCACATCAAAAAACAATTTGGGCCTCTTCCTTTGTTCCATTGGCCCAAGCTTACTCCATATTCGAGCCACAAATAATTCCTTCCAAATTCCCAGCCCAAACATACCTCCCTTTCAGCAGCCCATCCAATATCCCCAAGCCCACTTCTAATGACCAAATTCCCTTCCTTTTAACTTTGATCCAGCCCACTATATTATTACGATCCAAACCATTCAATTTTATTTTTGCAGACACCCAATCTCATCTTTCCAATTAATCCCAGCCCATAAATAATTCCCAGCACATTTCGTTCGACCCCAATTCCCTAATTCCCCAGGCCCAAACAACAAATCCAATAAACCCGACCCGACCCAAATCCCTTTCCCCTTTCTTCCTCTCCACCCAGCACCCCACACGAAAAAATCCCATAAACAAACAAGAAAACCCCCACCGCACGCGACCCAAATACCCCCAAAAATCCAAAAAATCCCGCGTATCCACACGCGTCTCGATCCTTCCATCTCCTCCCTCAGCGGCATGATGGAGGAGGTAGCAATGGACACTTGCGTCCTGCTTGCTCCGTATGCGACTTGCAGCACTGAACGACGCGCGGAGGGAATCGGCCCCTTTTTTTTTTCCCCCATCCATTGTTAGCACGATATTGAGCCACGTTGTTTTCCAAGGACGAAGGACTCTCATCTCACCCTCCAGATCCCCTTTTCCGTTCGATTTGTCAACAATGGATAAGATTTCGGATTTCAAAATGAGAAATGGGACAGAAATTCGGGATTCACTCGTCTGACCTCTCCCCTTCGAACCCTAATTTTTTCCTCTAATAAACCCCTTTCTCTTTCAGAAAAGGGGTTGGGAAATTTTTTGAAAAAATTCTTTTGGTTGTTCTGTTTGTTTCTGAGAGAACTAAAGGAAGTTTTTAGGTTGGAAAATTTTGGGTTGGAAAATTTTCGGATTTAGGTGGTGATTACAGGGTAGTTTTAGAAGAAAAGTTCTGCTGTGTTTCATAATACAGAGAAGAAATTTGTTTGAGAGTTGTAAACTCTTCTCTTTGAGTTCATTAAAGAGAAAACAACTTAAAATTCTTGGGGCGAGTTCGAGAAGTTTTTGTGTGTGTTTTTTTATCATTTCGTGACCTCTTCCTGGCCAAAGAACTGGCAAGAATTCTTACTTTTTTGAACGGGGAAGAAGAAGAAGGAGCATTTCATCGTTAGTTTCGCGTGTTAAATCGTTTTCGCTGCTCGTTTCCGTCTCAGTATTGCTGCTCGGAAAAAGGTATCGCCTTTTTCAAAGCTTTCTCCATCTCCTTCTAATTTGGCATGGTGTTCCATTCATGAAATCGCTATTTTGATTGTTGTATTATTATCCATCGTGTCTTGTGTTCATGGGTGTTTGTGCGGTTGTTCTTATATTTTTCTGATTTCCTTTTGTTTCATGACATGTTAATGATTCCTCTCTTTTCTGGGCTGTTTTGGAATTTTGTTGGCGATGATAGTCATTCGTCAATAGTTTGAAATAGTTGTAATCGATTTGGACTCTTTTGTTCATTTAGCTATTTTTTTTATGTAGAGTACACTGTTTTACGTTGAATAGCTGGTAAAAGGTGCTTAGTCGTTAAGATTGTTATGTTAGTTCTTGAATGATAGAAATGGATAACCCCCCTTAAGCTAGGTCTGCAGTTTCTTGTTGCTCACTGTTGAAGGGGCCTTTCAATGGCGACTTATTCATTGGGCAGCCGTTGGTAGCTGTTTTGTTTTTCCTTTTTCTCATATTACAAGTTGGATCACACTGAGGCTTCTTGATTACGCTTCAGTGCGACGGGATCAATTGGGAGAAAGCATCTCTATCGTATAGGGCATAGGTAAGGCTGAGGCCATTGCGGATGGTTATATGGATGTCTTCTCGTTGTTGTTAGGATTGAAACTTTGTGCCATAATCGGATTTTTGGTCTTCTAGTATAGACTAATGAAAGCTTTGATAGACCTTTCCTTTCGGTTGGTATATATATGGAAGTTTAGGGCAGCATCCTAATTTGTTTCCGATGGCCTCCTATTTGTTTACTTTCAAAGGTGGTATAGTAAGTTAATGTATTGTTATCTACGACATATTATCGCCTGAGTCCTTTCTAATTGAACTTTGTTGAATACAAGTTGGTAATCTTTTCTGTATTACGTTGATTAGTCGTTACATGGGTAGGGAACATCAAATTGTTTGAGTTATGATTTTTTTGGGAGTGACCTCTGTTCAACAGTGGCACAAGAAACTCTTGTATTTTCTCTTCCCTATTCTTTCAATATAATGTTAAAGATAAAATGTGATTGTTTTGGTTATTTCTTTAATGCTGCAGATAATATTTCTTCCCTAGCCTATAAATCAAGCTCATCCAATCATTTTAGATTATTGTTGCCTGCAATATGCAAAAAATATGTGTTGGGTTGCTGTATGCACTGTTTACTTTGCAAGTGGATTTTTGGACTTAGCATGTTAATATTTCATGTTCCTTTCTTAACTCCTTTTGTTTGATCGCATGTGGAACTTCTCTCGAGCCCATTTTTGGGATTTCAATCTCTTCTTGCCTTTTCGGAGAGACGTTCGGAAAGACTCAAAATGATGTCATCAAGTCAACCATCAGGCAGTCAGTCTACACAATCCCAATTTTCTGAAGATCGAAGAATAGAAATTGGAAGAGACAAATTAGAAGGCTTTCTTTATTTTAAATTTTGTTATTTTTATTATAATGGTATAAGCCCTTGTTGTTTTTTATTTCTGTATTGCTTTTTGTATGGTTTAGACTAGGACAGGTAAGGTAAAAAATGTGTCAAAAACCCCAAAAGTAGATGGGTCCAAATTTCGGTCAAAGCGAACAAAACCGAAATTGAAACCCAAATATCTATCTATCTCTTCTTTACTATTTGTTTACGTGTTCATTTTCAATGTCATTAGTTTAGGGTTAGAAAAACTCCCAAACCTCGTCGAAAGCCTTATATTTTATCAAACTTACAAAACTAAAATTAATCCTGAAAAAAAGGTAATTCGCAAGTTGTTAGATTTAAGAAGTTTAATTTAAATAGAAATTCGCAAAATCTTTAAAAAAATATTAGTCAAATGGTAGTTACGGAAAACCGATTAAGCGAGCGTCTTAGTGCCTTCAAAAACTTCCTAAGACGCTTATTACGAATCCCGACCTAAAAAATGTTTTCAATGATTTTTCCTGTTTAAATTATTGGAAAAAAGTTTTCTTACTTTTTATTAAAAATTAAGTGGGACTCTTAATAATGTCGAAACTATCTTTTAAAACAAAATAACTACTTTCGATGTTTTTTTGATAAAAACATTGAGTTTTTGGGTAAAACTTCAATGATCATAACTTCTAGTACAGGAGAGTTAGGTGTTGCTAAATATACCATAGAAAATATCCTTGGGAATTATCTTTCTAACGCCGTCGAGTTTGCTAATTTTGAGTCGGTGAGTGAGATATACCTTTTTGAGCAGTTAGGTAGTCATGTTAAGAAAAGTTAGCCTAAAAATATGAGCGGTATTTTGGTCCTTTCTTACCCAATAAGATTATTCATTTTACTAATATTTAATGGTCTAATCCTTTAGATTCAGTTTTATAATCTAATATATACCTACGGTTTAGTTAAGGTCAGAGAGACAAAAAAAAAAAGAAGAGAGAAAAAGGCGAAAAGAAAAGAGGAAAAAAAATGAAGGTGTTCATCGATGTTCTTGATTTTAGTTGTGGATTTTTAATGGGTGTTCATACCTTAAGAGGGATGTCGTTCCATTGGTGGATTTGTTTACCCACATTTGCCAAACATGTTATTTTAATATATTTCATTCGCAAAAAGTTGAACGATTTATGTTCTTGATAGGTGTGTTCTTAGGTACATTGCAAACCTTGTCTTGTTGGAGTTTGATTAATTTCTGAGGATGAAAGTGATTGGTTGAGAGTTGTTTTGAGTATATTAGGTTTAATTCTGTTGTTTAATGATCTAATGAAATTTTGAGAATAGAAATAGATTAAAAAGCCGATTTTAGGGTCCAGAAACCGAGAAGAGGTCAAAATCTGTCAAACGCGTGCCTGGGGGCGATGGCTTGGCGCGGGCGTTTTTCTGCCCAAGATTAGACCCACTGGTCTGGGGAAGTGCGCCTGCAGTGTGCCAAATTCGTCTTGAGGTTAGGGGCGGGATACCACATCATTGCACGCAGGGTAGCCTGCCCCACATTTTTTTTGTGGTTGGCCTTTTTGCGCTCATTTAAAGTTATCTTAGTTCTTTTATCTTTAATCAATTTAAAATACTCTTAAAACTTACAAATCATTCATACAAGAATCATAACCTTAGAACAATAATTAATATTATACGTAAAGTTAAGATTAATTTTGAGAGGTTCTTTGAACATTTTGAGAGTGTCCCTTTGAGTCCTTTTGAAGATCTTACAAACTTCTATAATTTTTTCAAGTCTCAAGTAAGTTGAGAATTGAGGAGTGATGAGAATGTATTCATGGAATTTACAGATCACCTAGTTATTTCATTCATGAACCATACTCTTGAATTCATAATTCACATTTAGAGGAGAGTTAGGAGTTTAGAAGTGAGTTCAAGAAAGCCTTGGTTAATTTGATTATTTGAGATCACATTGACTTGAAAAACGTTTTGAGAAGTTAATAATAGAATAGAATGACAAGAGTCATGCACATGAGTTCCAGGTAGTTGTAGACCTTCGAGCCGAGGTCTTTCAGGCCATAAATTTCGTATGGACTTCACAAATTGAGTTCTTTGAGAGAAGTATGTCTTCAAGTTCTAAGTCTGAGTAATCAGTTTCTAAAACCTTTAAAACATTTTATTTCTAATCATGGAACTATTAATATACCATGAAGTCCTTGGGGGGGGGTTGGGGGTGGGGGGGGGTGTTGGGGTTTTTGGAGTGCATTTTTCAGCCTATTATTTCGCATGAACCTATAAGTGCAATAGTTGAGATAAACGGAGTTGGGTTGAGAGTGGAGTAGTTCATGCTCATAAATTCTGCATCAAACACTCCAAGTATAATATGAAATCACTGATATGATCTTAATTAAAGAAATGTTAAGAATCAAGTTAAAGTAAGTTTTCAAAGGTTTAAAGAGTCTTATTTAAACGTTTTAACTTCATTTAAGGCTCAAGTTTCGAGTTGAAGTAAGAGTAAAAGTTGTTGTCTTTCCTCATAAAATATAGGTAGCTAAGTATTATTCTAAGAGTGATTTAAGTCAAAAATTTCAAGTTAAGGAATACTAAAGAGTTGAGGTCATTCTCAAAAGGTATGAGGGACTAATGTATTTCCAACAGAACTTTGGCTAAATTTTAGTAAAGAGGAAAATTATGATTTCCAAATGATATTTTAAATCTAGGTTTGAGCAATTACCTCAACTAGAGAATTAGTTGTTTTAAAAGTATATGAATTAAATGATTTGGGGGTAGTATTTGTAGCACCGATATGGGTGCACAAGTTCATATTACCCAAACCCCCATTAAACGATGTATGTCAGAATGGACAGAAGAAGCGTCATACTTTTTAGATTGAAATCCATAGTATTTTTTAGCCTAGACTAGTGGATCCAACTTTTTTGTATTTCAGGTTCTACTTACGAAATCTTCTTGCAACTGAGGTTAAGACGTGGGTTGTTTTTTGGTGTACCATCTTTTAGGCTCATGTGATGTGTTGGGCTAGAGAATCTCCATAGAAACTGTATTACTTCTTTAAAGTAAGTTGAGTTGTTATTGCATTTGATTTTATTTAACGAACTAAGTCAGTTTAATTTTATAAAAGATTTTATTTATGTATAGATGGTATTATTGCTTTATTTTAGGTTGAGTATACACAGTCGAGTACTATCTTTAAGTTGAGAAGTTTTGAGTATACTTGAGTATTTGAGTATCCTTGAGTGACAAGTTTCTAATAGGTAAGTATGTTTTTTCTTTTTATTAAGTTCAATACTATGTTTATTAACTAATCAATAAGCTAAGTAAACCAAGAATAATCATTTTGGAAAATAAGTGGAGAAATCTGGAAATTTTCCCAAGTATAAGAGTGAGTTTTTGGTCATTTTCAAATAGCCATAACTCCCAGCGCAGGAGGAGTTAGGGGTTCGTTGAATTATTTATATGTTGAAAATCCTGGGAAGATCTTTCAAATGGAGCCAAGTTGCACATGTTCTAGTTGTTGAGGGAGAATACCTTCAAAAGTTGATCGGTGGATGAGAAAGTCCAATAAGCATTTTAGTACGGGTAAAGTAGCTTTTTACCTAGTATATGCTTAACCGTTTTACGAGGTTTATTAGGGAGTAAACCAAGTCCCAATTTTGTTTAGAAAAGTTGAGACCACTTAAGGATTGGGAGAAAAGAGAAGGACAAGAGGAAGACCAAGACTTTCGTCATGAATGCTAAGTTTCGCCGTGGAATTCGTCGGGGGTTTGAAACTCTATAGAGGTATATGCGATCTTTTGTGTTAAGTTCGTTCACCACCCCACCAACATGCTTAAATTCCCAAGTTTTTTTATTTATTGAAGTATAATTCTTGTAAGGCTGATGAAACAATTATTGAATCCTTGTAGTGAGTTGTAGTGTACCTTAGTGGTTTTGATTTGTGTTCCGGGGTTGTTTTACGAGTCTAAACTAGTGGGTATTGAGTGTGTGATCCTAAGTGTTGGGGGGGAATCTATGAAGTTTTGGGAGGATTAGAAATAAAAATCGGATCAAAAAAGTTGGAAAACGTGTGATTAGGACCTTGGGTCCTCCCCGACAAAAATCCATCAAGACAGACTCTATAGTCAGGCTCTGGCACCCCGACGCCTCTTCAAGCGCCAGGGTTCACCTGGAGTTCTGATTTCTCCCCCATCTTTTGTACTAGTCAAGTGAATGTACCTTTTATTCTAGTTGATTTCAACACTCTAAAGTACAATTAACATAATTGAAGCATCATTATAAACATGAGATCATGATCTTGAAATCCATAAGTCAATTCAAGGAAAAGTTAAGAATCAAAGTCAAAGAAGCTAGAGAGTCAGTCCTAAAAGTCAAGAAGCGCGTCAAAGTGAGTCCCTTAAAGCTTCCAAGGAGTCTTCAACAAAACCTTTTTTAAACTGTGTTAAAGACTCAAGTTACCAAGTTAAGTGAGAGTAAAAGAGTTGAGTCATATCAAAAAGTTTGTTAGGGGACTAAGTAAATCCCTAAAGAGTACAAGAGTTTACAAACATTTTCACATTTAACAAGTAAGAAGCCATCGAGCTAGTTTTAAGTTTTAAGATATTTTGAACTAATAGTTTATGAAAATCAAACAAGCATGGGAAACTATTGATTTACAAGACTTGCTTTGTTAACGCAAGTTTTGCGCAACTAATATCAAATCACGAATCAGTATATTTACAAAACATTAAGACAGTATTTAATTTTGGGAGTAGTATTGAGCCCGCGTTTGTGACGTGTGAGTCATATTAACTCAAGTCCCATGTAAATTCAACATGTAGCATCCGGTTAGATAGAATAGGGGTATACTTTAGATGACACTTTTCATAGTTACTAGTGGATCCATTAGGTAGTAAGGTCCCGTATACTCTGATAGTTAGGATGGCCCGGACAGTTTGGGCTAATGTTTATTGTATCCATCACTATAGCTATAAGTGATTGTTGTAAGTTAGAGATGCTCCCACAAACGTTAATTGTATTTCATAATATCAAGTTATATGTATTTTCACATAACATTCACATATTAATTGTATCTTGTAGACATAGATTTAAAACATGTTCATGGCAGTTTTCTTATATTGTATTACTTTTAAACGCATTTATTGAATAAATAAAGTTACAAAAATATTTTTTTTTAAAAAGTTGAACATAGTCAAGTTAAAGTGTTCTATCTTACTCCTTTTCAAGCTTAAGTATCGTGTAGCATTCCGAAACGCATACTCGTACATTCAATGTGCTGATGACAATTGGCCTGCATCATACTATGATGCAGACACAAGTAACTAGAATCGACATCCAACGCACCGTTGATCCAGTTGAGCATCCCAGTGTCTATTGGTGAGCCTCCTTGATTCCAGAGGATCCATTTTATGGTTTTCTAGTTTATTTCATTAGGATGTTGGGGGCCTATCCAAATAACCATCTCAATTATTAGAGGCTTCATAGACAGATAGTTAGTCGATTGTTCAGTTTAATGTCTCTTTTATCTTACATTTCAGATTTTTTTTTTATTTGAGATTCCAAGTGCCATTCGGAGTAGATATTATAAATTGCGTATGTTTCCTTGAAAATGTCTTTATTGTTTATATTAAGTTAAGTACGTCTTTCGCTGCGTTATGTAAGCCAGACAACGGGTTCGCTCGAAGGCCATCAATGGTCACCGAGTGTCAGTCTCCCTAGGGGTAGGAACGGTGCGTGATGAAACTTTATGCTTTAGATTGCTCATACATGCTCATACCCATTCCAGACTGACAGCCAATGTCCTGCATCTGGTCCATAATTGAGACAAAATATTAGGAATCAATAGGATCTTAATGATACAGTGTGAGAGATGAGTAGTATAGTGATCCTCCTCGCTTTCGGAGGATTTCATTTTACGTAAGTGTATCAGGAGTCGGTGGATTGTCCTGACTTTCATCTTTCTCAATTAAGGATTCATAGATAGTCAATTTAGTTAGAAGTCTGTATTTATTCCTTATTTTACAAAATGTTTTTTGAAAGATCTGAATTACCTATTTTTAGTGGCGAGGTTCAATATATATTTTATTCAAAGTTAATCTTTACCGTTAAAGCTTTGTATTTGAGTTATTGATTTATTTCATTTTAAGCTTTTGCATGCTTCAGTTAGTAGTTCTATTGTAGTTATCAAAATGAGGGTTCGCTTGGGGACAAGGCAAGGGTTATTGGTGACAGGGCCAGTCCAAGGTGTAGACTTGGTGTCATGAAAATTGGTATAGAGCACAAGTTCAGGGAGTCCTGGGTGGAGGGCTGCTAATGAAGTTGTGTTTCAAGTAGGTCTTATTTATGGTTGTGAGGTTCCCACTCTATAAATTAGGGGACTAAGACACCAGTTAAGAAAAGTTTCCCTCGTTTATACTCTTATCGATGCAAATTTATTAAAGCTATGTCATAGAGTATATTCTAAATTATGCATTCTTAGATTCATTTATTCGACTACACACCATACTAGAGGTGGTTGAAAAGTACAGTGTAAAGATTTTATGGATTATTTTTCCTCTCG
Organism: Solanum habrochaites; assembly: GCA_027704765.1. Taxonomy (NCBI): domain Eukaryota; kingdom Viridiplantae; phylum Streptophyta; class Magnoliopsida; order Solanales; family Solanaceae; genus Solanum; species Solanum habrochaites. The sequence goes on from JAKWJA010002500.1 coordinate 43,510,680, forward strand.
CAAGAGCTTGAGATAGTGTGATGAGAATTCCAAAGGGCTAGAAGAAGCGCCCAGAGAGTAAATGAAGTGTTCAGTTCCGTGTAATGCACAATATAATATGAAATCGTGCATTGAGATAAAGGTGAGTTGTACCCTTCCTTTATCTTATTTAAGATGAAATCCTTCTTATGAGAAAGAAAGTATGTCATAGTGGGTAATGTTTTCATCCCAAAAAAGATAGAATTGATGCGAGGACAGAGCCAGAGTAATAGTAATAGTGAAAGGAACCCAGAATTAGATGAAAATAGGCAGAGGTTTAGTAATCCAAGAAGAGAGATAGTGATGAAGCAAGCCATGTTAATATAGTTATGCACCTAGTAAGACAATAATGAAGAGTTTAGTATGGAAATAGTAAATGAGGAGCCCTTAGTTTGATTGAAATTAGAAAGAGTTGGTTAAGTAGGAGTTCAGGGAAGTTGTCTAGATTACTAAAGCTTGACGTTGTGGGAAAGAGTAATTAGCTTGGGAGGTGAATCTTATAGAGAGGTATTAGAAATCTGAACTGGAAGTATTTGGTCGGAAGGATTGAATATAGTTAATAGAAGACCTTTATATCCAGACCTTAGTAAGAGTAACCCATCCTACCAGTCCACACGTCATCGAGACAAATATTCCCAAGGGGAATATTGTAACACCCCATAAAATGTTGGGACTTAGGAATTTGAGTCGTTTCATCGTAGTGAGTTGAGTTTACAAGGGAATTAGAAAATTAGTAAGTATTAAGGTCAATTTACAGATTTAGCCCCTTCAGTTCCAACAATAAATTAAAATTTGAAATAGAAAGGATGGAGGCGTTTCATCGAAGTTTCTTGAGTATAGTTGTGGATTTTCTCAGGGTATAGTCTCCTAAGGGTATGCCTAAGCTTCCATAGTTTTGTTTTTTTTTCATCCACCAAGACAGACATTTTTTTCAGCGTAATTTCATGATCGAAAAAGTTGGAAGGATTAAGTCGTAACAGGTGTTATTGAGGTTCGTTGTAGATCTTGTCTTGTTGGGGTTTTAATGATTTCTTGAGATGAAAGTGATTATTTGGAATTTTTTTGAGTATATTAGTGTGTACTTAAGTTGGAATATTGAATCTAAGGAAAACTTGAGAAAAGAAATCGATTAAAAGTGAGGGTCAGAAAACAAGAGGCGAAATTCATCGAGCACTTGCCTGGGGAGATGCTGGCGTGGCGCGCCCAGGGGACTGGGAAAGCGCGCATGAAGTACGTGCAAATGCAGCCTCCGATGTAAGGGTTTCGCGTCCCGCACCCTGAACGTGCCAAAGTCGCCTTCCCCCACTGCTTTACCATTGTTTGTCTCGTTTGAGCTCATTTAAAGTGTATCTTCACTCCTTTTGATTCTAAACACTTTAAACTACTTCTAAGATTATAAATCATTTATAACAAGAATCATAACCCTGAAACAATAATTTAAATTCAAGGTAAAGTTAAGATTAAGTTTTGACAAGTTATTCCGAAACTTTAAGGAGGGAGTGCTGGAAGGGTTTCTACAATTCTAGTAACATGTTTCAAGACTCAAGTGAGATGAGAATGATTTGATAATGTATTCTGATTCTAAAAATATACTTAGATCCTTCGTATAATTTTTTTTTTTTTTGGAAAAACATAATCTGGAATTCATAATTCACAGTCAAGAGAGAGTTAGGATAGAGTTAAGAAACACATTTAAGTTCAATTGTGAATCTCTTTCAAATCCATCATGACTTGAATAAGTTTTGAGGAAGTAAATAAGAAGAGCGGAGTCATAGACATGAGTTCTAGGTTATGTAGAACTCGAGTCGAGTTCGTTCATGGCCCTAAATCCGCAGGGCTTCACAAATGAGTATCTTTGAGAGCAGTAAATCTTCAAGTTCTGTATTGAGTGAATAAGTTCTCTAAACCTTTGAAATTTATTTCTATTCATGGGGACTATTACATGTTACCCATGAAGTCCTGGAGGCGTGAATTGTTCAGGCTAACAATTCTGCGTGAACCCATAAGTTGAAACAGTCTAGATAAATAGTGCCTTTGAGTTCTCGAGTTGTTTGACTACTTCAGCTCAACAATCCGTATGAATACTCCAAGTGAAATGAAAGTCAGAATCCTCCATAACATTAATGTCAGGAACCATCAATCCATACTTCAATTCAAGCAATGTTAAGAGTCAAATTTAGAAGTTAAGAAGCAAGTTAAGCAAAGTTCTTAATGTTTCAAGAGTTATTTAAATGTTTTAAACTTTTGTTTTATTTGTCTCAAGTTTCAAGTTAAGTAAAGAGTGAAAAGTTGAATTTTTCCTTTCAATAACTAAGGGCTTAAGTATTCCCTAAGAGGTGAGTAAGATCAAGTTTAAAGTTAAGCAAGGAGTGAAAGAGTGAGTTCATTTCTCAAAATTTATAGGATTCCTAGAGTTACAAATGTTTTTACATTTTGAGCAAGACGAAAGAAAGTAGACTTTCTAACACGGGCATTGGCTAGTTTTTAGTAAAGAGAAAAATATGATTTCAAGTGAGCTTTAAAGGTAAGTTTAGCAAATTACCTCAAAACTACGGAAGAAGTAGTGTTTTTTTAAAAACATATGATCTAGTATTTTGGGGAGAATATTGAGTACGATATGGGGGCCACAAATTCATATTCACTTAAAACCCAAAGATGTAGTCAACATGGAATAAGAAGGGTGGTTATACTGTAGAAGATTCCTAGTGTTTTTTAGCATTAGACTATTGGATCCATAGTAGTTCAGTTTCTATATTGCTGGAAAAAGATAGGAAAATCCTCTTGCCAACGTGAGGACGGGACAGGCCGTTGTGACCATCTCTTAGGCTCATAGTGACGGTTTGTGAATAGAGGAGAATCTCCACAGAAACGTTTACTTTCATATAAGTAAAGTTGAGTTGTCTATTGCATTGTCTTTTAAGGAACTAATTTTTTTAACTGTTTTATAAAACTTTTTCTCTAATATAGCATGTGTATTTATTGTTATATAGAGGAAGTATCCATAGTCGAGTTTCTAATCTTTGAGTTAAAGTTGTTTGAGTTTACTTGAGTTTCAAGTTTGTAAAGAGTAAGTATATTGTCTTTTTATCAAGTCAAGCCATGTTTATGCTTTAGATTTTCCCCACATGCTTGTTCTACATTTCATGTACTGAGCCAAGTGGCATGCATATTTCCTCATGATCCAAACATCAGGTATTCCGATAATCATAGGACCTGCATTGATACATCCGAGTGTTTTTGAGGAGTTCATTTACTTTCCGTCTAGTCAGGATTTCGTGGGTCTTGGGTCCTGACCTTTCAATCTTTTTTCAGTTGGAAGCTTCAATAGATAGATAGTTTAGTTAAGAAGTTTGTATTACTGAGTTAGTTTTAATAAATGTTTTAAAGTACTTAAGTTGCCTATTTTATGCGAGTTTAAATATGTTTATTTAGAGGTTAATTTAAAAGTTAATGCTTTGTATTTAGTTTATTGTTGTATTCATTTGAAGATTTGCATGTTGAACGGTTAGTCTTAGCCTTGTATCAAACATGAAGAGGTTGCTCATGGGGACCAATCAAAGTTCTTGAGTTTCAGGCACGGTCCAGGTGTAGGGGGGGACTCGAGTCGTGAAGGATGGATGTTTATCAGTTCCAAGAACAAGTTTTCGTTTTCCTTACTCTCACCTACTCTTTCATAAATATAAAAAAGAACTTTATTTATTTTCAAAAAAAGTACATAACAGGAGAGTAGAGTACTTTTGTTCTACTTCTTAAAATTCAAATATGTCGGACACAAAACAACGTGAATAATTTGTAATTCTGTTTTTCTTAAATTGAAGGCATGATGATAAAATTAATTCAATTTTAAAGTGCTTAATAATTATGATTTTGAGATGTCCTAATTCTTGACTATCATTCTATTAGAAGTATGGTATACTTTTCTAATTGAGGTATAAATAGTATTGAGATTAAAAAAAATTCCTACATACCAATTTTTACATAAATAAGCAGTAAGTAGTAAGTGTAAGGAGATGAAATTACTCATCTTACTCCCTACCAAACGAGCCCTAAGATGATAATAAAAAACACGTTCCTTAGACTTTTTTTCTTAGGAAGGTAAGATAAAAAGTTATTATATTTTTTTATGTAAAGAGGAATTCTCCTTTTTATCTCTTGATTTTTAATTGAAGATATCATTATGTATTGACATTAGTCTTTCATCAGCCAGCTCTTTATTTATACTTATTTGTTGTTCCCTTTTTCTTATGGCTCATCTCGTGGTTTGCTATGAAGGACTAATATATTAGTTGTTTATTTGGCTAGTATTTAATTAGTTTAATTGGTGTTTAATTACCATGCCAACACTTAATTAATCCAAATATCGATATATATCACATATGGACCAGAAAACACAGCCGAATCTAGTAGTTCTTTTGACAATTAGAACTCTGTGAGTTAATTTCTGGATCGGTTTACAAGGATGTTATTTGCTAAGGGGTTGTTTGGTAGGATGTATAAGAAAATAGTCTATTAAAAAGGGTTAGATGATGAATTGAGATTATTTTGTCGCGGAAGGGCATGATAGACATAGAGGCATGAGGCTCGAATTGATAAATGTCTTATGAGGGTGAATTAAATATGGTTGTGTTTTTCCATCACTAAATTTTGTAATACATTCTCAGATGTATCACCCCTTTACAGATTTTTTTTGTTTTTATCTTGAGTTCAAGAGATTTTCATTACCATAAATAAAAGACCTTGATCAGAGATTGATCATTCAAGGTTTTTTTTTTGTTATATTGAATGTAAAGGGTTGGTTCAACTTATCTCTTCTACTTGCATTCTTCAGAAGTCATTGTGTTGGAATTGTTGAGTAGTTGCAATAAATCTTGTTTCCCTTATTTAATGGCACCAATTGACTATTATTCATTTCAAAAACTTAACCATCTTTTATTTTGTTTTGCAATTACTGTACACATATTGTTAGTTATGTTTAAGTGATGAATTACGAAAAAAGTATTACCTTGTATTGATTTGAAATATGATTCTAACTAATTGAAAAAATATTTATATTTATGTTATTTACTAATTAAACCATGTGTCTTTATCTTCAATTATGGATTAAAATACGTCTCTTTCTATATATGGATCTTGATTGTTTTTATGGTTAAAAATTCCCGTCCTTAAAAACCATATTATGAAACGTTATTACATCAATTTTCCAATTTAATAGTGACTTTGATTTATTGGGACAAATGAATATTAAGGACTCATCTTGTATGAATTTATTTATTGCTGGGGATGGATTTTTAAGCGACTAACCATTAGTTGTTTAAGGTTATTCATAAGAAGCTGGAGTTAAATCAATAGGAGTTTGTTTGAATTCCTTTTAATCTTTGTTAAAAGGATCAATTAAGATTAAGTCATTGGAATATATTAAAGATATTTTGAACCTATTTTCCTTTCAAAATATAGAATTCACGTGAAACTATATATTGGAGTTCGGATGAAAAGTTGATAATGTTAGTGAAAAAACATACAAGAATAATAAAATGACAATATACCAATTGAAAATAAATGAAGAAATTTATATGACCAACCGAGTGTTTTGTGAAGCGGCAAGAAAGCAAAGATGTAAACTGAAAATAACCTATATGGCTTGAACAGGCACAAAGTGATTACATGAAAAGTTGATTCCATGCATGTTTGAAAATGATTTTAAAAAACAAATGAGGGCGGATTAAATGCATATATCATAAGTCTTGGAATAATCACAATGTCATCATTTGCTTATATCGTGCGGATTTGTGATCTTGGATCTAAATGATGTTCTTGATGAAGCTAAAAATGTATTAGCAAGCCTTTTGATATGAAGATTTGGTGAGGAACAAATTTTATTCTGGCAATAAAAAATAACAAGGAAAAGTGTGAGGGGTATTTCCTTGACCGGTCAAATTATGTTGAGAAAATTTTGAAAAAATATAACTTCCTGAGTTGAAAGCATTTGCTACTCCTTTTGATGCAGTGTTTCACTTATTTTCTGGTTTGAAGTGAAAATGATGTAATAAGTCAAAAGCAATATGCTCGTATAATCGGAAAGTGTGAGATATTGTGACTGATGGGCACTAGGCCTGATGTTGTATATGCATAGGAAGTACTTGGCAGGTTACAAGCAAGCAAGGTAATGAACATTGGCATGCTATAACAAGAGTTATGAGATAGTTACTTGGCAACGAAAAATTGCTGGTTTTGTTATATAAAAAATATCTGTTGACTTGAAGGCCTTTTGTGTTTGGGATGCAGATTGGAACACTTTGTCAGGTGATTCTTGTTCTACCACTGGTTGTATGTCTTACTTTAGATGGTGTTATTGTTTGGTGGAGATCAAAAAGCCAAAAACTATAATTGATAACTCTACCATGGAGGCATGAACTAATTGAGGAGAAGCGGATTGGTTAAGAGATGTATTGTTTCCCAAATTCCTTATTTTGAAAAAAACAATTCCTCCTATTTTAATTCATTGTGATCGCACCGCGCAAATTGGTGTGTTAGTAGGAGTGGTGAGATAGTTTGGTTACGGAGTGTTATGTTTAGGTTTTAGAGTTAGTTATAGATAGTTAGTTATAGTATTAGTAGGAGAAGGAGTCAGTTAGATCGTTAGAGTGTTAGCTAGCTAGTAGGTTTTAGTAGGTTAGATTATAGGGTATTAGGGTAGATAGTACCCCGGGATAGAGACACTCAGGTAGGTTAGTAGCCGCAAAAGGGAAGAGAGAAGAACACCGACAAGAAAACCCAGAGAAACCGACGACCCAAATCGAAGAGAGGGAACGACCGGAGCACGAAAAGAGTGCCGAGGAAGACCGGGCCGCATGAACGGACCCGCTCCCACCCGGAGGCCAACAGAGAGACACCCGGGGAGGCCTCTACAAAAAGACCGACGCTGATGGAACTAAGCGAAAGACGTAACGAATGACGACCCGAAGAGCAGAAGCCCCACAGACGAAGGAGGTAACAGGAGAACCGCGGAACGACAGAGCTAGCACGGGTTAGCCAGCTCACCCCCAGAAGGCACGGAACTGACCCAAGACAGCAGCAGGAGCCCTCAGTATAGACGAAGAGCTGTGACAGACAGGGATCGCAAACTCTAAGCCCAAAGGGGGCGAGCCCCAAGAAGCGAAAGAGAGCAAGCGTTACTCAGCAAAGGAGCGGTGCCAATGGCAAGAAGGACGGCTAGCCGAAGGATGAGCATAGGGCAGGAGAAAACCCCCAACAACCAAGCAGAGGAGAGCCGGGTAGCGGAGACGTGTCAGAGGTCACGAAGGTTAAGAGTGCCGGACAGACCCTAGACAGGAAGTACAGTAAAATGAGAGAGATGCTATTTAGAGAGGGCAAAGAGGAAAATTAGCTAGATTGCATGGGGATCGGGAGACAGCCTTAGACGCCGAGAAGGAGTAGATAGCTAGGCGTGAGTAGAGTAGAGTCGCAGTACTAAAGATGCTAGTGTAGTCGACGAGAGGAGTTTTTACATGTAGTTTTTTAGGGTAGTTGTAGGAGGTTAGTAGTATTAGAAAGTGTAGATGTTAGAGTACAAAACCTTTATGACAACGGTAAATCCACGGACCTATAAGGAGGAAACACATAATGTAAGATCGTATTTGACAAAGATACCATTAATGTGATATGTCAAACTTGTGAAATCTTGCAGACCTTCTATGAAGGCCTAACAGAGACAAGTTTGGAGCAAATTGAGGGGGTGGGATTGAGCTAACATATCCTTGAGTCATATATGAGGAAACCAACCTGGGGACTAGAGATCCTATAACCCGGTTCAAAGGGAAAAAAACTAATATATGATAACTTGTTGTGAAAAAAAATCACTATTGTTCCCCTCCCATGATGTGAGTGCATTAATTTCCTGTAGTTTGTTGAGATGAGTTTATAACCCCCCAACCACCCTCCCCTAATGACCTATCCTGGTAGGCCCGTCCCGCAGGTGGCGTGGAGTGGTAACTCTTACAAGAGCACTCTCGACCAGATTGTACACCTATGTGATGTGTGGGAAGCTAGGAGCTTCATATGAGAAGGGGGCTTATCTTCAACTGTCACTCATGAAACCGCGATACTAGCACCGATGGCCATAACGTGCTGGGAGCTGTTTAAAGATAGATACCTGCGGTCAGAGCAGCCGACAAGGCCACCGTACTCCCACACTTGTTGATTGATTATGTGTTAGCAGTGATATTTATTTCCTCGCCCTTAAGACGTCATAGTTCAAGTCTGAGACCAATACGACTCTAGAGGTAAACCACCCCCCGTTACTATTTCACGAAGTGGCAGGTTAAAGCAGAGAACACTTCATTATGCATAGTAGTCTTCCGTCAATGCTGCTCTACTGAATCTTATCTAAATAATTAAAAATGGAGGGGGGATTGGTGGTATATTAGCATTTTTAATATTAATATTTAACATATTAAATTGCTTTATTTGGAGTATAAGAATGACCTTGATAGGGCATTAGTGTTTAACTACAAAGTTATAATGGATGTATTCAAATACGTTGGACTATCCGAAGGTAAAACCAGATAATACCATACTTTGCCTTTATGTTTTGAATTAAATCAGATGGAAGAGATAGACCAAAACTATGTCCAATAAACATTGGAATGGGAAACTTCTACATCATCCATAGCATTGGTTGTCTAACTTATTTCATTCTTAATTGCCTCCATTACGCTTGGTAACCTAGGAAACCTATGTAACCTTCCCCTATGGGTAACCCTATGAAACTCCTAAGTGATTATCTTCACAATTCACTACCCCCATGATCTTCATTCCTCGTTTCTAGAAAGACTTCTTGGTAATACAACAGTTGGGTGTTTTATTTGGTTTGATACACACCAAAACACAAGGGAAACAAAAAGTGAAGGAGTTAGTCTAAAAGAGAGTTCGTATTGTGAAGGGGAGGTGTTCTTTTTTGTCGAGTGTGGTTCAAATCGATGTACCAGAGTTTGATTGAGTTACTACATTTGTTGAAGGGTGTTGTATCCTGGAGAAGGGACCAAGTCAAAAGGACTAATGATGGACTTGGTGAAAATATTTGTGTGCCAGTAGCTTGAAACGAACCACTTAAAAAGACGAGGGAGGTGAGGATATCCGACGCCTCAGCCTGAAGACGATATAATTTGTTCAATTTATTTTCCAATTGTAATATTGCGAAATCTTTATATCTGTAAGTTTATTTCACAAAAGTCTTCAGGATATCAAGAGGGCTACACTTGAAAAACCGCAGGATGTCTAGAGGTGAATCTAGTAATAAAGTCAATTTCGGTTCAGATGGATCCATTCAAGTAGATGGAAGGGTAAAGTACTTTCACTTAAGTTTTTTCAATATTTATTATGTATTAACGAGGAGAATCCAAACCCCAAAAAAAACATCACCACTATGAATGAGATAGACTGAAAAACTAATTTTTCATCTAGAGAAAGTGTGGAAAAGTACGATGTCGTTAGAGTTACCTATAAGTGTCAGTCGGTATTATCTTAGAGGCTTAGATGAGTACTATCGTGATTAGATTTCTATGATTATGTATGATAGGAGACACTTACACTAGGCACAAAGAAAAATAGTTGGAAGGCATTGCAGCAGTAAGTAGATACAGAAAGCGACAAAAGAGGGCATGTGGGGCATCATCTGTGGAGGAGTGGACGCGAAAGACAAATATGCCAGAGCTAGGTAGATTTTTTTCGTTTCTACACAAAGTGGTGTGCGGGGGGACCCAAGACAAATCAGATGGTAGAGCAAAGCTCAAAGAATGTCATCATGATTGTTGGCGGAGCTAGGTAGGAGACGAACGAGGACTGTGATGAAAACTGAAATTGGAAGAGGACTAAAACGCTTATTATTGTGGCAGCATAGTGTATATAAACTTCCACCGTTCTTGCGAAGGAATTTCAAAAAAACATATGCGTTCAATCAAAAAAAAGAAGAAACCTCTCTTGAACCCGCTTAATAATGAGAAAATCCGCCGATGGAAGAAGAAAGAAGGGGCCAAGATGCACTTTTACAAACAAGGAGAACAACAGTCACATCGAAGGTTAAATTTAAGTATTCGAATAATGCTAACTCCTGAAACTCACAAAAGTACTTCTTTAAAAAGCCTAAGAAGAAAAAAATTGTCAAAAAAAATAATGGTAGACGCCTCGCCCAAGAAAAAATAAGGGGAGAGAATCCCAGAGTGCACAAAAGTCAAACACCCAAGTTCAAGAAGAATAGGACCCCGCTTTGTTTGATGGCTAAGAGTTGGGATATTCGCGATTTGTGAGAGTACGAAGACGATTTGATGTGGCCCCTAACCCCAGGCAAACGTATACCTAGACCTTTTGTCGGGCGGTGACAAGATTTACCGAAATAAACATGCGTTGAGAATGTTTATGGGCCTGGCTGGGAGGAGATTCCTGGTTTGCAACGTCATTCTGTTTAACAAAGATGGTTTAAAAGAATATACCTCATTTGACGAAGCCCAACCATCAGCTTGGTGAGGCTCACACTAATCAAGGCTTGGAATAGGGCGATGTGTGAAATGTCAGTTGTAACTTTGGAAGGATAATTAACGATCTGAAAGAGGTACATTTATACTTCTTCTTGGACCAGAGAAATTTGAAAATATGTCTAGTTTTTTCTTCTGAATAGAAGCGAGGCTTTAACAGATTATTGACTCGGATCAAATGGAATAGGAAAGGGAAGGAAAAGTATCTTGTGTGCAGGGGACTGGGTCAGTGCATGTTGATGGGAAATGTTTAAGTTGAATGTTGAAATGAATAAAAAGCTGCTGCGACTTCATGTTTATATGCTTTCTTCACTAGATTTTTGGCCATGCGTACTTTGTGTCATTAGTAAGTGATCGTTATGTTGGATCATGAGTATGTATAGGCATGAATCCAAATGGTTAAAAAGAATTGTGAAAAGGGTGAGTTGTAGTCAAGCCAAGATACACTTAACAGACCTCACAGTTTCAAGTTGAAAGAAAAAAACTACTTTGGTTATAAAATTAGTTTCATATGATATTGTGAACTAGGTGTTACGAATTCTGTAAACAGCACTGGATCGTGAGGGTAATAGACTATCTTGAGTAACCTTTCATTGATGGCTGAGGAACTAGGGTTTGTTGTATCAAGGCAATAGAATAGATTTTTACATTAATTTCACTTGAGAGTAAACAAAAGAATTGCGTAGCCGGACATGCTTTTGAAAAATTTGTACAAACCTAGAGGTATCTCACAGCAATGAGGAGGAGAAACCAATGCGAGAAGGATTATAGAAGGACGAAACACGTAGAAACGGCAAGGAAAAATGAGAGAAGGATAGCAGCGCGGGAATTGAATATGAAGTCAAAAAGGTGAGTTTCTCTTTAGCATTCTTTTGTAGAGGATATAGAGATCTGGGGACGAACATGGAACAATTATGAGGAAAGACTCTACATCGCTGACACGAAGCTCGCTATATAATCTCGCCTGTCCACGATGCTGCATGGGACGTCGAAGGAACAGGAAAAAATGAACTTTGGTTGAATTGGGACTACTGTCAGGCTTATGAGTTTCATCATGCACCTTAATTTTGCTGGGGTGAAAATGAAATCTTAAATAACGCTTGTTATGCTGTGTGATCGATCAGGACGGTGTCGTGTGTGTCTTTTAGTGCCTACTAAAAAAGTATAAACCCTCTGACAACCATTGGAAATTTGTGGAAAGGGAGTGCTTAAGGCCAAAGTTCGAGAACATTCATAAGAGTTTGGGTGGCTGATAGCTTGGTGAGGCTAATGGATCCCCAAGATTACAAAGTTGGGTAAAAAGTCTACTACTTGTAGCTTTTTGGTTAGGACTGTCAAACTATACAGCCATATAGATTTGTCGTAAATCTGTGAGATAATATTGTAATAAGAATTGGTGATGACTAGTTTTTAATGAAAAATTAGGAATTTCCTCTCAGATTACTTAAAATGTTAGGGGTCAAAGAGGAAATAGTTGAAACAAACTACTATTGAGTCATAACTCTAGATTCTTCTACTTCATTCTTGAACAAAAATACAGATACTTGTGTGATTTTGAGTAGAAGGAAGTAAAAGCCAAGGAGCAGAGACGTAGAAAAAACAAAATGCTTGGTTGCGTGTTTTATATTGTTGAACTAGGTGTTGAAAAATGCCCCTCTAATTTGAAAGAAGCATTATTCTGCGGACAATGATTCTATTTTTGTGGGAAAGAGGCTGTAAAAATGCGATGAAATGGAATCTCTAATTTCTAATAAAAATACTGAAAGTATATAGGGTGATTTACCACCAGGGTTGTAAAACAATTGGTGGGCAAATGGGTCTTAAAGGAAAAAATGTTGAAGACTTTGAAATCGGATGGTTATTGATACTACAAGCTAGCTAGTCGCAAAAGGTTTAAACAACTGAAGGACCTTAGAATTTTTGAATACGTATTTGTTCTCCACGCGGTAAAACAAGGATTACATCCAAGTTAGCTTGTAGAGTACATGACGATGTAATTTGTGTTATCTGCAATTCATAGCAAACGATATTGTAACAAAAATTGCTTTCTAAATGGAGACCTATTACATGAGAGGATGAGAAATTAATTGTTAGTGAAACAAACTTAAAAGGCAGAACAAAACAATTGGCCATACTTACAACTAGAAAAATAAAATGAGAAATTAATCTCTGATACAGGCGTTACAGTGTGTCGCCGCTCGGCCCAGGGGCAGAGGTCATTACCACCAAACAAACCTTCCACAAAGGTTATTGGATAACTCAATCAACTCGGAGAACAAGAGCGGCGGTTGGAGTCCAAAGGCTTCCAAAAAAGAAAAAGCGCAAGAAGATAGCAGGAGACGCACTCATTCAACTAAATAGAAGAAACTCTCCTTAGACGAACCTCTTTCACTCTTGTTGGCTTCGTTGGTGTTTTGGTGGTATCAAACCAAATAGAAGACACACCACTATTTACCTACAAGAAGTATCCTAGACAAAGAATAGGAAGACAATGGAGGAGGTGGTAGTAGTAAAATAGTGAAGATAATGCCCTTAGGAGTTTCCTAGGGTTCAATAGGAGTTACATAGGTTTACATAGGTACAAAGGAGTAATGGAGGAATTGCAAGAATGAAATAAAGTGATGACAACCAAATGGCTTAATGGATGATGTAGAAATTATCCATTCCAGATGTTTATGGAATGTTTTTATATCCATATGATTCAACCAATACAATAGCCAAAAGTAATGGCATTACATTGGCTATACCAAGTCACAGGAATGCATAATAAAATTGGCAGTTTCTAAAAACACAAATGGCCTACCAATGGCATTCTTTAAACTCCACAATAAAGCAATTTATAGTTTAAATATTAATATTATAATGCCTCATAAACAACAATAATCCGATATATTAAATTTATAATTTAGGAAGTAAGTGGTGAAAAAAACAAAAACATGATATGAAATGAGTGATAATGAAAAGTTTAGTTTCTATTTTAACATGAGAAGAGAAAAAAAAAGAAACTATTTTCAGAAGACTTAATTCAATTAAAATAATTTAAAACAAATAATAGAAACAATCAAAAAAACTAGCATAGTAACAATAATAACACTAAATAAATAATATATAATAAACAGACACTATCAACAAATATATGATCTTTTAAAACTGAATAAATATTTATTCTATAATAAATATTATATCTAAATATATTGTTAATAGCATATAAGAAAAACTACCCAAATGCACATCATATTTTATGAGAATCCCTAAGATTCCCTACCATTTAACAATAATAATAATAAATTCTATTATCGGGGGGGGTAAATACTTCTTTATCACTGATACAGAATTTATCATTTCAGATTAATTTGCAATCCCTATGGTAGTATCAAACCTATCCCCTTTTAAATACATTCCTCCCCTCTCAGTACATCTCTCTCCTATGTATTCAATGTTATATGCCCTTTCAAATACATCTCTGACTTATGTATCCTCCGAATTTTTTTTTAGAAAAGAACTAAAATCTGGCATTAAGAGAAGAAAGCCAAAAAGAAAATGAAATGCAAAAAGAAAAAAATCATGATTAAAATTTTACAACAAACACAAGTATAGAGATAGGCCAGAAAATACTCAAAAAAATGAAACATAACAAAAACAACTCATATTATGACAAACCCCTATTTGCAACTCCCCTTACATGAAAACTATTTTCTTCTAACGTCATATACTTCCTTTTCATTTTCGTTCGGTATTTAATACTTATTTTGAGTCTCTATTCATTTATGTTGAAAGACTCAAAAATTTGTAGTTAAAAATAACAAAGTAATTGTATAATCCAATTTAGCACATGATTCAAGGTTTCATCACTATTTTTAGGAGTGAAAAGAAAAAAAATTGACAAGAAATTATCTTCACATATGTGCAAATTATCATATTATTTTTAATTGTGGAAAGAAGGGTCTCAAAAAATATCCCTCAAAAACCGGGTTTATTTTTTGAATAATCCCGCCATTAAAATGAAGTTGAAATTTGCCCTCCCTTACTAATCATCAAATTATGCCACTTCATAGACGAACGCGAAAAAAAGGAAGCCGAAGGACCAGGGGACCCGAAGAGGAAAAAAAGAAGACGGATGCCCGACGGGAACCCAAGAAACCCGACCCCGCGAGGAGTAACCGCGGACCATAACGACCAAGGAACAACAAGGGACAGGGGGTCCGGGGGCGCCGAAAGGGACCCAGGAACGGCGCCGGGTAACAGTGACCGATGTTATACGGCGATCTTGCTAAACAAATCAAATTTTCCCCAACGAAAGGTCAAACTTTTGATTTTAAGTTGTTTTTTGTACTATATCTCTCTTTCGTTCTACCCATTGTTCTTCCAGCATCTCTCTTCCGTTCACCTCCGATTTTTATTCACAATAAATGTTCTTGTGATTTTATGGTCAATGATATGATTTCGAGTACTACATCTAATCTTGGAAGAAGATTTTTCTCATGTTGTCACCCAGATGTAAGTATATAAATTGATACTGATTTATTCCTATTATTGATCTGATTTGGTATTTTCTCGTATAAACTGATTTATTTCGTATTTCTTTGTATGAACTGATTTCGTATTTTTTCGTACGGGGTGATTTTGAGTATTCTTATAGCAGTTTTTTTCATGTGGATATTGAGAATGGGAAGAGCAAACTTTTCCTCAAGTAGCTTACCTACGAAATTTAGAGTCGTTGAAAGATGTCAAAATGAAAATGGATAATTTTGATTATTGAAGTGGAGAATTTGAAGATTAAAATGGAGAACTTGAACATAGTTGTGGAATATTTGAAGAAAAAAGTAGGTCATTTGTCGGAAACAATTACTTTCAGTTGTTAGTGTTTAGTGAATTCAGTTGTTTGTGTCTTTTGTGATGTTGGTTCCCTTTTTGTTCTTCATTCTGGTGTTGAATGGAAGAACCTTTTTGTTCTTGTAATGGAAGGACACTGATATAATTTGAAGTAATGTATAGTAGTTGAAGTAATACACACTAAAATGTAATGTTCAAACTTTGCACTATTCTGGAAATGTATTTGCTTAATGTAACAGATATTTTTGCTTCCTACTAAAACTGCACACATACCAAATTACATGCAATGCATATATAGCAACAAAGACTACTGGTCCATTCATTATTGTCATACAACAACAAAACTGCTCCAATTTTTCATAATCATAACTAATGCAAAGCTGAAGATTCAGATCAATGCTCATTCTGTCTTGAGAACTCGAGACTTAAGCGGAGTTGAAAGTAAGAGTGTAAATTTTGAGGGTCCAATACGAGTAAAACATTTTTTTTTGGAGAGTTCGAGCAACATTCTACAACTATCTCTAACGAAACAAATAACCGGACTAGCAAAAGAAAAATTCAAGCATGACCTTGATCAAATAACGAAAAAAATATGGTCACACGTCAATAGTAAGTGCCTAAAGTTGAGTCCAAATCATGGAAAGTCCAGCAGCAAATGTCTGTAAATGTCCATGTAGCTGCAAAAAAAAATGAATTTTAGTCTATATAGCTGCAAATGTCTCAGCTGCAAATATGGGATGGATTTGTTGCATCACAATGAGCCTGCACTGAATAAATCGAAAACAGTACAAGAAAATTAAAATCTGACATACTTTAAATGTCGCAGCATATTGGCATTGCAAATATGGTGCTTTGGCAACCCTCCACCCAAGATAATCATACCTGTCTTCCTCAAACCATCATGGACAACTTAAACTTTTTGTCAAACAAATTCTTTATTATCCACATTCATATATTTACTGAACCTGAACAAAATTGCACATTTACAGAACCTGAACATTTATGATCCCTCCCTTACACATTTACAGAATACGATGTACACTTCATATATATGGACAAAAAACTGATTTGAAAAGTGTTTACAGTCGCAATTACAAAAAATCTTTCTTCAAATGTCCTAACTTTTTCCAGTACCAATTCATTTAATGCCTGCAATGTAGCAATTATTTCCGACAAATGACTACTTTTATCTTCAAATTTTCCACAATAATCTTGAAATCAGTTCATACGAAAAGATATGAAATCAGTTCATACGAAGAAATACGAAACCAGTTCATATGAAGAAATACCAAATCAAATCACTAATAGGAATAAATCAGTATTAGTTCATATACTTACGTCCGGACGAGAACATCGGAAAAATCTTCTTCTCGGATTAGATGTGCTACTCGAAATCAGTGTTTTTACACCAAACCACAAGAAGATTTTCTTTAAGACAAATAACTATTTTGTGACATTTTCTGAAAAGAAAAATGAGAGTGAACGAAAGAGTGATGCTGGAATAACATGTTGAGATTTGTTACAATCTTTTTACTTTTTTTTTAGTCTAAAAATGGTTTATAGTATTTAATTTTCTTTCAAGTCTAGGGTTTACATTAATTTCAATATATTTAGTTTTATTTTATTTTAGTATCTAGAATGATTCTCTTTTAAGAAGGATTCTCCTTAATTATTATAAATAGGAATGTAGTCTTCTATTTGAATCAATGCAAGAATCAATACAAAGAGTTATCATTCATTTTCTCTTTAATTTCTCTTTCTAGTTTCTTCCATTCTATAACAGAACAATGGGTGGAACAAAAGATTGATGAAAATCTTAAAATCCAAAAATCTTACATTTCATTGGCGAAAATTCGATTTGTTGAGCAAGACCGCCGTACTAAATAAGAGGAGAATTTAATGGGTAAATTTGAAAGAAAATGGGAATGGGGTAATAGGTTTAATTGGGTTAATTGGTACCAGGTTATCCAAGAGGGTCGAGTCATTGGGTTAAAAATAAGGAATAAGTTTTTTCTTAAAAAAAAGTTCGGGTAATTGGGTCAATTTGGCTCATTTTTGGGGATTCCGTCTAATGATGGGTAATTTTGGTGAAATTAGTAACGAGAGGGGTAAATTTAACTTCATTCTAACGGCGAGGAAACATCCAAACAATAAACCATAGTTAAGGGATATTTTTGACCCTTTTCCTTATTATTGTAGAGTTCGAGTTTTTTATTTTACGTTAAATTTCAGTACATTATATTGAAATTTCAACAAAAATATTGAAATTCAAATAAAAATACCCCCATAGAGCATGCGAATTGAACCTCGGATGTTGAAGGTACATTTTAAATATCGTGGACAATTGAGTATGTATGACCACATCACCTAAAAGTTTAGGCTGTCAAAGAGTGCATACCTTTATTATTCAATTATTATATTCTCAACATGGTAGCTATCTTTTAATTAATTTGAAAATAATGACTTACTTATGGTGTGTTTGGTATGAAGGAAAATATTTTTCGAAAAATGCTTTTTAATTTTTCCATGTTTGGTTGGGTTTACATGTGTTTCTAAAAAAGTTTTTAAATCCAATCTTTTTCTCAAATTTTTTGAAAGGAAAATGTCTTCCATCAGAAAAATGAAGGAAAAACAATTTTCCAAAATATGTCACTTCAATTTTATAAAAGTTAACTTACCCCCAGTTCACCCCTCTTACCCCCTTCAAGGTGCCCTAGCTATATAGAGATATATCTGTGGTGTGTTGTGTGTTGTGAAGGAAGTATACTTGGTGAGATTGAAAGATTAAGTTTAATGAATTTATTGCCTAAGCCACTTTTGAAACATGGAAATATCTACATTGATTTTGAAAATATTACTTTTTTTGGTACGAGAGCCATAGATCTAAAAGACCTTATATGAAAAAAAAATTATTATTTTAGAAAAACATTTTACCATTTTTAGACCTTTGTTTAAATAGACATCATTTAAAAATTAGTTGAAAATATTTATTAAAAAATCTTTAGAAAGGTCAATTAATGTACAGTACAATCAGATTATCTTTAGCCGAAATTATAAAAATTCCGTACAAGACACTTAGAGAAACTCTTAGACAAGTCCCACAACAAGTAGATAGAATTAAATCAAGTAGAGTTTGAATAAAGAAGTAACAAGAAAGAATTTTAAAATATAATAAAAAATAATCCTTATTACTACATTCGTAGGATAATATATGGCAGAAGAAACAATATAAATACTAGGCGAATATTATAAAATGATTAAAAAGAAGACAAGCGTTAGATGTAAAGCAGATTTGCTACTAACACAGACCTAAAAACTACACAACTCTTTTATTGAAAAAGGAAATAAACTAATAAAATAGATTATCTATTTTTAGCTAGATCAAGAACAAAAATTAATAAAAACATTTTGGATCAAGAAATATTTTCAATTAAAAATCCTTTATGAGAAATCGCCATTTGCTTTAGAAGTATAGCATTAACAATTGGATAAGGACACAGAGATATAGAAGCAAGAAAAGTTACAAAAGAATAAAGAACGAAATCTATAGAAGACTCTTACATATATATGCTACGCAAACAAATTTTTATTAACACAAAAATTTTTTATGTTGAAACAAATAACAACGAATATAAACGGTTTTAAAGTGGGAATTAACAAGGAATTATACACTATACATAATATAATGAAAGAATAAATTTTTTACGAATGGTGAACCCAACTAATTTAGGATAAAAAAAACAGTAAAAATTATTCGTTAAAAACCTAAGAATACATTAGAATTACCAGAATCCATATAGAAAAAAGATTTCAAAGATAAAACAGTATAAATATTAAGGGTAATTTGAGACACGGAATCACTGCTTACATACAGAAGCGCCTCCATATAATACTTTAATAGATTTGATAATCAATCTCAGTGAAAAAAATAAAAGAAGCAAACACAAAATTATAAAAAATATTAATGTGAACAAGCAGAAAGCAAAATAAACAACAAAACAACTTGTTTAGAAGATGAAAATAACGAGATTACCTTAAGGAACAAGGACTAGGTTTAAGTAAAAAATTAAACGTATAAAAAAATAAATCTAAAGAAGAATTAGAAAAATTAGTTAATTACATTAATAATAAAAAATACAACGAAAAAAGGCAGAATTAGAATCAATAAAGAGATAGTTCTTTCATGATAATTTAGTCAGAATCAGAAACCACATAGAGAAGCAAAAAAAAAATCATCGCAAAAAAAGAATAGCCATCCCCATTAGATTATAAAGAATTGAATTCACCTTAAAATCAGATCAAATTATATTAATACCAAAGGAATAATATAATAATAGCACTTGATTACAACTAATAATAGATAGAATTAAAAACTTTAAAGAAAAATTAGAAAGTGAATATAAATACAACCGGAATAAAAGAATTAATAGAAAAGCTTACTCTCAAAAAGATAAAAAATTAAAAAATGGAAAAATGGATATTTTTCCAACTAAACCAAAGGAAGACAGACCAAGACCAAGTTACTCCAGACTCATGATCAGCAATAATTTTTTGTCAGAATATTAAATTAGAAAGTAAATGTAAACGACCACTGTTTAGTCGTTTTGGAGCAACAGATTTTATTCTGGAAAAAACTCGGCTTGGGACGACTTGGATTGTAACGACGGACCGTAATAGTCACTGAAGGCCGTCGAGGACCGGTGTCGTCCCATGACACTTAGACATTTAAAATTGGGTATGAAAATCGACTCGGCTTATTGTAATTGTGACGGACTGCAGGACGTCCGTCAAATTCCACGACGAACCGTCGTGAGGTTTTCGTTGCAAACAACACTTCAACTTTGAAAAATTTGGTACAGAAACGAGTTTCTGACCGTCATGACGGACAGGAACAGACGTACCAGTCACAGCATGTGCGGGCTTTTTTTTCACAGGATACGTGAGTTCGAGGGAGCTGCGACGACTGTGGGACGACCGTCGCAGGCAAGACGGGCCCGTCACAGGTTTGCGCCACCAGTAAAGAAGTCCCAGGAAACAAAATAGGATTCCTAGTACACGTTTAGGGGTCGTTTTGGACTATTCTTTCCTTAAATTATAAAGATTGAGGGTTTAATATTAATAGGTCTTAATTATTTGGGGGTTAAAAGAGGTAAAACCTTCAGTAATTAGTGGGTTTTATTGTCACTCCTTTACATTAATTATACTTTTAATTAGGGGTAAAAGGAAGAGGGTTTGAAATAAGAAAACAAAAGAAAAGACACAGAAAGGAGGAGAAACGACGAGTTACGAGAGGAGAAACGCATGAGGATAGCAAGGATTTTGAGAAGATAGCTTGTTGATTCATTCTTCGGGTGGACGGTCAGGTTATGGTTTATGTTTACGAGATTGTAGTGAACTCTTAATAGTGAATATATGTGTTGTAGTATTGTAAACCCTGCTATGTGCTTAAGTGTATGCTTGCATGACTTATGGATTATGAAATTTGCGACGCCCATAACAAAGCATGATTGAAGTTAGTGAACTCCAAATCCTTGAAAGAACCACTAATTCGCTTGATATATTATATAATTGAGAAGATGATGGCCCTTAGTATAAAAGAAAGGCTTGATAAATTATATATGAGAATGATGATTTGCCTAGTAAAAGAAGGCTTGATGAATTAGGGGTCGGGTGCCACGTTCTGGTACAGGATAGAATGAATATGAGGATCGGAGTGTCACGTGCCGACACCAGGATAGAATGATGGATCGGTGCACGTTCCGGTCCAGGATTAGAATTGAAATGGGATCGGAGTGTCACGTTCCGAAACCGGATAGAAATATGGATCGGGGGCCAACTCTTCGGTACCAGGATAGAATATGAGGATCGGCGGTCACGTTCCGAAAACAGGATTAGAATTATGGAAGCTCGCGCAGCACGTCGGCTACCCAGGATGAATGAATATGGAGGATCGGAAGCTGTTTCACGTTTACGACACCAGATGAGAAATATCTGGATAGGGGTGCCACGTTTCCGGCCGGTACCCGCACAGGATAGAATATGAGGATCTGGATAAGGTCCACCGTTCCGACACCAGGATAGAAAAGGATCGCGGCCCCTTTGCCAAGTTCCTCCACCCCACCCCTGGGTACCAGGATGATAGAATGAGGACGGAGTGCACGTTTCCGGCACCAGGATGAGAAATAGGGATCGGAGAGTGTGCACGTACCGACCAACAGAGGAAGAAAGGACGAAAGAAGATAATGAACTTGAAAGAAAATGAATATACTTCAATCTATGGAACTTAATGCCAAATGAGTATGTATTGAGGCTCTTGTAAGTCTCCACGTGTGAACTCGGTTGTGTTATTGATGAATTCATGTTGTTATTGCTAATGTTGACGTATTGTATTCGATTTAAATTATTATTGATATATACTGCTCCCTATGTTGAGTTGGCCGTATTGATGATGATATCTACCTCAGTACGTGTGGGTTCCGGTACTGACCCCCAAACACTACGTTCATGTTTTTCTTTGTTATTCTGTGTAATGCAGCAAAGTTCCGTCAACTTCAACTCATAGTAGATCTCGCAAGTCTTCACTTCATCGGAAAATTCAGGGGTCCGTGAGCCTAATGCGTCTAGCTTGGACTGGGTCTTCTTCCAAGTCTTGATGCTTGAACTTCCGGCAGGGACTAGGCTTTTAGTTATTTTGGTCTTAGAAATTCCCTAGTGAATCATGTGAGATAGATGTTCTGTGACTGATGACTCCCGAATTTTGGAATAATAATAATAGTATTGAATTGTTTTATTAATGAGGTTTAAGTCTTCCGCATATTTTCTGTTGAATTATATTGAAATGTTAAGGTTTAGAATGGGTGGGTTCCTCACATGGGAGGGTAAATGGTTGGTGGCCAGTGCGTCCCGATTTAGTCGTGAAATAAGGAAGAAAAAGAAAATAAATCACACAATTAGAAGAAATAAAGATAGAGATAAAGATATACAAATTTTCCACAAAACTCAATTAAACTTATTGTGAATCCAAATGTAGTATATAATTACAAACTCAAAACTTAAAATATATAACTATATTATAGAGAAGAAAACAATTGTCAGATTAGCAACCAAACTCTGTAAATCTACCACTCAGAACGCTGAATCGGTAAAGAAATTAAACATGTTAAAAAAGACTTTGAAGAAAGAAAGTGTTGTAGAAGAAATGCCTTTAGAAGATAGAATATAGAAAAATATTAGCGAAGATTGCAGTAGATGGCTATACAAAAAAGCCAAAGCAAAAAGTAAAAACCATAGAATAGACTATTTACAGCACGGAGTAAATTAAAAGACTTCTTCTTAAATTTTAGAACAAACGATATCCATTTTAAAACATGTGAACAAAGAACTGAAAAAAGGATATAGATTAGAAAAGAAGTACAAGATACATTAGAAAAAATGTAATAATCTAATGACACAAATACAAGGATAATGATAGTGAAATATCTGAATTAGAATTTATACTAGTCCAAAAGAATTAATGGAAACAGCAAGTTTAGTAGTCCATTCTAACGAACAATATGAACAAGGATATACTGCAAAGATTAGCACAGGAAATATACAACGTAGAAGAGTATATCGACACGGAGGCGGAGTACTCCAATAACAAAAAGTGAAAACATGGGAAGAAGATGCCTTATAGAGGAACCAATAATTACTCCAAGAAGGAGGAAGTAAAGGAAAAAGTTTAAATATAGGAGCACATGTGATCCACTAAAGATGGATTCAGTAATAGACTATGGAAGAATAGGAGTATAGCAATTTTATAAAAGATTATACAGAGTGATGCTGATGAAAACAAGAAAACCAATGTACAATCACTTTTGAAACATTCCTAGGAGAATCAACTAAAGCTCTATGGGAAGTTATAAAGTAGAATTCCCATCAAGAATTTCAGTATTTGGAGCGTTCGGACCAAACCCATATAATGTTACAAAATAAATACATACATTAAACAGGAGACGACCCAAAACCAAATAGTGGATTATAGCCTTTACAACGAAATGACAGTAGTAGTAAGTAATAAAACTAGAACAAGTAAGATAAGTAATTGGATTATAGAAAGAAATTTTTAAATGAGTATTTCTAGTTAGTGTACAATTAGTGAAAATGTCTGTGACCAAGACTTAGGTAAGGAAGGTACAGAAATTATTTAACAAATACAGGAGCTTTTGAAGAGAAAAGCAAGACAGATGACCCTACAAAAGGAAGGAGTAGCACAAATCCTCAAGGCAAAAATGGTCAATAGGAACATAGGAATATAACATATAATGGGAAATATTACAAGAAAAATGTACTAATTTACAAACTACAAAACCATTTTTAAAGCAGATTGAAATGAATTTCTGTAAGATCATAAGATAACAAACCACCAAATTATGATAAAAATCATATAAGAAAAAAAGTATAAAGAGTTATAAACCACAAAATACTAAGAGATTTACAAATAAAAAAAAGTATTTCCTTAGGAAATCTTCACGCAAGGAAACCTATTTAAAATAGAGACAGGACATGTTAGAAATATAGAACAGACAGAAAAATTATAAAAAATACGTTAGAATGTTTACATGTGAGTATGGAACTATAGCAAATACGTGCCCTAAAAGATATAATGCTAAAACTTGAAAGGCTTCAATTAGTAGGAAGAATTTAACAAAGCATTATTAAATGTAGATGAATATAGGCTCAGAGTAATGAACGCATTACTATCTAGTAATTATTGATATAGATGAGAATAAACAAAGAAGAAGATTTCTTGCATTCAGAAGGAGAAGACTTGAATTAATGAACATAGGAGTAGAACATTTAAATATCGATGACCTAAAACTTAAGTTTTATGAATATAATAGCAATGGGAAAATAATTTGAAAAAGATACAGGATAAGATAGTAATCCCTGTAAACGGGTTGGTGTAAATGGTCAGCCAAGTCAATATGACAAGTAAAAAGAACTAAATGTAGAAATGTTTTAGAAGGATGTATAAGTTGTAAGAAACACCCCAATTAGGAGTAATAAACTCAGAAAGGAAAAGAGAAGAGTAAGTATTAGAAGCAAAAGTAAAAATTAGAAAGAAGAATAGTAATATTTAGAAAAAAGAAAAAAATATTGAAACGGAACTACCACAGATAATCAAGAATAATGAATGAAGAATCAATACCTTATATGTAATGAAGATAAAATAAAACACTGTAAAAGATTAGCAAAAATTCAAATTGGAAATATGAAATAGAGAGGGCCTTACATTAATAGATTCAGGATGTACAAAAGTATTTTTTTTAAATAAAAAAATTATTACCTCCAGACCTAATAAAAGACTTTAGAAAAACCACCTTGTAGCAATGCAAAATGGATGGAACACATAATCTTCTATTAGATACTTAATAGAAAAGCACAAATTAAGTTTTTTAAATAATGTTCAGAATTCTATAAACCGACTTATAAGATGGATTAAAATATGGTAAGGATTTAGATAAAGAGTAGACTTTGTGTTAGGACTAGATTTATACTATGCCAATAAAGGAGGAACTTTAATAAACAAAAAGATGGGTTATTTTCATGAAAAATTACTTCTACTTCGGTTTTAACTAATAAAAATTGACACTAAAGTAAGATATAAAGAAAAATGTCTGTGAAATTGTGAAAAAATTTATTAGAATGTACTAAATCGGGAAGAATACATTATATGGAATATCCTAGAGATAGAACAGAAGATGAAATATTAATAAAAACCTGATGTTTAAATAGGAATGGAAACAAAGGTGATATAATGTTAAGACCGGAATTTAAAAAAGTAGGACAAATAAAAAATCAACAAGTCTCGATAATATAGTAAAATTTTTAGATCAACTAAAATAATAGGAGAAAAGGCCTCTAAAGTTTGGGAAAATAATCATGAAGTATGTAAGCTCGAATAATAAACCCAGAACTATATAATAAAACACAACCTAAATAGAAGCTAACATCGGATCTAGAGATTTTAGAATCAAATCAAAGGAACTATTAGAATTAGGAGTAATAGAAGAATACTTCACAACATAGATCAACAGCATTTTATGGTAAGAAATCATAGTGAAAATAATTAGAGGAAAAAGCTTTAGAAGGGTTATAAATTACAAAAGACTAAATGCGCAATACTAGAACAGGACGGTTACAAAGTACCCTAAGATAAAAAAAAATTAATAAATAGAATTCAATGGAAAAATAACTTTTGCAAAGCGATTGTTTAAATCAGGAATACTGGCCAGATAAAAATGCATCCAGAAGTAAAGAATGACAACTTTAACTACCCTGAAGGACATTTGAATGGTAGTTAGTCATTGCAACATGCCTTTGAGTTAAAAAACAAACACTCCCATTTTCCAAAGAAAATGGATAAAATATTTGGGAGAAATAAAAAAAATTGTTTTAGTTATGTAGATGATATCTAGTATTTAGTAAAAATATAAAGAAACACGTGTTAGCGTATTGTTAAAAGGGATAATAATTAGCAAGAAGAATAGTTATGTAAAAAGTATATAAACTTTAGGGAATTACTTTGGAGAGGAAAGGTTAAATACAGCTCATATATCTAAAAAAGCTTAGGACAGCCAGATAAATTATATAATCTAAAAAGATTTTACAAAATTTCTAGGTATAATAATTATGCAAGACCTTTATTCAGATTTACGAAAAATAGTTCGGACCATTTATACTCTAGACAGGACACTTAAAGGACAAAGAGAAATTTCAAATATTGAAGACATACAAGTAGGTACAAAGGATAAAAGAAAAAAATAAAAACCTTCTTGATCTTAATATGCCCATTAGAATCAGACTATTTAAGAAATAGAAAACGATGGGATTGTTTTGAAGGATAGAGTGCAGTATTAAAATAAGACCACATATATAGTTCTAAACGGAAGAAAAAAATTGTGCTTATCAAAGTGAAAAATTCAAAGAAAAAGGGTAATAAAAGCTAGTATAGAGTTGACATTTTAGCTGTAATGTGGTAATATATGGTTTAATAGTTTTAGGAATTTATATTTTAAACAAACCCAGAAATATTAATAGAACAGATTGTGAAGCTTATAGTAAAATTCATCAAAAATTATGATAAAATAGTAGTGAAGAAGATGGCTAAATTTTTTTTAGACAATATCAATTCTATCATTCTATAATTTTTGAGGATATCAAGGGAAATGATAATAGTATTGCAGAACCACTAAGTATTAGCTTATAATCAAAGTTTAAATTTTACAGAATGAGGACCTTACTATCAAAACAAATGTAAAAGGGGTTCAACTTTCAACCTCAGGTTTGGCAGACTCGTACAAACATCATGTTAGCTATTTAAATTTTAAAACTTCTAGATAAATGATGATGTTAGGAATAGAAATTACTGCAGTCTGGACAACAAAATTTTAATAGCATACGAGCCGTCTAATGGACATTCAAACATTTATTAACTATCAATTAGACCAAACAAAAAACATGCCTTATAGACAATATTAGGGATAGCGGATAATAAAAAAGACAATAACATATGTAATTGCAGTTTTACATGCTTTAGGGAAATTTATTTTACAAGCAAAAAATAAAGAAAAAGATTGAAATATTACGTAGTAATTATGGTTTAAAAAAATTGTGTTTTTCAGACATGGATAGAAGTTTGAGACTATATTAAGGGTTTTACAAAAAACCTCTTTTAAAGGTTTAATGATTACAGGAAGTTTAGGACTACGCTAGAGGAATATTAGGGCAATATTACTATATTTCTCAGCCTTAGGACAAAACCTAGAAAAACTCCACAATTACAACATCAAAAAGACACAGGATAAATTTTATATTTGTGATCATTGCCTCATCCATGGACCGAAGCATTCAAAAGGCTAAATTGAGAAATGAAGCCTTAATGCAAGAAAAGCCAAGCTCAAGAGAAGAAAGGTCCAAAGAAGGGAAAGCAAAAGGTAAGGACAAACTAGAATACAAACTCAGACAGATATACAGGGGGTTTTCTCCCCAAATAAAAAATGGATGAGATGGAAGTGTGCATTCCCACTGAATGCGTCTAAGAAATCCACTGCTATCGGAACGAAGATAAGATACAGCTAGTCCGTGTCAAAACCGTAGCTGGTAAAAGACTTCTCAAACCGTTACTGGCGGTCACTTTGCCAAAAAAAGTGACAAAGATGAAGTTCAATTCCCGAAGCAGATACACTGTCATTTTTAAACAGAACTATTAGACAAAAAACATTAAAAATCCCAAAAAAATAACGATATAGAATCCACTTATAACCCAAACCGTGAAAGAATTACTTAAACAAAAACAAGAAAAAGATAACAATAACCCACGCCCAATTACAACGCCACACAGACATGATTTGTTCCAAGCACAATAATTCATATAATATTTTTCAGACTCAAGCCAATTGCTCAAGACCCAAATGATGATTGGACCTCTGAATGAGTCTAGCTTGATTCAATTACATTACATAATTTAGACACTTATAAAAAAAAATCTATTATATATAGTTTTTTAAAGATGAATGCCTTTTTGTCAAAAAAATGTGTAGTCCACTTTACTCACTACCACACATGTGGAAAAACTATTTGGACGCGTCTTTACTTAAAAATAAAAATAATGGATTAAGAGATACATGATTATTTGGAAGGTGGACAAAGTTTGAAGATGACGTTAAGGAGAAGCATATCTGACAAACATTTAGGTAAAGTACGCAGGCTTTTAATATTTCAAGATTCTTTGGGCTGAAGTGATGAATGTAACATGTTTTGTGACAAAAATGATGATATTGAGTAGTCTAATCTCAATATGTTGAAAGAGTATATGTGGGATACTCTTACTCCAACAAGGCTTAATCGGTGTATAAATGTGTGTATTGAAAAGATGTTCATGCGATTTTTGATGAGTCTTAAAGAAAAGTCGAAAAAGAACGAAAAATTCTGAGATGGAAGGGCTGCTTCAAAATCAGAGAGATTGGGTAAATAATGAGCTTGCTGAAGAACATTCTCTTCATGAATCCAGCAATCTCAAGGTAGCTGATGCAGGTGATGAACCTGATGAGGGACTCGGTCCTCTCGACAGTGTTGAACAAACATGATGTAGTTCAAGCTAATGATGTGAATTCTTTAGGTGAGAATGAAGAAGTTGATCAAATTTAATCTGCAAGAAGCAAAGTATGACACTCAGTTCACAAACAAGTTGATAGGTTGTAGAAGTTGCTCTTCAACAATGGCTTCCAAGAGAATCTGAAGACACTTGAAGAAAACAAGGACCTGGTTTCATTCTGTGCATCAGGAGACTTTTTGATTTGGAGGAACTTGTGATGCTGATTATGTTGGGTATTGAGTTGATGGATAGAGTACCTCAGGAGTGGCTTATGTTATAGGTTGATCACTCGCTCAACCAATATCCAATTTCCTATTTTGCTAAAAGGATTAAAATAGGATCTAAGACTGTGGAATATAAAATTAGATTTGAGTAGTTTAGTGAAAGGTCTAAACGACCTTGGAAAGAAGAAAAAGAGAATGTTCTTAATAAAGATATGGCGTAGTAAATGTCAATAGGAAATATACTTCCTTCGAATATGATTTTGTACCATTCTTGTATCTTCTGTAGACTCATCATTTTGAATAAATGGTGTCAATAGTGAGATTGACTTAATGTTGAGAATCCTATTGGAAGTCGGTTGATCTTTCTCCATGAAATAAATCTTTGGATTTAAAGCGAATCCTTAGGAGAAAAATGAAATTTGACTGAACTGTTGACAAATATAAAACAAGACTTTTTGTCAAAAGCTTTAGACAAAAACAAGGTCTTGATCTTTTCTACACACATACTTGCCAGTAACTAAAATTACATTCATTTAGATGTTAATTGTGTTAGTTGTGGTATATAAATCCCAAATTATCAAATGAATGGGAAAACAACTCTCATAGACCAAGAATTAGAGGAAGAAATTTACATTAAACAACTCGAGGGTTTTGTGGTTCCTGGTAAAGAAAAGAAAATAAAGAGTTTGAACCTTTTAAGTCACTTTATGAACTAAAACAAGCACCCAAACAATGACATAAGAAATTTAACCAGTATGTTGGAAAATGGAATTAGGATTGATAGAAGTGGAAAATGTGTTCACATTAAAATCACATGGTCATTATTTGTTTGTACATTAGTGATATGATGATCATCAACAGAGACACTAATGACATAAATGCTACAAAACGTATGCTAGAAAATAATTTTGATATGAAAAATGTTGGAGTTGTTGATACGATCTTAGGGATAAGAATCCTTAGAACTCCTAATGTTTATCACTTTCACGGTCTTATTGCATTGAAAATGTACTTGACTAGTTTAAATATTTAGATTTCAATATTTTCAATTCTCCAATAAATGTGAGATTTGCATTTCAAATGAGTGAAGACAAAAATGACTCCCAATTGGATTGTGCTAGAGTATAAAGAAGTATGATGTATATCACGAAGTGTGCGCGTTCAAATATAACATGTGCTATTAATGAATTGAGTCGGTTCACGAGTGATCCCAATTGAACTCATTGAATAAAAATGAAAAAAAGTTTTGGAATATCTAAGATATACTCAAATTTATGTCTTGCATTATAACAATATCCCATAGTATTGAAAGAATATAGTGATGCATAATTGATTACCGGACAAATGAAGTAAAATCCACAAGTGGATATGTATTTACTCTGGGTACTTCCAAAACAAGAAGACATGTATCACTAGATTTACAATGAGCTCTAATCTAGGTGCTCTAGATAAGGTCGAAGAATGAGTTGAAAGACTCTGAAATTTCTTGATAGATATTCTTTTTTGACCCAAACGATTGACATTAGTATGCATACACTATTATAATCAAGATGCAATAGGTAGGCATGGAGCATGATGTATAATTGAATGTCTCGTCATATAGGACATTGACATGATACATTAGAAAACTATTCTCTAGTGGAATTATCAAAACTGACTATGTAAATTCAAAGGATAATGTGTGTTTA
Organism: Solanum habrochaites; assembly: GCA_027704765.1. NCBI lineage: Eukaryota > Viridiplantae > Streptophyta > Magnoliopsida > Solanales > Solanaceae > Solanum > Solanum habrochaites. The sequence goes on from JAKWJA010002500.1 coordinate 43,541,107, forward strand.
TGTCTTAGGACAAGTCATCATGGAGGTAACTCTATCTAGAAGACTTGAGATCCAAAGAACTAGATTCAAGGAGAAACACAAAGTTGTGACTGACGGTTCAATATTGTCAACAAACTCAATTCATTCTCATGATGAAGACAATGCTCAGGAACAGGGATTCAAAACTAAGGCTTGTTAATAAGTTAATAAAACTTAATGTTTTTAATGATTTTCTAAGTTTGACAGATTTGACCAAATAGTGTATCTACGCGATAACACAGTTATAAATCACCTATGTGAGTGTGAAGTGTAAGCCGCTTCAAAGAAAATTATTGTCAAAATCCTATTCTCTATACCCTCATGAAACCAGAAGGTGTTCATGACTAAAACGAACACAATCCTAAGAATCATAAACGGTAAAGGGTTAGTTGTGTGACATATGATTGTCTAGGTATACACCAAAATTCGACTGTTCAAAGATATCACATCTACCAATTGACCGAGTATGTCCTACATATGTTCACTACGAAAAGTCCAAGGGGAAATTTACATATCAGATGCAATAAATTCTTTCTTGTAAAGTACACATACTTGCCCATTTTTTTGTCTTGGAGTCATTCCCCAATCATGCGGGGGATTGTTGGATTTTAAAAGATGTGGATGGAAAATGAAGAGTTGGAACTTTTATGAAGATTACAACTTTTATGAAAATTTATGACTTTAATGAAAAGTTGTGACTATTATAAAACGTTGTGACTTTTATGAAAGATTGTGATCTTTCCGAAAGATTGTGACATTTTCAAAGGTTTGTGACCTTTTCGGTAAGGCATAATAAGAAGCTTTTTACTCTACCCTTTGTCTTCTATAAATTGAGGGATTTCCTCTCATTTTAGTTGAACCATTTTCTTGGGACTTCTTCTATTACTACTAAATCTAGTATTCAGTGAGTATTCTACTATCGTTGAGTGATTCGTTGACACCGTGGGTTTAGGTACCGATCCACCAATGAGTAAGATCGTTCTTTCCTTGAAGGATATATTCCGTTAACCTCAGGTACTTCAGGGAAACAATTTTATTTAAGGGGACACCACTCAGTGAGCTCTATTTTCTTTCTTTGAGAAAAATATTTTTATAATGTTTCTAATCAGTTTGTGATTCTATTTTCTTTGATAGTCTTGCATTTTCTAGTTTTGAAAATACTCTTTAAAGTTTGTTGTTTATTACCTAATTCTTCAAAGATTTGTTCCAAGTATATTAAGAATACAAGATGAACAACATAGTAATCTGCTGCCCTCCAGAAACTAGAAATGTCTTGAACAAAGGTTGAAGTGTGTTGTGACAGAACCAGGTTCCACATTTCTTTTATACAAGAAATAAAAAAAGAAATTATTCTGTTTCAGTTTAAGTATGTTATTTCAGAGATGTCTTTTTTTAAAAAAAATTGTTAAGTTTTCCAATTCCAACAGCCTTACAGGGTTGGAAGATTTACAAGACTAAACATTTTTAAATTTAAGACTCCAAAACTTAAAAATGTCGCGTAATTTTTTAAATTTCATGTCAAGTTGAACTATGAACTGGGGGATGGAGGGGATGAATACATTCCCAATAGAAAAGGTGAAAAACTGAATCACAAATTTTAAATGTGTAGTAATATCAACATTTGATAATATATGAACGCTAACTGCCCATAAAGTTCAGAAACAAACTGTTAAGATCTCCTCACATAACTATATAAATACTACTCTTTATTTCTCCTTTTCACAATCATCAAATACATAATAGTTTAGATACTTAATCTCCCAGAGATCATAAGGCTTAGTGTTTTAGTTAGCTATTAGACAGTAGATATATGGATTTTGAGAATTTTTTCTTCAAATATATATTTAGCCATGAAATTAGATTAGATTTGAATTTTCATCAAATATTTTCAAGTTTCTGATAAAATTGCTCAAAATGCAAGACTAACAATTTTAGATTCAAGAAAACAGCAAGGACAACATCATTCCTCAAAATAATTTACCGAATTAAGCGTCCTTGGTAGAAATGGATCTTCACCAATTATTTTTGGCAAGTGTAGTATTTTGAAATGATTGTCTTAATACGTAATGCTCGTGTTTATGTATTGATAATAATGAAACAGTCTGGATTAGTCACGAGATAATGGTCCTACCTGTCAAAAACAAAATACATAAACTAGTATGATGAGATTTAATTTTTGGACGGAGTAAAATCAGCTCATAATAATATAAAATCATTGATTTCTTTAATTTGCTTATATTTAGACTGGTTAGTCCTGTTTATTTTATTAATTAAATTTAACTTAATATGTTCAATTTAACCTATTTTAAGATTAGGTTAATATGTTGTCTAAATTGATCCATGTAAAATTTTGTTTAATATGTTGTTGTTGTTGATGTATTATTTACAGTCATATATAAGAAAAGAAGTGTTATTAGAGTACACAAATAAAAGAATAAACTTAAAGAGAATTTGGTAGAATGGGCTATAATTCGGAATTTAGTCCACTTCAATCCAAGTAATATGACTCTTTTTTTTTAACTCAATTCGATTGAATATTCCAAAATTCAATTTAACCCATTTATTTGACTATAATAGTTTAAAATCAAATAAAAAAATATTGATTTATTGATAATGAGTTATGTATTTGGTGGTTTTGATAGCAGTTCTGATTTTTTACTATCAAGTATTGCTTTTTAACGGGTTGATGTCTTTTCTTAACGAGTAACTGATACCCCCTAGTAAATTAAAAATATATATTTTTACCTTTTAGCATATAAAGTGTTTGACTTAGAATTTAGTTTCATACACATATTTTTTACTGTTTAAAATGTAGGAAATTTGGAAGGAAAATATTATCTTTAGAGAAAGCTCAAGTTTATTATAGGTACTTAAGGCCACTTGAGATGATTATAATCATAAACTACATCACTATTTATACTACTCAAAATAGAAAACAAAAAGTCTTGCACAAATAACTAATTACATGTATCACAGTTTACTAGATAGATGTACTACGAAATTTTAAAGAGACTTCTTGAAAAACTACGAGATGTCAGCAAGATGTTTTCCTATCTTACAATAATGCAAATGAATTTTGCCTTTCTCTTGTGCTTTTCGGATAAAATGATACTTGATGAAGATATGCTTTGATCTTTCATGGCTAACTGGATTCTTGGCAATTGCAATTGCTGATTTGTTATCACAATACATAACAGTCCTTTCTTTTGTTTTTCACCAATGTCATCAAATATTCTCATAAGCCAAATAGCTTGAGAAGTAGCCTTGGATGCTGAAACATATTTTGTTTCGACAGTGATTGAGCAACAACACTTTTCTTTTTTGATAATCAAGAACAAATACTTCATCCAAATAAGAAAACATAACTAGAAGTACTCTTCATGTCATTTATACTTCCAGTCCAATCATTATCAAAATAACCATTTAAGTTCAAATCTCCACCAAATTTGACATTATCCCATAATCCATTGTTCCTTGCAAGTAGCGTAGAACACACTTTGCAGCTCCAAAATGAACTTGACTTGGTTCTTGCATGAATCTGGATAATAAACTAGCAGCAAACATAATATCTGACTTGTTGAAGTAAGATATAACAAACTTAATCCTATATAGTGAGCTATGAACTTTCTTTTCTCCATCATATTTTCTAAACTTCTCATTTGTTGCTAAATGGTATGGCCACAGACCTGCAATTCATCGTTTTGAATTTTTGAAGAATACTTTTAGTACACTTCTTTTGAGAAATGAAAATTTCTTCTTTCACTTGAGAAACTTCAATGCCCAAGAAATAATTTAGCAACCCAAGATCACTCATTTCATAAGCTTGCATCATATCTTGTTTGAAATTTTGCATCATCGTTACATCATTTCCTGTAAAGAGCAAATCATCCACATATAGACAAACAATGATAATGCTGTCATGTTCTTTCTTCACATACAAAGTATCTTCACTTTTACTTCTTTGAAAATTATTTTTCAGAAAGTATGTATCCATTTCATTATACTAGGCTCTTGGAGTTTGCTTCAGCCCGTAAAGATATTTTTTTAGCCTGTACACCTTTTCTTCTCCCCCTTGAACAAAAAATACTTGAGGTTTCTCAACATAAATCTCTTCATTAAGTTTTCCATTCAGAAATGATGATTTAACATCAAGTTAAAACATCTTCCTTTTCTTTTGTGCAGCAACAACAGTTACAGTTCTAATTGTTTCAAGACGAGCAACTGGAGAGAAAGTTTCATAAAATCAATACCTGGTTTTAGCGTGAAACCTCTAGAAACCAACCTTGCTTTGTGCTTTGAATATCTCCTTCGTGATTGAGTTTGATTTTGTAAATCCATTTTAGACTTACAACTTCTCTTTCTCTAAGAATAGCCACAAGCTCCCATGTATTATTTTTTTCAATCATTCGAATTTCTTCTTCCATGGCTTTCTTCCAAACATCATGTTTTATTTCTTCTCATAATTTTCTGGCTCAACACCGGCAAAATTACATTTTTGATAAATGTTACTCAACATTTTTGATCCTCTTGGAGGCAGTTCTTCATCATCTGATTCTAGTATTTCTCCCCCTTGAGAGACAACTTCATCTTTCTCATCTTCTTCTTTATTTGAAAATATGATAGTGTTATTCTCTATCTTTTTATCCTCCCAATTCCAGGTTATTTTTTCATCAAACATGACATCTCTACTAACAACAAGTTTGTTAGTTTTGACATCGAGAAACCTATATCCTTTTGTCACATCACTATAACCAAGAACGATACATTTTTGACTTTTTTCATCCAATTTTATTCTTTTCGCAGCAGGTACATGAGCATAACAAATACACCCAAAATTTTTAAAATGTCTTACAGAAGGTTTAATTCCACTCCAAGCTTCAACTGGTGTCTTGTCCTTTAATGCCTTTGTTGGACATCTGTTAAGGATGTGAACTGCTGTATGCACTACTTCTGCCCAAAAATATTTTGGCAGCCCTTTCTCATTCATCATAGTTCTAGTCCTTTCAAAATTATTCTATTTCTTCTTCCAGATACACCATTTTGTTGAGGAGTATACCCTGCTGTAAGTTTCTTCTGAATGCCTTCATTTTTGCAATATTCTTCAAATTCTTGACTTGTGTACTCACATCCTCGATCACTGTGAATGGTTTTTATGCTCCAACCTCTTTGCTTCTCAAGAAGGACTTTAAATTTCTTGAATGTAGCAAATGCTTCTGACTTTTGTTTCAAGAAATAAACCCAAACCAATCTTGAGAAATCATCAATAAACATTAGAAAATACCTTTGACTTCAAAAAGATGGAGTCTTAAGTAGTCCACAAATGTCGGTATGAATTAGTTTCAAAAGTACACTTGCTCTCCAATACACTCCTATTGGAAAAGACTTCCTGTGTTGCTTTCCCATTATACAACTTTCACATGTATCCACCTCAGTATGCATCTTAGGAAAGCCTTGCACTATATCCTTTTGCTTGAAAAGCTTTAAACCATGAAAATTTAAGTGACGAAATATTTTGTGTCAAAGCCATGAATCATCTACAATTTCATTTTTAATGCATTGTAATGAAATTGAAAAGGAAAGTTTCTTTTTATCATATTTGCTTCAACAATGACTTGATTTGGTTCAATTTTAACATAAATCCTGCAATAATTATCTCTAAAAACAGGAGAATAACCATTTTCCATGAGTTGACCAACGCTAAGCAAATTTTATTCTAAGTCAGGAACATAAAGAACATTATGATTTTGCTTACCGCTTCCTTTCATGTTGATCGAAATAGTACCTTTACTTGTCGCATCAACTAAGGCTCCATTCCCCATCTTCCCTTTAGTAGTGATGCTATTATTAATCGAGAGGAAAACCTTTTCATCTCCAGTCATGTGATTACTACAACCACTATGTGATTACTACAACCACTATCAACATACCATTCATTGCTTTTTGTTGAAGCATCTGAAAAGGTTTTCTTCCCTTTCTTCCTCTTTTTTTCACAATAATTTGCTTGATCCCATTTCTTGTGCCAGCAATCCTTTTCAACGTAGCCAAAATTGTTACAAAAATTACATTGAGGCTTGTCTTTGTGCCAATATTTTTCTACATTGTGAAAATTAGTCTTTTTGCAAACTTTACAAAAAAGACTAGAGTTTTTCTCACCTTTTTCTTCAACCTTCTTGGAAGAACCATCATGATTCTGCTTCTTTTTTGGCTTGTGATTCTTCTTCTGACGATTTTTGAGAAATTTTGAGAATTCTCATTTGTGTTAGACTGGAAAGTCGTCTCTTTGGGTTGATCTTCAGAAAAAATCTTGTGCTTTCTCTGTCCCAAAATGATCCAAACTAGCTCTTTGAGGGAAAGCTTGAAAAGATCTTTCGTCTCCTCATTGATAGCAAAGATGTACTCTTACTTTTTCTCTATGACCACTATTAGAAGCTTTTTCAACAACTTGGTTGAATACCACGAAATTGTATCACTAATGATTCTCATTCATTATAATATTCATGCTCTTGTACAATATTCCTTCAATTTTTCATATTCTATCACCTATAAATTTGAGTCTCTTCTAATAGTTTGAAGATTTACAGTGCGTACGTTTTTCATATCATACACCTCAATTTTTGAAAAAATTCCCAAGCGTCCTTTGCATATTCACAAGTAAGTAAATTTTGCAAATAGTCTCTTGAGACGTCCCATTTGGATTTTTTGACATCAAGGCCCTTGATTTGCAAATCTTGACAGATACTTGCAATCAAGATTTTTCATCCTGCTGTTTTGAGATCACCATCGTTTGTCTGGCTCTTCCAAATCCATTTGGCAACAAGAGTCCACAAGCTTTAGCTTTCAAATGTATTCCATTCTTTCTTCTAGTAATTCCAAAATCAATTCCATCAGAAAATTGATTAAAGAATAACTGAAGAATCAGCAGCATCTTCATTTGTTTTGGAGTCATTATTTTTTCTTCTCATCATAAACCCTAGATTTAAGAACAAAAACCTCCTCTTGATAACAATTTGTAGGAATTATGGGAGGAAAATGATATCTTTTGAGAATGCCTTTCAAGTTTATTAATAGCAACTAAGTCCAAGTAGAAGATACAATCAGCAACTACAATCACTATTTATACGACTCAAATAGAAGATACAAAAGTCTTGCACAAAGAACAACTATTGTATCACAAATTACTAGATACCTGTACTATACTACGAAATTGTAAAAGCCTGTAACGACCTGTGTTAGTTTAGGTCGTTTTAAGCAGCAGATTTTATTTCTGGAAAAACTGGCTGAGTTCGAGACGGATCCCACGACGAACCGTCCATGGGCCACGACGGACGTCGTGGGGTCTCGTTCCAAAACACGTAGAATTTAGAATTTGGGTACTGAGATCGACTCTCTTAAACCAGTCACGACGGGGTGGCAGGATGGACCGTCTCATTCATGAGGGCCTTCACAGACCTTTTATTACATCGAGTCTCTTCTGAGCTTTGTGACGAGCAGGCAGGACGGACCTCCAGGCACGACGGCCCGTCATATAACCGTTAATCGATCCTTCCCCAGGCGGGTCTGGATTTCTGTTAAATGTTTTAAGCGGGCATTTTGGACTATTCCTGTTATAAATTAAAAAGTTTAGTGGTTGAATTTAATAATTCCATTCTTGAGGGTTAAAGGAGATCACCTTAAATTAATCGGTGGTTTTCCTTTTTGTCATTTTTATATCTTAATTATATGTTAAAATTAGGCTAAAGAAAAGGGTTTTGGATAGAAAAAAAATAGAAAGAACAAGAGGAGGGTTAGAACGATGAGAGCAGAGGAAAACGAATAGGAAGCAAAGATTTTGAGAATTTGCTTGCGTGATCAATGAGATCTTCGGTGGAGGTAAGTTATGGTTTATGCTATTCGTAGTAAACCTTAATTAGCGAATGATATGGTATTGGTTATTGTAAACCCTTCTATATGTTTAATTGTATGCCCTCTTGTAATAAATGTGATTCATAATTTGTGAATAAAAATAACATGATGAAGCTATTGACCCCAATCTTGCAAAACCCTAATCTGCCTTGTGAACGGAGATTGATGATGCCTTGGTATAAAAGAAGGCTTGATGAACTAAAGTGATGAGAGTAGTGGCACGGGTGTCACGAACCGACACGTAGAATTAGGGGTCGGTGTCCACGAACTGACCCTAGCATAAGGGGACGGGTGCATGAACGGCACGAGAATTCATGATGGATCGGGTGTCACGAACGCGACAGTAAATTCGGGATCGGGTTGGTCACGAACCGACACGTAGTATATGGCGCGGAGTTGTCCCGTACCGACCGAGAGAAATAAGCATAGAAGGCTGTGAAAGCTAATATACTCAATCTAATGGAACCTTAATTCCCCAATGGTAATGGCATGGAGGCTTAGTCCTCATGGGTGAAACCTGGCGTGCTTAATAATGATTATAGAGTGGTTGTTTGTTGCTACATGTTTGAGGTATTGTAGTTGATTATGGATTTATTTTATAATATCCTTTTTTCTATTTTGCTTGCCGATGACACCTACTCAGTACTTGGGTTTTTGTCTGATCCCGTACTGTATGTTCTCTCTTTTGGTCATTGTGGAGTGCACAAACTTGCCATCGTCTTCAACCCAGCCAGCAACTCTAGCCTTCTTCATCAACCAGATTTAAGGTGACATTGCTTCTAGCGTGGACTGGATCTTCCTCTTCATTCTTTATGCCTTGAGATTCCGGCAGGACTATCCTTTTTTACTTATTTTAGTTTCTTAGACTCTTAGATTAAGTAATTTGAGGATAGATGGTCTTGTGTGATTAACTTCCAGGTTTTGGGAATAATATAATGAGTTTTCTACGTTATTTAAATCGATTTTCATTATGATTTTTAAAAAGTCTTCCGCATTATATGTTGTTATTTATTGTTGAAACGTTGGAATTGGATTGTTGGTTGCCACATAGTAGGATAAGTGTGGGCGCCAGTCCGCTGCCCAGTTTGGGTCGTGACAAAGACTTATTAAAAAACTAAGAGAACTAACCATTGATTCATTAGTTTGCCAACTAAAAGGTCTCTATCTAAAATGTGAAATATCTATCTTTACTTTTGAGCAAGACACACCTTCAAACTCATTTTACATGGTTTTATTTGAATTTCACCTGTTTCTAATGATTTTCCTAATCAAATTTAACGGTTCAATTGATTAAGCATAGACCGCTGGGTAATGGTTTTAACAACGATTTATCAATGTCCCTATAACAACCGTAAGATCAAATCAATAAATTTTGAAAATCAAATCAACCAATCAATTACCCTCACCCTACATGTTGAATACTCCTGCAATAAACAATTTTTACAAATAAATAAAGAAAAATTAAATCGTTAATACTATTTATTAAATGAATTATAAAAAAAAATATTGCTAGCTACAAACTAGTGAGGATTAACACGATTAATATCCTAACTAATTCTCCTTTTTTTCTCCTAATAAAGGGAAAGTCATGAGTAGTATTGGCATTTTAGAAACATTCTAACCAGAAGAAAATAAATGATGCACTTTTTGTTTTTATGGAACATAATATTGCACGATAAAAACTTCTATTCACGAAAATTACTTCCTTAATTATTAATTCTAGTTGCTCAACTTGAGTGAAATGATTAAAAAAGATTGCGTTAAATGAATGTTCGAATCGATTCACCTATTAATAAATTTCGTTAATAGTATAATCCAACTAAATAAGCTATTATTAAAATCTAATGACACTCTAGGAATGTAACCTCCGTACATAAGACTACATTGGACATCCTATTTAAATAACTTAAGAACCAAAACTTGCAAACTTTTTTAAAATAAAATCTTTCAAGTAAATAATATTTATATACAATCATTTTTAGCTATTATTATTTTATTGAAAAAAAACCTTAGACTGCTTTTATAGATTGAGAATACTCACTGATTTGTTGGTAATTAATATTTGTAATTTCTGTATTTAATTTTAATTAATTAATTTTATAGTTGTTAAATGTGACTTGACCCAGCTGAAAGTACTTTAGCTACTGTTATTTGTTGGTTTTGAAGCAAGTAACGACATTTTTGCTTATGATGGTTAATTTTGTTTTTTTGTATTCATTACAAATGAATTATCCTAGTTTTATTCTACTTTTTTATTTTTTTTTTTTCCTTTTTTTCCTTTTGCCAGCCCCCCCCCCGCTTCAATATTCTTTGCATATTCAATACTCATCAATCAAACCCTCATTTCTTTTTCTCCATTTTACACTTTGCCCCCTACCTAAAAAATTCTCTATATAGGCGTAACTTAAGGTACAATATCAGACCACCTGAAAAGAAAAAAAATGAAACGGAGGTGGGACGAGAATATCCATGATTTTTCCATGGGAAACTATGATTTCTGGTCAATATCTGAACTTTAATGACAATCAAGTTGTATTGGAGAGACGTTTGATGGTGACCATTTGCCCAGACTCTGACGAGGGTCGATACTTGTCAGCCGCTAATAGTTGTTACAGAGTGTTTCAATACAACAATAGGTTTTGGTAAGTAATAGAAGTCCCACCAAACCGAACAAGAATGGTAAGGGGAATTGCTAAATTAATTCTGATGTTGCTAAAGCCGAAGCTAAAAGGAATCAGAAGAACACGAGTACACATAGGACAGAGAGAGAAATGACAAAGAAGATGCACAACCTGTTTCGAGACTCTTCATACTTGGTTCCTAATCGCCGGCTAAGTAAAAAATATTTCTTTCAATGACATCCCTTGTTTTTTATTATCAAATTTAATTAGCGAGCATTTTCAATTTTTTTGTGTGATTATCTGAAATATTTTTTTTGTTATTTTCTTTTATGTCCTTCTGCCACCTTAATCATAATCATAATCAGTTCATCAAGACTTATTCAAAAAGTGAACATGATTTTTCTTTATCAAATAAAACTTGTACAAGCTTAGTAAATAAATATAATTCCTATGTGAAAGTTTAACTTGATTTCCTTTATATCTATATAATATATAGTATATATATATATATATAATCATATAGTATATATAATAATATATAAATTAGAGAGACCATATCTAGTAGAACCTCAATCTAATTGGAATAAATTTATTGTTACGATACACTCTCCCTTATAACTAATTTGTACATAACTACATGTTTAGTTTCATAATAGAATCATAAGATTCGTTTTTTTAACCAAAAAGTGAAGGATAAAATACATAATATCTTCCGCATTTTCGCATATCAATAGTTATAAACAGAAAATCTCCACAAATTTATTTAATTTTGATTTCTAGAATAAGAATATGATGTTTTAAACATTATTCTAAATTTTTCAAAAAGAACATTGTTTTTAATTTGTATAATATAAGAATCTTTATAACTGATTGAAGGCTTAATGAAGTATATCATAACCATAATTATAAACCATATACTAGTAGTAGCGTATTTTCACTGTTATTACCTAGAAACTGGCTTATTTTCATATTACTTTACAAACCATAATATTTTTTTTTACTGTATAATCCTTATTATAATTAATTATTTATAAGAAGGAGAGATTCGTCTGCTGCGTAATGGTCAGGATTTAAAGATGGATAAATTTTATATTATAGTCTTCTTTTGAAATTTGTACTTATTAAATGATCTTTTTAGGCACTGAATAAATGAACTTGAAACTAATTAATGTTTCGGATATATCTTTCCTTGATTTTCTTCATGTGTGTTTTACTTCCCCCCCCCCTTTTAGTTTAGTGAAAATTCCGACTTCGCGATATGAGTAAGAAATAATTAATTTTTCAATATTTTTTTTGTATATGTAGGTTGATAAGTCTAACAATGGTTTAATGAAGCATGAACCACATCCTAAAGCTACACATTACTTTTCAAAAACTTGAAATGAAAAAGAGAAAGGCTAAAAGAATATAGCATAAGTTGATGAGGGTTCACAGAAAGTTGGTAATAGTTGGGAGAAAATGTGGTGATCAACTATCAACATGTACATTGTACAGCTATTACAACCAACGATTCCTGGTGTAGTCCCCTTATTTTTTCCAACAGATTTTTTGACATGATTCACCAAATGTGATACTAAAATGTTAATGTGGTGGAAGATGCACATATTAGTGTTTGGTTGCCTAGCAGCCAGGTCTTTTTACCATCATTTTTTATTTTTTGGGAGAAACATAATATGGACATTGTGTCTGCTCAAATTTCATCTGATCAATTCAGAAGCATGTTTATGATCCAAGTTCACGTTAGTCCTTTCATTTTCTTCAAAAAAATACATTGATTATTTGAACATTGTAAATTAGACATAAACAAAAATTCCAATCAAGAAAAAAAACAGGTGTATATTTCAGCTTCTGGTAATTTCAATCCAATGAAATCTTCAAGGGAACTAAACTTTCGACATAAAAAGTCTTACTTGTCCCAATGTAAGGAATTTGTGTAAATTTAAATTCAGTATATTCATTTTTTCGCTGGTTATACTCAATAAAAGAACCACTATACTTTGTCCATAGTATGTTCCCATTCTCCTTAACACATAGAAAGATACCTTGCGGTTCAAGATCTGACCATATACACATTCGGGTGAGTGAGTCAAAAGTAGGAAACTTGTTAATACAGTTCCACCTATCTTTCTCCAGCAACCAAATCAATTTTTCCTCCTTTCCCGCCAACGTTGTAAAAACAAACACACGCCATCACCCATGCATGTAATTTTCGGCCTTTCCTTCCTCCCACAGTTTCTTGGCACTGGTGTTACAATAAACTTTTTCATCTACTCATGGAAATATATTTCCTTCCTGTGTCATATGACATACGGTAAATCACACCATTTAATGAAACTTGATTATCGTATAGGTACGTGTGAGAAGAATCATCCGGGCAAATTGGAAAAGCACTGTGAATTGTTCTCCAATGTTGATCTTTTATAGAGTATACTTCAACAACGTTGAAGTGTTCGTTTATCAAGTAATGTGCACATATAACCTTGTAATCTTCAGCCACAAAATCATAGGCAAAACCAAATATTGGAGATGTCGTCGAAAAACAATTTTTATTCAGAGAATCTGGAATGGGTTTGTATTTTCCAATTGCAGGATTGAATAATGTCATGCTATAGCCAGGATCGTATGACGTCATTAGGACCAAGCCACTACATGAAAACACTTGTAAAAAAAAATAGTTAAAACAGAATTCTGGGATATTCAAATATACAACTTTTGAATCATCATTAATTGATGCTTCCGTTGATACAATTTTATATTTGGGGTTTGTTGTATGTAGAGATAGAATGAAACTAACCAAGACAATTCTTTTACGTACTAATAATTATCGATAGATGAGTTATGTAGATTAGACTTGATTACGCGGCGTCAATCAACACAACAATGCCTATTTACAGCAACTTTTGAAATCGTGAAAGAGAGTTCAACAGGACGGTTTTAGTTAGCACACTTTCAATTTATTTTAGTATCTTTGTTTAATTGTGAGAACTTGAAATTACAAGTGTTAATAAATTCTTTTTGGAATAGAGTGGTTTTCGGAAATAGAGTTTTGTTAATATTCTTTAATAAGTTTTTGCGTCTAATTAAAACATTTAATATTCCAAATGAAATGGAAGTAAAATAAAAGAATATATGTCTAGCTTTTTTACAGACATGCCTTCCTCCCACCTTATTTCACACAAAGGTTTAAATTCTCTATTGGTACAACATAGAATTTAGTCATAAATTATTTTTAGAAATTATTTAGATGGATTTACCTGAGTCAAAAAAGTGTTAAAACATCAATATACATCTTTCTTTTCTACTTTTTACTAGATCACATGGACAACGTGTCTAACTATAGATTATTTAGTGAGTATATTATTACTGCTTGGTACTAAAAAATGTTTTGACGCTGTATATTTAGGCAAAGGTAAAGTGACACACCTCAATTCTTCAAAAAGAATTACAGTGGAAGAAAGGGTTTAGCCAAGCTGCAATTGAAATAAGGTCCTTGACAACCCCCCAAATGAACAATTTAGTTTTCAAAATAAAGTTCATTATTCCGTTTTTTAGAGGATGGATGATTGTTTCCGTAAAGGCCATAATAGTTCATCCGGTGAGAATGAACGGTTTGTACCATAAAGGCGATTTAAATTTTCTTTTGAATTTCTGTTGTGCCTCGCTAATTTAGGAATTCTCTCTATTTACTTGTTTATAGTTCATTAATGAACAGTTGTGGCCGTAAAAAACGTATTTTATTTATTTGCTTTTATGCTGAACGTATGTCCCTCCCTTGCGGGGACTGAAAACTCTGAAAAGTTTTTTCAACGAGTATATTAAAGTTAAATAGAAAAAGTCTTCATTTTTGCGTTTGCTTAAAGGGTAGTAGAAATGGTTATAGACTACATAAAATCTAAACGCCAAAACGAAACATATAACTACCCAATACCTAATAAAATACTTAATAAGAACAAATACAAGGATTAACAACTGTTTAGAAAATTGACGTAAATCAGGATTTTACCATTTAAAACTAGAAGAAAATCTAATACTACCGCATTCACAGTACCACCAGGATTCTTGAATGGAATTATTCTTTCGATATAAAAATGCACCAGGTAGATATCAACACTTTATGGATAACTAGTTTAGGCCAATGGAAAATTGCATAGTATACATAGATGATATATTATTAGATTCTAGAACGACAAGAAGAACATTATAAGATTATTAGAAAAAAAATTATAACATAATAAAAATTCAGGTATTCGCTTTAAGCAAAAGTAAAGCCAGAAATAATGAAACCACAAATAAATTTTTAGGATACACAATAGATCAAAATGGAATAAAGAAATGCAAAACCAATATAGTAACAAAAGATAATAACCCTTGACGAAAATAATAGGTCGCAAAAGGAAGTTACAATCATCTTTTAGGACTAGTAACCAAGAGAAGAATACATACCAAAACTAGCAAACATTTAAAACCACTATATAAAACCTCAAAAAAGAATGTTGAATACACTTGGATAATAAAGATAAGGAACATATAAGAAATTCAAAAAATTAATGCAAAAGATGTACCAAAACTATATTTTCCTGATGAAAGTAAGACATTCATATATAAGTCGAATACAGATTCAAGTGATCATAGTTATGGAGGAGTACTAAAAATATAAATAATAACAAAGGAAAGAAGAACACCCATTTGGCAAGTACCACTCAGGATCTATACTGAAGGCACGATGCCAAATGAGAATAAATAGAAGGAATTATTTTGCATTAATATAAATGTTTATTAGCATCGACCATATATTGTTTAACAATAAATTTATTGTAAGGACAGATTAAACCCACATGTAAATGGTGGATAACCAAAAGATGGTACGATTCAGTTACAACAAAAGAAATAACACTAACAAGATTATATTAAACATATTCAAATTTTTGTAACATTTACAGTCCTAGAGCCCAATCCAAGACAAGGCAACTACCAACTTATTACACATAAAGTTATCAACACTCAGATAAAGCTATAGCAATTGGAATAGTAAGATTAAATAAAAACTGGATCGCAAAACCAACAACTGAACACTAGATTTCTTAATTTAGATTGTGTAACGTATATAAAATAAATCAATTTTATGACATGAAATATATCTAAACAATAATACTAAATAAATAAAACAACAGAACAACACCAAGATATATAGAAAGAACATTTTGTAGAGCTGTAAATATTGATAGAAAACCTACACCCAGAAAGCTTGAAGTATTTAGAATGATAAAAAAAGGATGATCTCAATCACAACACATAGAGAGATATTAAAGATAAATATGAATCAGCATAAGAAGTGAATTGGAGGTATGACCACAGATATAGGAGAACAAAACAAAGAAAAATAATAAACAGGCAGCTAATGACAAAATTAGCTAATGTTTTAATGTGCTATATAGAACAATATCACTTGCGCATTTAAGAATATTATTACAAAGCAAAATAAATATAATCCTTAATGAAGCAAAAGAAGTAAGAACACAATAAATTGTTAACAATTACCAGAACCATTTAGTACAAACTATTAAGATTGGGAAAATGAAGGACGTACAGATACTTTAAGGATCTAGAATAAAATTCCTTATCCCAATGGTTTAAACACAATTATGGTGAAAGCCAAAGGAAAATTAAAAATGGAAAAGTATTAAATAAAAATCTATCATGGTTGCAAAAATAAGATGACACCAAATTTGGATGCACAAAACAGAAACCCAAAAGATATAAAAATTATACAAAAAATAGAACGATATTACATAAAAAATTAAAATAAAATTGATAAAATAAAAATAGAAAATCCATTTGAAAGAATAATTACAGTAATAGATAATAATGATTATAGTTACAATTTGATATCTTATTTATGAGGGAAACCCTCTATTTATACACAACAATCTTACATCTTTGGCCATTATCGCCGACACACACTTTACACTTGGCCTTATTGTATTTGGCCGACGCAAGAAGACAAAAAACATTAATTTTTACTAGTGGCCTTTACTTTTATTACTGGACGACACAAATACATGGATGAAATTCAGCCGACACAAAACGACGAAAATAAAGACTTTATTTTACAGACTCATAATAATTTAATAATAATAATTTTTTTTATCTATTCTAGTTGTACATCTGGTATGTAGTTTTCTTCTCCTTCACACTTTGAACATCGGTGATCCGGATATTTTGGCCCAATCAATTTACATTAGCTTGTCATTAGATTAGAAGAAATGAAAGGTCTTCCCCGTATAGCTCTTGTTGTTGGCAATAGTTTCTTCTGGTCTGAGTAGACCTTAATATCCACGTCTTTAATTCTTCCCTATCTGCCTCTCGTATATCTCTGCAGTTCGATAAATAATTTGGTCTGATCTTTGTTGTGTATGTCCATATTCTTTTCGTTTTAAATAATTATTTGTATCTCGTTTAATATGGTAGCTAATTCCGATAGTTTTCGTTTTATTTGCATAGAATTCTTGAATATCTACTTTCCTGTATCTCTTCCTGGTATCTATCTTCTCATGGATTATCATTTCCCCTTGTTAATCCAATCTTTATAACTTGGATTGTAGTTTGAACTTGCGTCAATAATATTTCTGCCTTAGCTGGCAATAAACTTTATATAGAAAAGATGCCTTTTAGTTATTCTCTTATATTGGTTAAAAATGTTATATAGTTCCGATACTTGGATATCTCATCTTTCTGTCACGGTATATACGTGCTAACAAGCCATAGTTTTGTAACAATTGCTATTAGATGGGATTAGTGCCTGGCTTGTGCAATTAGCTTATTATACTCCTTTTAAATATTGGGTAATATAGTCTTCATTGGTAATTTTCGTATTTTTATGCTTCTGGGTTTTTGGTTTAGAAAAGTTTGTACTTTGTAATTATATTTGTCGAGATATGTCATGGATATTTAATTGTATGTTTGCTTCTTCTGGGATTCTAGGCTGGGCGTTTGTAGGTATTTGTCCTGTGGGGTAACAGATATATCTTTTTGAGTATTTTGAGGAGTTAATGGTTTTGAAAATAGTCCTGTTCATCTTTCATTGTATATTTTATTTACCTTGCCTCCTCTTTTTTGGCAGTTGTTCGCCTGGTAGATGTGCTGTTGTAGCTGGCATTTGAACATATTGTTTATGATGGGTTTTTTTGGAGTTTCCCACGTCTCCGTTGGATCTCTTCCGCATTTCCATTTGTGGGTCATGCTCTGACCTAGCCTCGCATGTTTAGAGTCATGCTGCGGACTGTTAGCTTTTCAAATTCCTGTACTGTCTGTTTCTATCTTTTTCTACTTTCTGGTATAATTTTGTCCATCATTGCCATAGATCTTTCAAACATCTCTTTCTTGAGAGGTAGTCTGCAATTAGATTTTTCATCAGTTTTTAATGATCTCAATTGTAAATGTAAATTTAATATGTTTATATTAATCTTCTTATTTTTTGTTTGTACTGAATCGTCTATCTTTTGGTTTATCCACCATTTTACTGTGTGTTAATCGTCTTTACAATAAATTTATTGTAAACAATATATGGTTCGAATGCTAATACATTTAATAATAATGCAAATAATTTCCTTTCATTTAATCTCCCCTTTTGCCGTAATGCTTCAGTTATGACCTGATAGTTAACCTGCAACGGTTTCTAAGCGTTTCTTTGTTACATTTATATTTTATACCTCCTCCCTAACTTATGATCATTGAAATCTATTTCGACTTATATAGTGAATGTCTTACTTTCATCTAGAAAATTAGTTTTTGGTATCTTTTGCATAATTTTTCTTTTATTATCAAAGTAGTATTCAACATCTTTTTTGAGTTTTTTATATAGTGGTTTTAAATGTTTCCTCTAGTTTGGTATGTATTTCTCGTACTTGGTTTACAGGCCTAAAATGATTGTCACTTCTTTTTGTATCTATATTTTCGTCAAGGGTGATTATCTTTTGTACTATATGGGTTTTGCATCTTATTCCATTTTTATTATTTTGTATTCCTAAAAATTCTAATTTTGTGGTTTCATTATTTCTCGCTTTAATTTTTTCTTAAGCTAATACCTGTCTTTTTTATTTATGTGTATAAATTTTTCTCATAATCTTATATTCTTCTTGTGGTTCTCGAATAAATCATAATAGATCACTAGGATACTATGCAATTTTCCAATTGGGGCTAAATAGTATCCATAAGTGTTGATATCACCTGGGTGCATTTTTATATCCGAAAGGTAGAATCCATTAATAGAATCCTGGCGGTACTGTGAAGGCGGTTAGTTGTTTTAGATTCTTCTTCAGTTTTAAAATGGTAAAATCCTGATTTACCAAGTCAATTTGGCTTAAAATAGTTTTTGTATCCTTGTAATTTGTCTTATTTTAAGTGTTTTTTAGGTACTTGGGTCGTTTATATGTTTTAGGTTTTGGCGTTTGAGATTTCTGTCGTCTATAACCCTTCTACTTTTACCTCTTTTTTGTTCACTAATGTTTTATAACTATAAATACGGGCTTGTATGTTTACTATTACTTTCTTGTATTTTATTTCTTTCTATATTCATTTATTGTGTATTTTAAATTCTGTAATCATCAAAGTTGTATTTTTAATGGTTTTTGTGTTAATTTACTGTTTCATCTATTAGTTCAATTTTACTTTTGTTTTATTTTTTTCCATCTTGGTAAAGGGTCATCATTGTATAAATTGGTCAATTGTTCCTTAATTATTTTAACTTTGTCTATATTCAATATGAATAATTTCCTAATTGGTGTTTTCTTGTTTTCTTTATTCTATATTTTTCATTCTTGGTTTTATTTTTTCACACTGCCTTTTAAATCCATATCCATAGCTTTTCTTTCGTTTATTTTTTTAATCTTTTTGCCCTATTTCTGTTTTCCACAAGGTGTAGTAAACCAGCCAGTGTGTTTTTGTTATTATATGGGGTAAAATCTTTCTAGAAATGGCATTCCTAATAGCAATATCTTTTTTTGTTGTAAATCAAATTATAGATTTCTTTCTTTCCCTTGTTAATATTTTTCGCATATTTGTATTTTGATATTTTTGCTTTATCTTTTATCATACTTCCTCCTTCATGATTAATCCTGTTACTACCATGAGTGTTTTTTAATTTTTTTCCCATTTTCTTTTTGGTAAACAATTCTATTTAAATTTGTTTGCTTATGGTTTAACCCTTGTCTACCATTTCATTCTAACATGAATGTTCTAGTTTCCCCTCCTTGTTATATTTTAAATTAGTTTTAATGGTATTCCTCCTATAATTATTTCGTTTTCTGTTGTTTCTTCTCTTCTTCAACTGTATTTACTATTTCACTAGTAAGTCAAGGGCATTTGTGTCCTATTTTTATTAGTGCTTCCTCTAATACAGTTATCTTGTTATATATTTTCTTCTTTTCCGTTATTTATAGATTTTTATTTCCCTTTGATCCTTAGGGCCTATTAATAAAATATGGATTTGGGTTTATTTTCTTCTAGTAATTCCGGTTGGTATTGCATATTTTTTCTTTTAAGTGTACTCATTCTGGATGATGTAGCTCTTGTTTATTGTATTTTGGTGTGCTTGTACTTGGTATACTAGATGTACGACCTGTTTATCGTTTTTGGAGCAGCATATTTTATTTCTGAAACCCTGGTCAAGGCAACGGATGCACGACGGACCGTCTAGTTCACGAAGGACCTCCGTGGAGGTCTCGTCCCGACACTTAGAAATTCCTGAATTTGGGTACTGAAATGACTCTCTTAACGCCAGACGAATGGCAGGATGGACCCGTCCTCAGCACACGGCCCTTCACAGGACTTTTTACTAAAATCAAGTCCTTGACCCTGCGACGACAGTGCAGGAACGACCGTCGAAGGCACGACGGCCCGTCACGGCTTGCGTAATCCCAGCGGGTCGGATTTCGTTTTCTGATTAAATTAATTTAAGGGGGGGCTTTTTTGGACTAATTTCCTTCTTTAATTCTAAAGTATGGTTAATGTTAATAATTCCTAATTACTTGAGGATAAAGAGGTAACCTAGTTAATTAGTGGATTATTAGTTCCTCTTTTAAAACTTAATTATCGATAATTAGGGTAAAAGAAAAAGGTTGAAATAAGAAAAGAAAAGAATAGCAAGAGAGAGAGAGGATCGAACGAGCAGAAAGAGAGTCTCACGAGAAGAGGAAAACAACAAAGGTTGGCAAATTCTTGCTTGATCACTATTCTTTTCGGTGGAGGTAGGTTATGGTTTTTTACACTATTCGTAGTAAAACTCTTAATAGCGATGATAATGTGTTGGGTAGTATTATAGAACGTTTTGCTTTATGCTTAATTGTGGTGTATTGCATGATGTGATCTCATATATATTGTGATGAACAAGCATGATGAAGCTTTTGAATCCCAAAATCTTGATAAAAACTATCTCTTGATTAAAGGGGTATGTATGAGCCTGTATAAAAGAAGGCTTGATGACCTAAAGTAATGGGAGATGATACAGCCCTTGTGGAGGTCATAAAGTTGTAGGTGGAACCCGTCCGGGCTTGCTTTCCTCCTCGCCTGCGCTTCCGTGGGGTGGGGCGGTTGTCACGAACCGACACTTAGAATTAGTGGGACGGGTGTCACGACCCGACACGTAGATTTAGGGGATCGGTGTCCACGAACCGACACGAAGATTTAAGGGGTCGGAAGTGTCAACGTTCCGACACAGAGTATAGTGGATCGGAGTGTCACTTTCCGACACATAGATGTAGGGATCATAGTATCACGTACCGACACATAGAATTTATTGGGACGGGTGTCATCGAACCGACACGTAATATGTAGGGGACAGAGTGTTCACGTACCGACCCCATTGAATTAGGGGATCGGAGTGGTCCACGTTTTCCGACCATTTAGTAGGGGATCGGAGTGTCACGTTCCAACACATAGTAGTAAGGGATCGGAGGTCACGTACCGACACAAGAGAATAAAGATAATTAATCCTTGAAAGATACTAATATATCCTAATCTAAAGAACATGTACCAAATGGTATGGTATGAGCTTGGAGTCTCACAGATTATGTTCTGTGATGCTATAAATGATGTTCTGTACGTTTTTGCTATCATCATGTTAAGATATTATTTGAATTTTAATGATGTATCTGAGATATATCTTCTATTTTGAGTTGGCCCGATGATATTACTCGTACTTGTGGTTGTGTGACCCCCTACTTTTATGTTTTCCTTCATTGTATACAAGGTGGGAAATGCAGCAAATTGCCGTCATCCTTCGACTCAACAGTAATGCTAGCAGTCTTCGTCACACCGGATCTTCAGGGTGAGCTAATGCTTCCTCGCTTGGACTGGGATCTCCTTTCCTCAGTCTTGTGCCTTGATTTTTTGGGGCATATAGACTAGCTTTTATTTGTTTAGCCTTCTTGAATACTCTTAGTTATAAATTGATCATAGATGTTCTTTGGGTGATGACTTCCAGTTTTGGGGAAATAATGATTGTTGAATTTTAGAATTATTGAATTGGTTTTTTAAATTATGAGTTTAATCTTTCCGCATTGCTTAAATGTTGATATTACATTTAAATGATAAGGTTTAGATTGGTTTGGTTTTCGCTCCCATAGGAGGTACATGTGGGTGCCGAGTCGCGGATCCGATTTTGGGTCGTGACAAACTTGGTATCAGAGCATTGGTTCGTTGGTCTCACACACAAGAACAGGTCTAGTAGAGTCTAAAGAACGGTAGGTGGGACGCCTTTACTTTCTTTGAGAGGCTATAAGACTTTTAGGAAAATTTCATTCTTTTCTTTCTTTCTTCGTGCTATTACTTGGATCCAACTGGTAATCTAGGTGATACAAATTGTATCTGACCATCTTCACTCTATCTTCGCAGATGTTAGAACTAGAGCACGACTACGCCAACATCACATCAGCAAGACAAGATGCATATAGCCATCCACTGGGCTGTAGCTCGAATTGGACAGTGGCCAGAGGCCGTGTTAGAGGTCGTGGGGAGGAGTCACTCTAGAGGATAGCGAGCACCTTAGCCCATCTGGTGCTAGGGCGGTTGACTCCTCCACCGTGAGGAAGTATAAATATGGGGAGATGGGAGAATGAAAAAGTACAGAATGAGGAAATGCCACCCCAACCTACCCCAGAAGATGATCAATAGGGTTCTCCGCTTATCTTAGTGGGTTGTCTGATCAGGGTTAGGCACCCCTCAATGTTTTCTGCACCAACACCCTCCGGTTTTCAGAGGTACAACATGCAGCCACTTATGGCCCTCGTAATGGTGCCTCATTGGAACAAGCAAACTTTTCCACGCCTACTACTTGGCCCTATAATGACAAAATGATCAGCGATGACTTTTTCAGTAGTTCTTGAAATTAAAAACCTCCAGTCTCAAGGGTGCAGAATCTAGGATGCTTACTATTTTCTGGTTGAACTGTCATGACTACTACACAAGATGTGTATAGTAGAACGGTTTGGTGTGGAAGTTCCGTGAGTTACCGTTTCAAGGGAACGCCAAAATGTGGTGGCGGTCACCATGTTGGTGTCAACCAACAGAGGCACCACTATGCTTGGGCCTCATTCTCTAGCTTGTTTATGGAGAAGTATATCCCCCGGACTTTGAGGGATAGGAAAGGTATGAAGTTCTTAAGCTAGAGCAAGGTAGGATGTCGGTCACTGCATATGAGCTAAGTTGTCGTGACTATCCAGATATGCCACCCATTTTTGTTTCTCATTCTACAGAGCGGATTCCGCCATTTTTGGAAGGGGTGAGATCAGAGTTGCAATTTCATTCACTTACAGGTAGCGGCCACACAAATCTTTTCAATAGTAGAGACTTCGTCGTAAGGTTGAAGGAGTGAAGCCAGAGAATTCACCATAGGACATCCAACATCAAAGAATAGTTTCGAAAAGGGGGTGAGTTTAATGTTTCTTTCTCTATAGGACGGGTTCCGGAGGTTTTCCTTCAGTTCGAGCCCATTCAGTCTTCACTAACAGACTGTAGTTGGGGGGCCACCTCAGACCGGTCCAAGTTCTCTGAGAGACCCATGCGTGAATCTGAAGTGTTATGGATGTGGGGAGACGGACATATTTATGTGAGATGTCCCAAAACAGAGTCTAGACCCCAATACTATATGTAGTAGGTGGTCATGGCAGAGGCCGTTGTCTGGAGTGCGTGGTTGGCCAGGTAATGGTGGTCACCAAACGTCCGGGGTGATTGGGCAAACGAGACCACTCATCACACATGGTAGGACAACGGACAAACAAACGAAAGGCCCATTTGTTGCTTTCCTGGAGATCGGGGCGAGCATCCGATGCTGTCATCACATGTAACTTACGGGTTTGTGATTGCATGGCTTCTGTATTGTTTTGATCCTGGATCCACATTTTCTATGTTCTTCCTCATTCGGCTAATGGTTCTAAATTTACATTGTGAATTACTTGATATCCCTATTCGTGTTTCTTACTTCTACGACTCCGTGGGTTGATTCTGTGTAAGTTTAAAAGGTATAATAGGTCTGTTTTTGGGTGAACTTTGTGGGAGCAACACTTAGGTAATTTGGTTATCTTAGAAACTGTTGATTTTGATGTCATCTGGGTAAGGACTTGGCTTTTCTCCGCAATTTGGCGATCTTGGATTGTAATGCTAAAAACGGTGACGTTAGCCAAGCCTGGTACAGATCGTTTATGTGGAGGGTGGACTTACACTTCCAATCCCGGGCGTATAATCCTCCTTTCTTTCTTCGTGCTAGAAATGGTATAAGGGTGTTTTATCTTCTTGGCACATCTCAAGGATGACACTACCCAGTACCTTCGATGTGAGTCGGTTCGGTGGTCGTGAGTTTTCTTGATGTGTTTTCCCCCTGCAATCTTCCTGGTATGGCCCCCAGATAGGGGATATTGACTTCTGTATTGTCTTTAACCGGTACTCGACCCCTTTCTTACCCCCTTATAGAATGGCTCCCGCGGGAGTTAGAGAGTTAAAAGCCCAACTTCAGGGTTGGTATGACAAAGGCTCATTAAGACCAAGTGCACTCCTTGGGTGCCTCCGGTTTTGTTTTGAAGAAGAAGGATGGAGTTTTTTGGATGTGCATAGACCTATACCGACAGTTTAACAAGGTACCATAAAGAACAAGTCCCTCTTCCTCGCATTGATGACTTTGTTCGATCAGTTACAAGGTGCTTGTGTCTTCTCTAAGATTGACTTGAGATCCGATATCATCACTTGAAAATACGGGCAACGCATGTGCCAAAGACTGCTTTTAGACCAGGTATGGGCCATTACGATTTGTAGTGAGTCTTTTGGTCTTAAAACGAATTCCCCGGCTGGCGTTCTGAGTTTGATGACGGGATGTTTAAGCCATATTTGGATCTCTTTGTGATTGTGTTTATTGATGATATATGGATATACTCCAAGATAAGAAGGAAACACGAGGAGCATTTGAGAATGGTGTTGGGAAATGTGAGGAGAAAAACTTATATGCCAATTTCCAATTGTGGTTTTGCTAGATTCAGTGTCCTTCTGTGGTGGGCAACGTGTTCCCAGGATGGAGTGATGGGTGACCTTTCTTAAGATCCGAAGTAGTGAAGAATTGGGGTAGACCTACTAATGTGTCGGAAATAAGGAGCTTTGTTGTGTTAGCTAGCTACTACCGTTGATTTGTCAGGGATTTCTCTTCTATTGCGTCTACTGACGAACTGACTAAGCAAAATGTTCATTTGTATGGTCGGATGAGTGTGAGAAAGCTTTTCAGAAACACAAGACTCTGTTGAAACTACTGCTCCAATTCTCAACCTTGCCAGTGGAAGGTAGAATTCAATTGTCTATTGTGCACTGCGTCCTATTAGGGTTTGGGTGCTTGCTAATGAAATGCAGAGAATAATGTGATTGCTTTATGCTTCAAGACACTTAAAAAGTGCATGAACGTACTATCCAACTCAAATGATTTGGAATTGGCCGCGGTGTGTTTGCATTAAAGCAATGGAGACACTATTTATATGGGTTAAGTGTGAGGTCTATACGATCATCGTAGCCTACAATATTCTTTACCATAAAGATTTTGAACTTGAGACAGAGGGATGGATGAAACTACTGAAGGACTATAACGACATCCACTATTTTGTATCATCCGGGGAATGAGAATGGTGTAGCGGATGCTTTAAGTAGAAAGGCGGAAGCAAGGGAAGTCTACTCACTTGCCAAGCTTCTTAGACTCCCAGTGGGCTAAGAAGTTAGATTCTGGATACCGACTTAATGAGATTAGGAAGTAAATGAGAAGGGAGGATTTTTTGCTTGTGGTGGAGGCAGATCTTCCTTCCTTACAAGATTAAGGGAAGCAGTTTTATGATGAAAAATTGATCCGATCCGAGATAAAGTGGTTGCAGGAGAGGCTAAAGAAGCGAAAATCGATGAGAAGGTGTTTTGAAGGATTAAGGGAAGGGTATGTGTACCCCGGCATCGATGACTTGAATCAACACTATTATGACAAGGCTCATAGTTCATGGAATTCGATACATCTGGTGCAACCCGATGGTACCGTGACTTAAGCACACTTTTTGGTGATTAGAATGAAGCGTGATTTAATGGATTTTATTGCCAAATGTCCCCAAATTGTCAACGTAAATAATGAACACCAGAGGCCCGGGAGGAACACTTCAGAGAATGCCCATTCCTGAATGGAAGTGGAGAGAATTGCAATGGACTTTCGTGGTTGGTCTTCCGAAGACATTGGGGAAGTTTGGACTCTATTTGGGTAATTGTGGACAGATTGACTAAGTCTTCTCATTTCATTCCGTCAAGGTGACTTATATGCAGAGAAGTTAGCCAAACTTAAACTCTTCAGAAGTTGTTCGATTGTCATGGAGATTCCACTGCCATCATACTCATATAGAGGTCCGAGTTTTCAATCTAAGTTTTGGAGAAACATTGCAGGGACTTAGGTACTAGGTTGGCCTTAGTACTGCAAGTTCACCCTCAGATCGATGGTCCACTGAGCAAACGATTCAAGTGTTGGAGGATATTCTCCGGTCATGCGTGATATCATTTGGTTGTCATTGGGATAACTTTTACCCTGTACGAGTTTTCATTCATACAATAATAGCTATCACTTCGGCAGTATTGACCATGGTCCCCATTGAAGCACTGTATGGTAGGAATTGTAGGTTCCCCTATTGGTTGGTTTGATGCTTCGAGTTAGGCCTTGGGGTACTGATCTTTTGAGGGAATTCTATAGAGAAAGTGAAAGTCCATTCAAGAAAAGCATTCTAGCGGCGCAAAGTAGGCAAAAAAGAATATGCCAGATCGAAGGTTAGAGACCTTAGAGTTCATGGAGTGGTGAACAAGTCTTGTTTAAAGTTTTCCGCCAGATTGAAAGGGTGATGCGGTTTGGTAAAAGAGGCAAGCCTAAGCCCAAGGTACATTAACGGTCCCTTTTGAAGTACTTAGCGAGTAGGGGAGGTGGCTTATGGAGTTAGCCTTGCCTCCAGGGCCGTCCGGAGTGCATCCGTATTCCATGTGTCGATGTTGAAAAGATACCATGGGATGGAAACTACATTACCGTTGGGATTCAGTTTTGTTGATAGAATTTGTCTTAGAGTAAGACCTGTGCTATTTTAGATAGAGAAGTTTCGCAAGGTGAGGTCAAGGGAGATTGCATCCATCAAGGTGCAATGAGAATCGACCGTTTTGAAGAAGCTACTTGGAAGAAGAGGCAGATATGCAAGAAAGGATACCCACATCTGTTTACAGACTCGGTACTTCCTTTCACTCTTGTTTTTCTTTCTCGTGATTGTTTTCGGACGAGGAACGAACGATGGGGTAATGGTATCTATTGTAAATTACCTGTTTAGTCATTTTAAGCAGAAGATTTTATTTCTGGAAAACTGGAGAGGAACAGATGCCACGACGGCCGTCATAGTCCGACGGACCGTCGTGGATGTCTCGTCCCTGACAACTTAAATTCTGAAATTGGGTACTGAAAATCGATCTCTCTGACCGTCCACGACAAATGGCAGGACGGACCATCTCAGTACGACGGCCCGTCACAGGACTTTTTACTAAAATCAATCTCGAACCCCTTGCGACGGACAGAGGCGGAACCATCGCAGGCACGACGGCCGCTCAACGGGTCTGCGTAATCCAGGCGGGGTCGGATTTCTGATTAATTATTTTAAGGGGCGTTTTGGACTATTTCCTGCTTTAATTATAAGTACCGGGTTAATGTTAAATAAGTCTAATTACTTGGGGATAAAAGAGGTAACCTTAAGTTATTAGTGATTATTAGTGCCATCTTTAAAACTTAATTATATGATAATTAGGGTAAAAGAAAGAGGGTTTGAATAGAAAAGAAAAGACATAAGAGAGAGAAAGGATCGAACGAGAGAAAAGAGGGGAGTCAACGAGAATAGGAAAACACAAGGCTTTTGGCAAATTCTTGCTTGATCACTGTCTTCCTTCGTTGAGTAGGTTTATGGTTTTTTACACTATTCGTAGTAAACTCTTAATATAGCGAATGAATGTGTTGGGTTGGGTAGTATTATAGATTCTTTCTTTAAGCTTAATTGGTGTGTTTGGCATATGTGATTTTACATATATGATTGTGGATGAAACAACATATGAAGCCTTTTTGAAATCCCAAATCTTGATAAAACCTAATCTCTTGATTAATGATGATGCTTGGTATAAAGAAGGCTTGATGAACTAAAGTAATGAGATGATCGCCTTGGTATAAAAGAAGGCTTGATTTACTAACAGAATGAGATTAGTGAGGTAGTGGGGCGGTGTCACGAACCGACACTTAAGAATTCAGTGGACGGGTGTCACGAACATACACGTAGATTTAGGGGATCGGTGTCACGAACCGACACTGTAGATTTAGGGATCGGGTGTCACGTTCCGCAATAAGTAAGGGGATCGGGAGTTGTCACGTTCCGACACATAGATTAAGGAGGATCGGAGTGGTCACACTTAGCCTGGACACCTATGATTAGTGGGACGGTGCTCACGAACCGAACGTAGATTAGGGAGACATTACATCGAGTGTCACGTACCGACACATTAGAATTAGGGGATCGAGTGTCCAACGGTTCCGACACATAGTAAGTAGGGGATCGGATTGTCCCACTTCCAACACATAGTATAGGGGATGGAGTGTCACGTACCTGAAACAATAGGATATAAGAATAAATCAATCTTGAAAGGATTCTAATCTACTCAATCTAAGAACATTATCCCAAATGAGTAATGTGGGGTATCTGGATGGCTGGAGTCCTCCACGATATAGTTCGGTTTGGCTATAAAGATTGTTTGTACTTGTTGCTATCACTGTTGAATATTAGTTGATTTTTGAGTGTTTATCTGGATATCTTGCCTTTCTTTTTTGAAGTTGGCCTATGATATCTACTCATACTTGTGGTGTGACTTGACCCCCACTTTTATGTTTTCTTCTTTTGTAAGATATCGTGGATGCAAGCAATGTGCCGTATCATCTTTTCGACTCACAGTACATTCCTAAATTCAGCCAGTCTTCTGTCCAACACGGATCTTCAATGGTGAGCTAGATGCTTCTAGCTTGGACTGGATCTCCTTCTCATGTCTTGAAGTTTTCGGCATAGATAGCTTTTATTTGTTTAGCTTCTTAGAATAACTCTTAGTTTTAGTAAATTTGATCATAGATTTCTTGTGTTGATGACTTCCAGATTATTGGGGAAATAATAGATGTTGACTTTTTAGAAGTTATTGAATTGTTTTTTATTTATGATTTTAAGTCTTCCACATTGCTTTATGTTGATATTAATTGAATGGATAAGGTTTAGATTGGTTGGTTCCTCACATAGGAGGGGTAAGTGGGTGCCAGTCCGGGATACCCCGATTTGGGTATGTGACACTAGAAGGTACTATAATCTTTCTTTTTTCTATTTCTAGTCTTCTTCAATTGTCAATTTTCTTTTGTAACTAGAATCACTATGTATCTTACTGTAATATTCTTTGCAAATGGATTTTTCTATTTTTTTTTTTTATTTAGTATCAACTTTTATTTTTTGTGCCATTATTTGATGTTTTATGTTGTTAATCTATACTGGATTTTGGTCATCTTGCTTGTAAATATTTTACTATCCTTAACCGGTGCTATTTATTCCTGACATTTCCAATATATACTAGTTGATTTATCTATATGTGATTTGTTAATGCTCTGATAGTTTAGCACTTATATTCAAAATTTAAAATTTGGATATGTACTAGATATCTTTAACTGGCCTAATTACGCTTTTGTTTCTATAGGATGTATTATTTTAATATCATATCTAAATATATTTTATGTGTGTATCTATTTTCTTCTCTGAAACATCCTTATTAATATTTCTGTTGCTCCTAATGTACATATTGTTATGGCTGCTCTATTTTTTATCTTTGTATTTTCTTATTTATTTACTCTTTTACTTATTATAAGTAGGTATAATTAGGCCCTTACGCTTGTGTTATTTGCATTCTATACATGTTCTTTTCGTTTTCTGGACTAACTACCTAAATATTCTTTCTTTGTATTTTAACAGTTTTTTTATTTTAGTATTTTAAGTATCTTTTCAACAACTTAAATTGTTAGTTCTTTTCCTTTTATTTGTTCAAATTGTATTGTCATATAATTTTGTGGTGTGATAATTCCTCATTTTCATGATTTTCTTCAGTTAGTATTTATTTGCACACTTTCAGAGCATGAATTTCTTCGTCTAAAAAATTTCATCACTAGCTGGGTTAATATTTTCTTCTTCATTTTCTTATATCTGATACTTTCGTATATGCTATCATCTTCACTAACTCATAATCTATATATTTCTATTTGGCTATATTTTTCAAAATCATCTATGATTAATTCTTCAATTTGTTTTCTTTTTAAGTTTTTTTAGTAATTTACAATCTTAGCTATGTGCCCTATTTTTCCAGCAATTGTAGCCTTACTTTGATATTTTTCATTTTTGGCCTATAGGTCTTTTTTTTTTTATTTTTTTTAGTAATATCTTCTTCTGGTTGTTTTATCTTTATATTTAGAATTCTATTTTTTTGTCATAATTCTTTATATCTTTTGGGTTTCTGTTTTGTGCATCCCAAGTGTGGTGTGCCATCTTATTTTTTGTGCAACATGATAGATTTTTATTTAATACTTTTTTCCATTTTTAATTTTAATTTTTCCTTTGGCGTTCACATAATTGTGTCAACCATGGGATAAGATTTTATCTAGATCCTAAAGTATCTTAAGTCCTTCATTTTCCCAATCGTAATCCTTTTGTACTAAATGGTTCTGGTAATTTTGTAAAATATTGTTTCTAACTTCTTTTGCTTCATTAAGACTTAATTTTTTGCTTTGAATAATATTTCTTTAAATGCTCCAGTGTATTGTTGCTATATAGCACATTTTACTATAGCTAATTTTGTCATTATTGCCGGTTTAATATTTTTTTCTTTGTTTTGTTTCTCTATATCTGTGGTCATACCTCCAAATTCCTTCTTATTGTTGATTCAATTTATCTAATTCTCTATATTTGTTGCTGATGGAGATCCATCCAGTTGTTTTTATCTTTCTAATACTCTAATCTTTCTGGGTGTAGGTTTTCTTTCTATCCATAATTTAACTTCCTACAAATGTTTCGTTCTATATATCGTGGTGTGTTGGTCTTTGTTTTTATTTATTTTATTATCTATTAATTGTTTAGATATATTTTCCTGTCCATAATAATATTGCTTTGAGTTTTATATCCTGGTACATAATCTAAATCTAAGAAATTATATTGTTCACTTGTTGGTTTTGGTATCCAGTTTTTTATTTAACCTATATTCCATATTGCATATCTCTATCTGAAGTGTTTATAACTTTCTGTTTAATATTTTGTAGTGCCATGTCTTGGATTGGCTCTAGAGGACAGTTTCTCAGGACTTTCTGTTACATTCTCTGTGTTTTAAAAAAAAATAACTCCTGATGTAACTGGGCCTAATCTGTATCTTTTACGTATTATTTCTAATTTCTTTAGCTTATTTTACATTTTTCTAAGATTTCTTATATGTTTCACTTATGTCACTTGTTCTGATTTTGGTCATCTTCATTTTCATCTATCTTCATTATTTCAGTTCTGTCTCGTCCTTTTTTTTTTGTTCAGATCTTCATTTAGTTTTTGTTCCATTTCGTTATTTTATTTGTTAATTCCCTTCTTTTCTATTTGCTTTTGCTTTTTGTTTTATTTTCATATAGTAATTTTAATCTTGCCAATTCTCTTTCAGTTCTTCTATCCTTGTATGTTTTATTTCTTCTATATTTTGTAGCTTCTGTTTTGCTTATGTTTTTAATTTTTTCTATTTTCTTTTAATTGGTCTATTTCTTCATTTTCTTCTTTTTGATCCTGTACCATAGCTGTTAAACTGTCTTCTAGTTTTGCTACTGTTGCTTTGTTTCGAACATTAAAAATATCCATTATATTCCTATTTTTCTTATCCTTCTTCTAACTTTTGAAAATATTATTTTTATTACATTTCCATCTTGATTTTTCATATGTTTTTTCGTCTACTGCAAATTTCTTCTTTGTTTCATTATATTTATGGATTAATTTCATGTTGTAGTTTGTATTCAATGTTATCTATTTCTATTTCTAACATAAATATGTTTTTTCTTCCTTTGATCAATTTGATTTATTCCTACTACTCCTGCTATAGCTTTTCTATTAATCTATCTTTTTTTATGTTGGTAACTCTTGACTTTTTTCTTCTAGTTTTTTCTATCAATTTGTTTTCACTATAAATTTTCTTTGTTCATGGTTTTTTTTTTAAATAACATACACTAATTTATATTCTGTTTTTTGAAAATTGTAATTTATTAAATGGTCTGTTTTATCATTATTTTCTTTAGTTATTGTAATAATTTAATATTCTATTATAAATGTTTCAATTTTTTCCATATTTTCTTCCTTTTTATCTATTTTGGTTCTTTATTTTAGTATTTTTATTCTTACCCATTATATTTTTCTATATAAAGTTTTTAAAAAGCTTCTTAGTTTTTTCCATTCTGGTTTTACCTAATTTTTTCTAAAGTTGTTATACTTTCGCTTACCCCCACATTTCATACATTTTTGTTAAGCTCCAAGATCTAGATCATCATTAAATCATACCTATCATAAATAAAGTCCAATCTTTGTATACTTGTATGGTTCGCTAGTCCAACCTTGGGTGTTATTCTATTCTCATCGTATGTTACCAATTTATCATAAAATTTCTCTTTTTAATTATCATATAGATCTTTTATATATAAAGGGGGTAATAATATCTTATCTTCAATCATTTCATCACTTAAATAGGTACTCATTTTATTATTTTTGCTAAAATGTTTGTCACGACCCAAAACGATCCGCACTGGCAACCTCACACTTATCCTACATGTGAGCGAACCAACCCATCCAATCCTCCCCAACGTTTCAGCAAACCATAAATAACCCAAAATAAAATGCGGAAGACTTAAAACATCTATTAATGAAAATCGCTTAATAACTTATAAGACTCAATACTTTTATATCCAAAACCTGGAAGTCATCACCACAAGAACATCTATCGCGCAAATACTAATCTAAGATATCTAAGAAGCTAAAAAATAATTAAAAAAGCTAGTGCATGCCTGAATCTCAGCTCAAGGCATCAAGACATGATGAGGAAAATCCGCAGTCCAGCTAGAATCACTAAGCTCTCTCTGTAAATCTTGGGCTTTGATGAATACTGGCTAGATTTCGGCATGAGCTGAAGACGATGCACTTTGACTGAACTCCGCAAATTACCAAGAGAGAACATACATTAGGGGTCAGTACAAAACACAATACTGAGTAGTCATCATAACCCATTCGGCGCAACTCCAACAATAGAAAAACCTTATAATATCAAATATATCATAAATCACACATACTCACAGGTAGCATCAACAAGTTCTATAATCATTAATACGCACGCGGAAAAATCACCATGAGGGGACTCAACAACCCTCATGCCATGCCCATTTGAAATTAGGTTCATTAGATTGAGTATATTAACGTCGTTCAATATTCATTATGCTTATTTCTCTCGTGTCGGTAACGTGACACTCTCTCCGCTCCATAAGCCTACGTGTCCGGTTCGTGACAAACCACATCCCTAAGTTCTATTTGTCGGTTCGTTACACCCGATCCCCTAATTCTATTCTACGTGTCGGTTCGTGTCACCCGATCCCCAATTCTACCTGTCGGTTCTTGACAAACCTACGTCCCCTAATGCTAAAACGTGGTCGGTTCGTACACCGTCGTTCCCCTGACTCTCATCACTTTAGTTCATCAACCTTCTTTTATACCAAGGCATCAATCAATCTCATTACACAAGCAGAGTTATGTTTTTTCAGTATTTAGGATTCAAATCCTTCATCCTGCTTATTTTATCACACAATTGTGTAACACATTCATACAAGTATACCATTAAGCATATAGCAGGGTTTACAATACTACCCAATACTAGCAGCATTCACTATTAAGAGTTTCCTATCGAAAGGCTTAAACCAATAACCTAACCTACCTCCACCAAGAATGCGTGATCACGCAAAGCTAAGCTTCAAAGATGTCTTTGCTTTCCTTTCCCCTTCGTCGTTCTTCTCTTTCTCTCTTCTCGTTCGTCGCTCCCTCTCTCTCTCATTTCGATTTTCTCGCTCTACTTTTCTTTTCTTATTTCGTCAACCCTCTTCCTTTAACCCTAATTACATAAATATTAAGTTAAGATGTGACAAAGTACCCTAATTAAGCTTAAGGTTACCTCTTATTA
Source organism: Solanum habrochaites (assembly GCA_027704765.1). Lineage (NCBI taxonomy): Eukaryota > Viridiplantae > Streptophyta > Magnoliopsida > Solanales > Solanaceae > Solanum > Solanum habrochaites. Next base: position 43,575,465 of record JAKWJA010002500.1, read on the forward strand.
AATCCCCAAGATATTAATTTTAATCACTAACCACTACTTTACAATTATAAGCATAATAGTCCAAAACCGCCCCTTAACTTAAATACAGAAATCCTCCGACCCCAGCCCATTGGGATTTACGCATTTAGTGCCGGCCGTCGTAGCCTTGCGACGTCCGTCCGTCTGTCCGTCCAGAGTGTCAGAGACTATGATTTTGTACCAAGATCTGTGACGGCCCGGCATGCCTGAGAACTGGGTCCGTCCTGCCACTTCGTCGTGGCGTTCAGAAGAGTCGATTCATTGTACCAATTTCTAGATTCTACAGTATTGTCATGGATGAGACCCCACGACGGTCCTGCGTGCATGACGGTTCGTCGTTAGCTCGTTTGCCTCTGCCAGTTTTTCCAGAAATAAAATCTGCTGCTTAAAAGACAACAGGTCTTACAAATAGATACCAATTTTACCATCGTTCGTCCTCGAACGCCATACCGAAGAAAAACCAAGGGCAAAGGAGTACCGGTGATCTTAAACAGATGTGGTATCTTTCTTTGCATATCTCCTCCTTCTCCCAAAAAAAAAAAAAGTGTGCTTCTTCAACCGTCTGAATTCTTCCATGCCTTGATGGATCAATCTCCCTTGAACCTCAACTTGCGATACTTCTCTACTCTAAATGAGCGACAGGCTCTCTCATAAGCAATTTCTCATCAAGACACAACTGAATCCTCAACAAATGTAGTTTCCAGTCCCCTGGTATCTTTTCAGCAAGACAATCGACTACTGGATACCTCACTCGACAGCCCTGGAGCAGGCTAATTCCATAAGCCACCCCCACTACTCGCTTAAGTACTTCAAAGGCCAATGAACCTGGGCTTGCTTAGCCTATTTTACCAAACCGCATCACACCCTTTCATGGTCGAAACCTTTCAGGCAACACGACTTGCTTCAACCCTCACCATGAACTCAGTCCTCTAACCTTTCGATCATGCATATTCCTTTTTGCCTGACTGTTTGACGCCGCTAAAAGCTTTTTTTCTTGATATGGATCACATTTCTCTAATTCAATCCCTCAAAAGGTCCGTACCCAAGGTCTAACTCTCGAATGCATCAACCAACCATGGGAGACCTAGATCTCCTACCACACAGTCTTCAATGGAGCCATTCAATACTTCGTAGATAGCTATTATTGCTATGAAAACTCGCTAAGGGTTAGAAGTTATTCCACCATGACCACCAAATTCTATCACAGCATGCACGAAGCATATCTCTACCCACACTGGAATATTGCTTCGACGCCATCAAGACTGCCCATGTAGGTGAAATGAAGTACTAAGGTCCAACCTAGTACCTTAAGTTCGCATGCAATTTCTCCAAAACTTTAGAATGTAACTTCGCGTTAAAAAACCTCTGATCTGATATGAGGGAAGGTGGAACTCCTGCACGGACAATTCTGAGATTAAAGTCTTTGCTACTTCTCTGCATTTAGTCACCTTCAGACTGCGGACATGAAATAGATAACTTTTTAAATCTTCCACAATTACCCAATAAATCCAAACGTGCCCCAATGTCTTTGAAGACCACACGAGTCCCATGCATCTACTTCCTCTCCACTCCATTCAGGAATGGCATTCCTAGAGTGTTCCTCCGGAGCTCTTTTTTCATACTTTACACTTGCTTGACAATTTGGACATTTGGACAACAAATCAACAATGATCGACGCTTCATTGCTACTCCACAAAAGTGTTGCTTTAGGTCACGGTACATCTTGGTTGCCCACGGATGTATCGAATTTCCTGAACTAATGGACCTCTAAGAATCATAATGTGGTTATCATCATCGATGCGGGGCTACCATACCCTTCCCTTAATTCCTCAAAACACCTTCTCTCATCCATTATTCCTGCTTCTTTAAGCCTCTGCCTCGCAACACACCTATCCTCGGGAATTCCGATCATTTCTTCATCATTAAACTGCTTTCCCTTGATTGTCAAGAGAAGAGATCTTGCCTCCAACACAGCCAAAATCCCCTCCCTTCTCCTTACTTCTAACTCATAAGGCATTGCTCCGAATCTGAACTTCTCTACCAATGGGTCTAAAGCTTGTCAAGTGAGCTAGACTACCATGCTCCCTATTGCTTCCTACTTAAGAGCTCTGCTACACATTGCTCCTTCCCGGATGATACAAAATTTAAGTCGTGCGTAGTCCTTCTAGTAGTCTTCATCCATCTCCTCTGTCTAAATTCAAATCTATTCTGAGATAAACAGACTATCTGTACGTACGATGATCCTATAGACCTCACACTTAACCCATATAGAATAGTGTCTCCATTGCTTTAATGCAAACACTACCGCAGCCACATTAAATATCAGTGAAGTTCTGGATAAGTTACGTTCATGCACACTTTTAATGCCTCTTGAAGCATAATCATTACTATTCTCTCTCTCTGCATTAGCACCGCACCCAAACCGATAGGATGCATCACCATAACAATGAAATTTTACCCTCCTGGCAAGGTAGGATTAAGGGCGGAGTCAGTCAAGGTCTTGTGTTTCTGAAAGCCTTCCCTCACATTCAGCCGAACCATACAAATTGGAACTTCTGCTTAAGTCCAGTTCGTCATTGAAGCATAGAAGATAACCTCCCTTGACAATCGACGGTGATACTGGCTAAACCCAACACAAGCTTCTTATTCTGACACATTATAGGGTCTTACCCCAATTCTGGTTCACTACGTAGATCTGTTAGAAGGATCCACCATCACTCCTCCTTAAGGAACCACGTGCCCCAGAAGGACACTGAACTCTAGCCAAAATCACACTTAGGAGAATGTTGGCATAAAGCTTTTTCCCCTCACATTTCCAACACATTCTCAAATGCTCCTCCTGGTCCNATCATTAGCTAAATCATGTAGACAACAAATAATACACATTTGAGTTTAATCAATTAATAAAAGTCACTAGAGTTTTACTTCTTCCCATAGTTTCCGATTTGATAATTCTAACTATAACCTTTCTTTCCTATAATCTTGCATTCAAAGTGGATAAGTTATGTATTTTCTAAATCTTTGTTCGGATCTAGAAAATTTCACTTCGGCACCTTGTCCGGCTACTTGTTGCTATCCTACACTTACTTTACCCTCATATTTAAGCATTGTAATTCAAAATAAAATTAGAATTTGACTAAGTTATTACCTCGTACCAATCAATCTAGCAATTATATAGTCTAACTAATCTATATTGATAATATTTTCCCTATTGTCTACCTTCTTGTCCGTAAGTTGCATTAAGGCGATTCTACCGTTGGTCCCATCTGTTAAAAAGACTTTAAGCAAAGAAATTATCATACATGAAGACACTATTCTAGAATTTTATTTTAGTAGATTTTATTTTATTATTCACCCATGGTCCCTCAACCTAGTTATGGGTTGTATTAGCCCATAGTCAAAAAAAAAATAATAACAATAGTCCTAAGACATTATATAAGAATTCCATGCAACTACTTCGATGGAAAGAATGAATCTAGAAATTACTTGATTAATCGAAAATCCAAAATCACTCCAGAGAATAATCTAATAACCACAGTTGTAATAATCAAAATATTCTCTCACAAAGAATCTAACATAAAATTTTCTAATCACAAAAGTCTAACTCCAGAACGAGTTTTCGAAACTATTGTAAAAAACAAAAACCTAATCAAGAAGGACTCTATTTGCTGAAATCTGTCAAAAACACTCTTGGGTTTTTCGACGGACCTCATGACTAGTCGTTGTGGTCACGACGGGACCGTCATGACTCCAACATCCCATACTTTGCAATTCTTCTCTTGCTCTCTTCATTACCCTCGAATGCAGGTATGGACGGATCGACAAAGTCACAACTTTCCTCGAGGGTGTTTGTTCCTAACACTTAACTCTTGGAATTTGGGTACTGGACTACTTCTCGGCCGCTGATTATCACGATGAACCAATAGGACTGACCGTCATGGCTACGATGGGTCCATCATCGTCAAAACTTGTATCTCTACACGTAGACTTCCCCTCTTCCTTGCGCATCTTCACTACGTGCCACCTCGAGCCGTCACAGGCACGACGGACCGTCAGAAGCCTTAGGTTTACTTTCTGCATTTCTTGCTCAAAACTTCCGCGTTCTCTTAGACCGATTTCATGGTAAATAAAGAGAAACTTACATAACAATTTATACAAAAAGGCTTTTGGACACACACTCAACTTAATGAAAAATCATTAAAAAATCCGTTAACCACGGTATCTCAACACCCTCACTTAAATTCGTTGTTTTGTCCTCACACCGCACTAGTGACTCACAATACAAAATCTTTGTACCATAGTAATCCATGTTTTATTTTTGGCAATCATTTGGATATCAATCCCGATCAGTCTAATCATATTTTATGCTGTTCTCACTATAATACTTGAATTATGTGGAATCAGATCATGACCAGACTCACCCGCACTAAACCTATCCTCTTCAATTTCTCACCGAGGTGGCTAATATTTTTGTATTGCAACTAGTTCCTCCTGCAAACAACATCCTCCTTTTTCAACACAATGATCCAGTTTCCAGATAAGGATTACTTTTCAACATCACTCTCCGAATATACTTCACAACTGATTCAGACATATTGCCATAGCTTTCCTTTATTTTCACATGATTTCAGTCTCTATACAACTCTTAGGATCACGATGGGACTTTTTTAGCGTTTAAAGCATGGCCTCAGGTCAGGTAGGGTAAATTTTTTTTTTTAGATATACGTTAGTGACTGTTTCCCTCCTACCATATCGGGCTAACATACCCTCTTTTCATCATTTATTATTTTCACCCAATTTCTGATATGCTTTTTACCTTGCTTTTTCCCCTCTTTCTTCATTGTGTAAGTGACTCTCTTATTTTCTTGCTGTATTTATGTAGTATTTATTTTATTTTTTGTTTCAACTGATTCTTAAGTCACTTTACTTTTCTTCTTTCTCTCTCTTTTCCTGTCAATACCCCACTTTCCAGAGCTTCCTCATAATAGCCACCCTTAACTCATGGCTTTGTCATGAGTCAAAGTACATAATAGCCAAGTTGGGGTCAGGCCATAAAAAAGGTTGTTTACTTACTGTCATGGCGCACCCTCACTGATGTTTGGCATAAGATGGGGCACATGTCCCATGAGGGCCAGGCCAACTTATTATTTCCCAGAAAAGATCAGTTACGGTAAAAGAAAGGTCTAGTTTAAGCTCAAATGTTTGGATCAAAGAAGGATTAATGTCATTTGGGTTTTTTTATGTCAGGCTAAAAGGGATTGAACATGGCCTATGATCCTTCTTAATTGTCTATTATAAGGCTTACGTTTAAAGGACTACCAGGCACGTTCTATCTCAGTCCAAATAGTTGACTATATCAAATCTTCCTCACACTCACTTGACATCTCATTACTCTACCAGATTATCAAAACACCTAGGCTCGACTTTTAACTTAGGGTAATGCAAATGTGTATCTCTATGTCCATGCTGTAGAGCCACACATTTTATCAATTAATTTTTATGCTTAGTCATGTATCATTTTCATTTCATCAGGATATCATTTTAGTCCATCATGTGTCAGAGTTAAACTATGTTACACAAGATATCGACATGTTCGGTTTCAACAGAAAACATACTCATGTCTTGGGGAGAATGAACACATGGCAAGAACCCCCAAAAAGAGATCGTGATTGGGCTACTCAGACTTCACCTTAGAACTCACTTTCCATATTATCCCACCCCCAAAAAAAATATACAATTGTCCCCAATGGATACAAATTTATAATACGAGCTTGGTAGGGTGAGCACACCTGGGGCGCAAAAGACCGATGATAAGCACAGGTGGGTCCTATCTGAAACCCACTACCTCTGAGGTGAGTCTAGGACACCCAGTAGTGTCCTCAGCTAGCAAGCGAACATAGCATCAGTGGCCTCCCACGATCTCCCATCTCTGGACTATATGCCTCGGTGCAACTACTGTATCAGTCACTGATCCGACGCTCTCCCATCAGCACTCGAGACTTCTCCTCGCAGCCTCCATATCACATCGCTCCTTCTTCCGGCTTAGTCTACAAACCAGCCCTTTCTCGACCCCCCCCTGTTTTTTGCTCTTGGAATGCTTCTCCAAGGGGAGTTGTTGAATTCAAGAACAGTGGCAAATAGTTCCCGCCATTAGTGGTTTTGTTTTTTCCCCCCCCCCCCTCCCCAAAATCCCCCAAAGGCCACCCCGCCTTGGTATTTTATTTTTTCCGAAAAAGGGGCCCCCCTTTTCAAACTCCCCCCCCCAAAGAAAACACCGGCTAGCCCTCTAGTATCATCCAAATGTCTACGGGGTGCGAAGACAAAAAATGTGGGTCAGACCGCAAGCCTGAAGGGGTGACACATCACCTTAGGGGCTGGAGGGTTAGCGACCTGCAACTAAAAAGCGTCTCCAGCGCTAATGAACTCAGCGATCTTCCGCTTTTGTGTGGCGGACTATTCTCCGCTCCAACAGCTCTTTCTGCCTCAGCATAGCCTTTGCATCCAAGGCTGGATGTGATGCAAAATGTAGGCCATCGTGCCTCTAGTTTCTGGACCTTAGCAGTGGGACTAGAGTGGGAAAAAGGCTGAAAGAGAGAAGCTCGCGCAGTGCTATTCCTCGAGATAGACTCGACCGTGGTATGTTAGTGGTTCATAAGCAGCCTGGCATAGCCGTGCGAGTCTGTTCCATCGTAGTAAACCAGATTGTCACCATGGGACAACTCCGGAGTGGGAAGGGCCCTTTCGTGAGACATTCCATTGGCCTCAATCCCTTATGAGGCCGATATCAAACAGTGTCCTCAGCGAGTTTTGGAGCTGAACAATGTTCCAATGGGCACCCTGAGGACCTTGCCAAAAAAAAAATAAGAAAATATCATGCCCGGAAAGGGTAAGTTTGTGACCTTAAAATCCCTCTCGTGGACCTGACCGCCTGTAAAGCCAAGCAAGGTCCACCTCAAACCCGACTATCATGCGCGTCCACCAGACACTGCACATCCAGTGACTATATCAGCAGACGCTATGATATGGAAAAGGCAGTCGGCAATACAATTCAACCACAAGAACTAGCCGTGAAGGTCAGGTTAGCCTTCTTGATGGCTCCCTTTGACTCGGTTACCTCATCCGCACCCTCTCCATCACTAGAACAGATGCAGGACTTCATCCACCTCGTGGTGGTCTCTCTCAGCGATGGCTCACGCAATCATTAGGCCATCTTTGACAATTTGCACCACCGTAGTCAATCTGCTGAGTGGGTTTGGGTTGGTGCATCAACCATCCTCGTCGTATGATAACCGCCTGATGGCAGGCAGGGAGATCTCAACTAAATGCCACCTACTCTGACATCTCAAAGTGGGGCCTATTTGGCGGGGGCACCTCCTACAATCTGTGATCTAGAGTAGCCACATGGAGGCATAGAACTCTCGGACTAACTCTTTTACTGATACTGGACCAAAGAGACTTGCGGGGTCCGCTCCAGTCGTGTCTAGTGAAGAGATTGTGGATCTATGGCATAGTAGGGAGACTTCCCGTAAGGACCCGGCTCTCCAATGTAAGGATCCGTGTCATGACTCCTTTATCATTCAGAAACTTTGCCTCTAAATAAACTTGATATTGCTCGTTGACACACCACCGGTTGGGCTGGTCGGCAACCAGAGTGAGAGCACGAGTCGATGACCTAGGAGTTGATTTAGAACTGTCAACCTTATCAGAAGAGGCAGAATGTGCAGTTGTGGCGGGTGCAGGGACTTCAGCAGACCCCCACAAAAAAACGGCTTCCTCCTACCATTGAAACTCCTAAGGAGCCAGACTCGCTCCTTCTTCATGATAGATGACCCACAATTTGTGTGTCGGTCCGATATGTGCGCTCCTCATCAGACATGAGAGACAAGGCGTGACTAGCACTGGATGACGCCACCTTTTTGGCGTATCTCTGGCAGCATGACCGCTCGGGATGAAAGTGGTCGAGTGCCTGGTGGCAACGTACTCGTGTCACGCTCATAAACATTAAAGAAAGCCAAGGGGACACAGTGGGGTGCAGCCGGGGCAACAGACCTTGTTTTCGTGCCAACGTGCATAGAAGCTCGATTGTTATGTTTGCCATATATAGTCACTAGTACCTGTAAAGGATCACTAGTTAGTACGAGAAAGGGTCAAACAAGACAGCAAAATTGAAACAGAAATAATTTAGAGAACTAGACTTTAATGACTTTTCTGTATAAAACAGTGAAACACACGAACCAGGTGACGGGGGTTGTCATCATAGTACGACAATCGTCATGGGGTCCGTCAGTGTCTTAACTGTCAACTATTGTTGATGTGGGGATGACCCCTAATTAAAGTCCTCTGACAAGTATGATGGATAAGCATACGACCCTGGGTGACATGGTGGTCCCCCCCCCCGTCCGTCGATGTCCTCATGGAGACCTTATGAGAGGGGTCTCTAACCATCACGATGTGTGTGCAGGACGACCGTCGATGGTATGAAGGTCTGTCGTAGGTGTCCATTCAGAGGTCACTTAGAAAAAGTATGGAGACCCTCAGTAAAGGGGTCTCTGACCGTTCACACTGTTGTGAGTAAGCGGAACTCGAGGGGATGACGGTCCGTCGTAGGTGTCCCGTCTGAGGGAACTTTGAAAACGTATGAGACCCTTAGGCTAGGGGGTCTCTGACCGGCATGATTGTTTATGGCAGGATGGTTCTATAGGGTACGAGAGGTCCGTCATAAATGTCCGTTAGGGACACTGGGGAAAAATTGGATACCCTTAGACCAGGGTCTTTTGACAACCAGAACGGGTTGTGCAGATGGACTGTCTGGGAAGAACGGTCCGTCGCATGTGTCCTTTGGTGGACCCTTGGAGAACAATTAACAGCGAGGTGAGGGGGTGTTGGAATGGACCCTAGGACGGTCCGTCCGTGGGGTACGATGGTCGTCATCGGGGTCTCATTCTTTATTCAGTGACAGACTGGGGATGCCAACCATCATCCCCTATTACCCTAAAACAAAAAATGAATTTTTAGTGTTTACCTACAATGGTGTCCTAACCGAACTAACCCAGTAAACGACCAATCTAAGCACCTATTTCTAGAGTTGGTTTAACAGACATTTTTTAGGTATTCTGCACCTAGTTAACAGAATTTGTATTAAAGAATGACGCCATCAATAGAACACGCTAATACGATTGATAAACAAAACAACACCACTCAAAGTCAATGTAAATGGGTAGAAGTTACAGACACATAACCTAGAATTTGAGAAAAAACAAGCAGAAAGATACTTGTTGATCAGAGAGAACCACACGAGCAACTCAAGTAAAAAGAGTGAATTTTAGGAATTGGGGAATTCGGAGTAAATGATTGGTTGACATGAGAGTCGGCAATGGAAATTTAAAAGGGATAGAATGGGAGAAAACTGTTACAAAGAAGCTGATTCAAATTGAAGGGGTGGGGGGGTTTTATAGATGGAAAATTTTTTAAAAGTTCCTCAGGGGTCCGTGTCGGTGTCGGGTACTCGGTGAATTTAATGAACGCGGCTGAGGTCCTTGACGATGGTACGCGTCACAATTAAGGCATGGTCCTCATTGGTTTCCCTCGCGTGCTCCCTAGTTTGAAAATAAATGAAAGGACGTACCTATCCTACGCGATTCGATAGTTGAACGGTCCATCGCTTTCGTGCCAGGTCGTGGCTGGGTCGTCACGGTACATGAAGAGTAATGTTTGCAGATTTCCTGGTGATAGTGCCTGCAACTTTTAAAACTCATTAGTAGAAAATGCTACCATTACTAGAAAAAAAATATAAGTATTGATTGCCTCCCAACAGCGCCTAATCTACCGTCGCGGGCACGATTGAGACCTTGATTACTCACCTTCAGCAAGATTGTATGCCTCGATCACTTCATTTGGCCGTATCAGTATCCCAAATAGAGTTTCACGTCATTCTCCCTTCACCTTAAACCGCACTCCCTCCTTCTTTCTAACTCACTGCTCCATGAGAGAATAATTAAGTGATTCAAGTAGGGCCATTCCATTTGGACTTGAGCTTGCCGAATCCAACGGCAACCTAGAATTGTCTAAAAGCCCAAATCCCCAACCATAAACTCTCGTTTTTAACTTTTTAGGTCAAAATCCTTCTTTATATTTTTCTTTTGTATGATATAGAAGATAACTTATTATGAGCTCACCACTTTGCCTCATGGGACCTACAAATGTTGAAGGTCGCTTCTTCATTGTTCAATTCAAATTTCATCTGCCCTTTTCCATATCAACTAGGCTCTACCCATAGCAGATTAATGGCCTCCCAAGCATAAAGGCACTTCAAAACGACTTCATCTCAAGGAATAACAATCTGCCAGAAATATGACGACTCCACTTTACGAGCACTTCGTGAAGTATCCATATATGCTCGATCTGGCATCAGTACCGCATGGAAGTGGGCTTTGGGTCACCCAAACGCAACTTCTTGTAATCGATCATGGGGCCATTAAAAACTTTTTTAATGCTTCCCCAAATCACAATAATGCTTTTCGAAAAATGTAATGACCCGAACTTGTACAACATTGTATGGGAGGAGATTTAGTCTCCCATTGGTTGTTTGGATGCATTTGAGGTTAGACCTTGGGGTACTGATCTTTTAAGGGAATCTTAGAGAAAGTGAAGTTACTCTCAAGAAAGGCTTTTAGCGGCGCAAATTAGGCAAAGGACTATGCTTAGAAAGGTTGGACTTGGAGTTCATGGAGGTGGGAGCATTCTTGCTGAAGTTTCCACCATGAAAGGGTGTGATGCGGTTTGGTAAAAGAGGTAGGCTTAGCCTAGGTCTATTGGATCCATTTGAAGTCCTTAAGCGAGGGGGGATGTAGCGTATTATTTGCCTTGCCCCCAGGACTGTCAGGGGGCACCGATATTTCAATGGTGTGATGGTGAAAAGATATAATGGGATGGAAACTACTTATCGTTGGGATCAGTTCTTCTGATGAAATTTGTCCCTTATGAAAGAGGAGCCTGTTTCCATTCTAGATAGAGAAATCCGCAGGTGAGATCAAGGAGATTGTCATCCATCAAGTTCACGGAAAATCGACTAGTTGAGAGTCACTTGGATACTGAGGCTGATATGGCAAGAAGGAATACCCCCCCATTTACAGATTCAGGTCCTCCTTTCCGCCCTGTGTTTTTCTTGCTAGTTTCGTTCGCGGACGACTATGGGTAAATTGGTACTCTATTCTAACGACCTTTTTAGTCGTTTTGAGCAGTAGAGTTTATTCTGGGTAATACCTGTCTTGGGTCTGATTGATCCCCGGACACATCATGGCCGACGGCCGTTGAGTGTGTCTCGTTCCAACATCTTAAATCGAAAATGGGGTAGGAGCATCGACCTCTCTGGAGTTCGCACCGAAATGGGCAAGTACGGACCGTCGCGACATGACACGACGGGCCGTCAACAGGCTGCGGACCTGATTGAAGGATCGATTCGGTTAAATATTTTAAGGGCGTTTGCAGGACTATTCCTGCTTATAATTTTAAAGTAGTGGTTTAGATGTTAATAATTTTAAATTAACTTGGGGGTTAAGGGGAGAACCTTCAAACAGTATTGCAGGGTTTTTAAGCTTCTTTTATTACTTAGATTATATCTATTAGGGTAAAATAGAAAGGTCTGATAAGAACGATAAAAGAACTGAGAGAGGGAGAATACGATCGAGAGATATGGGAAGAACGATGGGAAGCAAAGCTTGGAAACGTAGATTTGCTGATCACATTCTTCGGTGAGGTAGGTTTTGGTTATATGCTATGTCATATAAAAGCCAACTCTTAATAGCGAATGATATGTATCGGGTAGTATCGTAAAACCCTTCTATAACGCTTAATTGTATCTTGCACAGAGTGCTTATATATTGGTGATACATAAACATGATGGAGCCAATGTAACTAATCTTGAAAACCTCTTGTTATGATGATGCGCTTGCTTATGGGGGATGAAAAAAAGGCTTGATGACTAAATAATGAGTTTATAGGTATCGGGTGTCACCTTCCGGTACCCAGGGTAAGTATAAGGATCGGGTGTCCACGTTCCGAACACAGGGAGAGAATATGGATCCGAGTGTCCCGCTTCGGCAGCCAGGATAGAGAATATTGACTGGTGTCACGTTCCGACAACCTGGATAGTATATGAGATCGGAGTTCACGTTTCTTACACCAGGGATAGGAAATAGATGAATCTTGTCAAATATGATAATATTCTCAAATTTAATGAACATATTTTTCCCAAATGGATTATGGTAGTGAGGGCTTAAGTCCCTCATGGGTGTACTTGGCTACTTTTATTTATGATACAGGTACTTTTGTTGATGACAGTTTTGAGTATTGTCGTTTGATTTTATGATATTACTGGGATATAGCTGTTTTTCTATTCTGAGTTGGCCGTGATACTACTCAGTACTCGTGTTTTGTACTGACCCCTACTTGTAATGGTTTTGCTTTGTTATTTGTGGAGTTGCACACACGTGCCATCACTTCAACTCAAGCCGCCACTCTATCACAGTCTTCATCATGACGTCGATCTCAGGGTGAGCTAATGCTTCTAGCTTGGACTGGATCTTCTTCTTCATGTCTGATCCTTGAATTTTCGGCATGGACTAGCTGTTTATTATTTTTTGCTTCCTAGATATTCTTAGATTAGTATTTGAGGATAGATTTCTTGTGGTGATGACTTCGCAAATTTTGGAATATAGTATTAGAGTTTTTTTAGAAGTTATTTATCTATTTTCTTCATGAGTTTGAGTCCCGCATTATATTAATGTTATTTTATGGTTGAACTGTTGGGGTTTAGATTGGGGGTTGGGGTTCCGCCAATAGTAGATAAGTGTGGGTGGCCACTCTCGGCTCGTTTTGGGTCGTGACAGCACTGCGTACTTTTGTGCATACTTCTAACATTCATATATGTGATAACAAACAATGAATCTATTTGTAATTATGATTCCCTCTATAATTGAAGGCCTATTTTATAAAATTCATTCTACTTTAAAGCCTTATAATCTATTTTGAGTTCTCCTAAACCCCTGACTATCATTCGATATATTTATATAATTATGCTTAATAAATATCCTTGAGATAAAAAAAAAATCTTACCTACCAACTAGCATTAACAAATAATAAACTGAAATTATCACTCTTACTCCTACCTACACAAGCCCTAATAAGATCAAAAAATCTGTTCCTTAGCTTTTCTGTAGGGGGTAGCTAAGAAGTTCTTATATTGGCTAGTAAGAGGATTCTCCTTTTTTACTCTCTTGATCTTTATTGAAGTACATCATTATGAAGTAATCTTTCATCATAAAATTTCTCTACGTATTTCGTGTTCTCCTTTTTTTCTTACTTGCTCATCTATGGGCTATAAACTGATAATTAGTTTTTTATTTTGCTAGTATTTACTCTCCTGTTTCAAAAAGAATGACCTTCTTTCATTTTTAGTCTGTTTTAAAAAGAATTACCTCTTTCTTTTTTTTAGTAATAACTTTCCGCGTGACATAATTAAGACCACAAGATTAAAGGACAATTTTGTACATTTGACATAACATGATCAAAAGTTTTCTTTATTTTCTTATACTTTGTGTCAAGTCAAACAAGGTCATTCTTTGTAAAACCGGGGGAGTAATTTGTTTAAGATTAGTGTTTCAATTACTGGCTCAACACTTAATTAGTCCAAATATCGATACTTATCACACATTTACAGAAGCACATGCCTAATTATAGTAGTTCTTTTGACAATTATAGAATGTGAGTATAGCTTCGGGATTGGTTAATTATTTCTATTTTCTTAAGGGGTTATTTGGTAGGATGTATAAAGAATAATCCACTGAATAGGATTATATGATTCTTGATATAATTGTCGTGGAGTTGCATGATAGACATAGAGGCATGAGGCTCGATGTTGTTAACATGTCTTATGAAGTAATTAAATATGGTTGTGTTTTATCATCACTAAATTTCGTAATACATTTTTTCATATTGTATCACCCTTTACAGATTTGATTTTAGTTTTACATCTTGATTTCAAGAGATTTTCATTCCTATAAATAAGAGATCTAGACCAGAGATCGATCTTTCAAGGTTTCTTTTTTTAATTAAAATTGTAAAAGTGTCGGTTCAACTTATCTCTTCTACTTGCATTCCTTAGAAATCATTGGAATTGGAGTGTGAGTCTCGCAATAACCTTTTTATTTTCCTTGTAATTGGCCCAATGACTATTATTCATCTGTTTCAAAAACTTAACCCTCTTTTTTCTTTTGTTTTGATGTTACTCGTATACATATTTTTATTTATATTTACATGTGAATCTTAAGAAAAATTATACTCTTGTATTGATTTGAAATATGATCTCTCAAGTATTGAAGATGACTTAGATTTATTCTATTTACTTATTAGACCATACTTGTCTTTAGCTTCAATTATGGATTAAAATACCTCTTTTTCTATATATTGGATCTTGATTGTTTTTATGGTAAAAAATGTCCTTCCTTAAAACATATTATGAAATGCTATATATCAATTTCTAATTTAATAGATGGCGTTGATTTATTCGTACATATGAATGTAAGACTCATTTTGTCTGAATTTATTAATTGTTGGGGGTGGATTTTTAAGGACTAACCGTGATATTGTTTAAGGATGATCATTAAGAAGCTACATTAAATCAATTGGAGTTTGTTTGGATCAATCTTAACCTTTGTTAAAAGAATGATAATTAACAATAAAATCATTTTGAATATATTAAAGATACTTTTTAACCTATTTTTTCCTTAAAAAAAAAAAGAGAATTCGCATGAAACTATACATTGGAGTTCGATGAAAAGATCGATAATAATATATTAAATATAATTATAAAGAAAGTGTGAAAATGATATTTGATATGTATGCAAAGTTTATCCTCTTTATTTGAGCAGAGAAAAAGACACTATTTGAGAAGACTTAATTCAATTCACAGTAATTTAAAAGAATAATCACAAATGAAAAACATAGCATAGTCACATTAATAACACAAATCAGTACATATAAGTAAATACCACTCATAAACAAATATAATGATTTATTAAAACTTAATTCTTCATTTTATTAAATATTTTCTAAATATAAGGGTTAATAGTATCTCAGGAATAACCCATATACACTCTTATTTGATCATAATCCCTAAGATATTCCCCACCATTTCAAAATATAATAAAAAATTCTCTCTCAAATATATCACTTCTTTCCCACTAATTTATGTCTATTCCTCTCGAATACATCCATCCCCTGTGTATCTGAAACCTATATCTTTTTTAATACATTCCTCCACTCTCAGTACATGTCTCTCTTATATATCCTATTTCATTTGCCCTCTCAAATACATCTCTAGCTTATGTATTCAAAATATTTTTCATAAAAGAAGTAAAATCTGGCATGAAGAGAAAAAGGCAAAAATAAAATAAAAATGTAAAAATACAAAAAATCATGATTATAATTTTAGAACAAAGACAAGCATATAGAAAGACCAGAAAATAATCAAAATAATGAAATATAACAAAAATGGCTCATACTATGACAAACCCCTATTTGCAACTCCACTTATGTCACGCCACATACAACTATTTTCTTCCATCTTCATATACTTACTTAATATTTTCGTTTGGTATTCAATACTTATTTTGAGTCTCTATTTATTTGTGTTGAAAGACTTAAAACATAATAATAGTTAAAAACAAAAAATGATTGTGAATCTCATGTAGCCTTTTATGTTAATAGCTATTTTTAAACGGTGAAAAAATATCCTGACAGAAAATTACTCATTCCATATATGTAAAAATTACATCATAATACGCTGTGGAAAAAAGGAATAAAATACCACCCCCTCAACTTTTTTTGTTTATTATTTGACTTTACCTTCGCCATTAAAATGAAGGTAAAAATTTTGGCCTACCCGATTCAATTTCATTAATTACCCCTTATTAAGGGAATCCCCCCAAATTAAAACACAATTGACCCCAATTACCCAATTTCTATTTTTGTAAAAAAAAAATCTTTCTTCCCTATTTTTACAACCCAATGACCCGACCCCTCTAGGATAAACCGGTACCAACTAACCCAAGTAACGATAGTCCACCCATTCCATTTCCCCTCCAAATTTAGCCATTAACTTCTCCTCGATTTTTTAACGGTGATCTTGCTCACAAATCAAATTTTTACCTATGAAAGGTAGATTTTTTGGATTTTAATTGTTTTTTTTTCCTACAACATTCTCTCTTTCGTTCGACCCATTGTTTTTTCAGCATCTGTATTTCGTTCACTCTCTGAATTTTCTTCTCATAACTGTCACAAAATCGTTTATTCGTCTCAAAGAAATGTCTTATGGATTTTTTGTTGCCACAACTCTAATTTCGAGTACTACAATTTATCTGGAAAGAAGATTTTTCCATATCCACGTACCGGATGTACGTGATAATGAACTAATAATTGATTTATAAGTCCTAGTATATGATGTTGATCTGATTGGTATTTCTTCGTACGAACTATTTCATATTTCTCTTCGTATGATGTGAATTTTTAAAGTTATGTTGAAAAATTCCAATCAGACATAATAGGAATAAATCAGTAATCACTCATATACTTATCCAGACGAGGACATCGGAAAAATCTTCTCTTGATTAGATGTATAAATACCCGCCAAAAAATTTTGATTATTTAAAAAGGATTTTATTGAAAAAATTATTTTAGCTCTATAGTAAAATAAAAGATTTTTTTCTCAAAATAATTTTTCATTCATAAATCAAATACGAAAATTCTTTTCAAAATATTTTCAACTTATGTATCCCAACATGAAAAACGTAATAAAAAATCTTATATTATTTTCTAGGAAAACATTGTAATAATTCATACCAACACAGAGAAGAGGGGGAGATGCAACATAATGATAGTGAAGATGGTGGCAAACCATAACCACAAAGAACCTTTACTATTTCGCCATGAAAAATACGCACACAGATGGATTCATTGGGAACCAAGACTAAAACAGTATTGCTATTATTTTTTTCCTCTTTTTATTATTGATTGCATCCAAGAGAAAATAAGCACATACATTGACTCAATTGCACTATCCAACACCATTGTTTGTTGTTACGAGAATATTGTTTGGTTTATAAATGAAGACCATACGGGGTTCATTGGTTAAGATCAATAACTTACCGACACATTTTTTCTTTTAACATCGGTATCTTTCAGTTGGGAGTGAAAAATAATTCGGCATTAGACACGTGGAAATGCTTACATTTCAACCTAACAAATCAAATATTTTAAGTTTTTTGGATATATACAAGTCGAGTAGGAGGGACAGTGGATTTTTATGGTGGGTGACTTTGTCATCGGGAATAGAATGTTCATTTTTATTGATTGTCCAGTGAAATCGTTGACTA
Source organism: Solanum habrochaites (assembly GCA_027704765.1). Lineage (NCBI taxonomy): Eukaryota > Viridiplantae > Streptophyta > Magnoliopsida > Solanales > Solanaceae > Solanum > Solanum habrochaites. The sequence goes on from JAKWJA010002500.1 coordinate 43,592,912, forward strand.
GAATATATACCTATTTGGGAGTCTTTAACGGTGCTACTGCTACAGGGACTCTGAAGGGCTTAATGTTTTCAACGGTGTTAATATCAGCGTCTCCCATATGGTTAATAGAATTTTATTTTCCTGTGCAATGGTTTTTATTATTTAGTAAATTCTTCCTAAGTGACAGAGTAAATCCCAATAAGGATATTCTACATTACATTATATAGAGAAATGCAAAACTTCCAAATTGACCAAGTAACACTTTGAATAATATTCTACTATATTTCCCTTCGGTGTATTATATCAATAAGTTTACTTTTGGCAAGATTAGTTCCTTAAGTTGGTATTGGTACGGGAAAATAAAATATAGACAGTAATTCACAACATTACATAATTACTAAAAAACAATAAAGTTGTAAAAGCGAAGTGAGAGTAAAGGTTTTTGAGGGAAGGATAAATGAACCTTCCATATACAGCTCCCATTTATGATAAAATGAATAAAGACTTATATCAATTAGTTGCTACCTATCATTTCCCTATATTAAAGTTTGTAAGTACGACATGCGTACTAAGTTCCTTAAAAAAAAATATATATGATGTAAATTGTGATTAAGAGGATATCACTCACCTTTGGTACCTTTAAGACAACAACAAACAACAACATAAAGTTAAATATCTTCTAAAAAGGGCACAAAAACGAAACAGACGCTAATATGTTAAACGATGACGAAACATCAGGTAAAACGTATAAAACGTCTTCATCATCCTTAAAGATAAGCCACACTGAATATCTTAGGCTTACATCTTTGGTAATCTCCGGCGAAACTTATCCAATACTATTATTTTGGCTATCCAATGTTGTCATTTTTGGAGGATATATTTGAGGGTCGTCTATGTGTCATATGATCCCGTGAATATGAATTATCAAGATACACCAATAATATTTATATGAGTAGTGATTATAAAAATACCCAGCACGTATTTTGAAAATAAAGAAGATTATAATAGTGTGTGTACTAACACCAATAGTTTGTGGAATAAAGCAACGTATCACAAAAGATATGATTATTAATTTAACTAACCATCCACCTGGCTTTTATGCCGTGAATGACAATTAATCAATAGTGGCGAGTTTTTACCTAAAAGTAATATGAAAATAATTATGGGAAAGAATATCAGAAATCAAATTGTAGGAAAACTTACAGATGTTTAGGGGACTTAAAACAAACACCCCCGGAGTGGTATTCCACTATACGGGTGAAAACCTATAACCGAAGATACAAATTAAAAAATCAAGAAAAACGGTTTACATTTAATCATGTTATAGTTACCCTATCCCAAATATTATTGCTAATTTAACATTCTACAATTCATACATATAGATCGCACGAAGGAAATTAATTTTCTATATTGCACTACGGACTTGCCTAGGAGTGGTGGATAGTCTCGGTCAAGTAGGATGTGGATTAGGTCCACCATATTTTTAAAAAATACCTACATTTTCTTCCTATAATTAAAAGTAAATTTCTCTTCATTAAGACCAATCTGTACAACCTTACCTTTTCAAGCATGATGTACATGAAACATGCAAGCATTTGGAATTATTTGTACACATCAAAATATAAGACCGTGTTCTAGTCCTAACATGAGTTTTTTTTTGTTTTTTTCACAAGGTTTTTGGACACTGTTTTAAGGCCCTTTTATGAATATAAGTTCATTTAGGAAGTCTCGAAAACAAAACGTCCCAGAACGTCCATGACGCCGGGATACTAGTTCAAGGAGGTACTAATGTGCCTTAGCCTATTTGACTAGCTTTTAGGAGTTGGAAAATAATGAAAATTGGCGAAAGAGTGTCTAAAACGTATCATAGTTAATTCGTAGTCGAAACGTCCGGGAATGACTCCCCAAGGAACAACCAAGGGCGCTTGAGGAGGATCCTTGCATTTTGGGGTCAAAGACGCCCTGGGCAGTGTACACCCACGAGGGGAATCGACGGGGCAGGGGTTGATCGCGGGGAATCAATGCCATCCGTCGATCAACACTTAGACATTTTGGCTAATGATACATTTGGACCAGTCTATAAATAAAAAGATGGAGTGCAGCACGGAGGGGAAACAATGACCGTCAACTAACGAACAGACCATCGATCGGGGTCTCGTTTGTGAGGCTGTGATTTTCTGCACATTTTTATTGGGTTAAATTAATTAATTAGGTGGTTAATTTATTAGTTAAGGGTTAAGGGAGGTCTAATTAAGTTAATTAATTACCTATATAAAGACCCTAACCTAATTAGACTAACCTAAGCTCATAAATTCCCAAACCCAAAACACTTTTCGGTCTCTTTTCTTTCTCTCCCCAAAAAAACCCCCATTGAAGACCACTATAGAGGTGCATTCAAGGTTTCAAAAGGATAAATTTCCTCTATCAATGTCCATCAATTAGTAAGGTATGATATCTCTTTCAACTTTGAAATCTCTTTCCTCAAAGGGTTCCATCAAATTGATTTTAGAAGTTGGGTTTTCATCATATACGAATTTGATATTGTGAATTGATTTGTTTATAATTTATTTTGGATATAATGAATAGATTAACATGTGTTTTAACTTAATTATAATATATTTTTATGGATTGGTGTAGTTTGTGGAAGATGACATTTACCCCTTAACCCTAGGTGATGATCTTGATATGAATTGTCTTATATATGTTCAATAGACTTGGTTATTGGTTTAATTACTACTAGATGAAGTTATTGTATCAATAATTAATGAATTAGAGTGAATTATAGTCCTATCATGATAGTTCTTGAGTAATTAAACTATATTATAAGTTTGACTTATGTCTCTTGTCTTATGTTATGAACTAGTATTGAATTGTGATGTAGCATTTATTTTAGTCTTTTTATCATGTTGTTCATTGAATTATGAATATGTTATACCCTAATTGGGTTTAATTAAGGGTTGATGGTAATACCTTGATGATGAATTATGAAGGGTTGATGGTAATACCTTGATGATGAAATATGAAGGAGACTTTGTAAGTCTTGTGATCCCTATTATTTACTTCAAGTTATGGTTAATTGTGATTAAGTCATGATTTAGTATTGGAGTATGCCTTGTGTAAGGATTTATAGGGTTGTATGATGTTGAATTGAAATGTCTTGACGATGGTTTTTGAGGTGTTGGCTTAAGATGTAAATGTTATAAGGATCGTGAATGATTTTCCAATGTGCATTATTATGAACTGATATGTAAATGTGCTAACCTCATTATATGAATTGTAATGAAAGGATTATACTCATGCAATTCTTATTGAGTTATGATGATGATGAACATACAAGGTTGAGACCCTATGACCTAGAATAAGTTATAATGATTAATAAAGACATTAAAGACATTTCAAAAGAGACTCTAGCTTAGCACCGAGTGAACTAGATTGAGGAGTGTTCCTTCCCACATGGGGAATGTAGGATCACTTATGTACTCTTGAGATTTGAGGATATAATGCATGTAGCATAATGAGAGTACCAACTTTATCTCCTAGTTCTTAAACTATGTTGCCTCCAGAGAAATACTAGCTAGTGGATCCACATGGTTGCTATGTTCATGTTTTGGTACTACCTTGGAAAGTAGTCCGCCTTATTTCAGTGTAGGTTTCCATGACACCGGATTCCACATTAGATCATGTGGTCTATGTCGGTTAGGGCAAGATTTTACCAAAAGGTAAAATTAATTAAAGGAATTAACTCTAACTAGGGTTTAGCTTAGTCTAGGTAGTGTATGGGATTATTCCTAAACATTGCACTAGTTAGACTTGAGGTAAATCTTAGGAGGATGTTCTTATGTATTAATATGCTTATGATGGTATATGTTATGTATATGATGAACTTGCACATTATTGATACTATATGTTGATTAGTTTCACTTATGAATATGTGTTGGTCTACATTGTTAAAGTATGGTGATATGTACTCTTAAATGCCATGCTATGTGAAACGGGATGTTGGTCATGATTCTTGTTGGGTTCTTTGATTGAGTAATGTTATGGGGTTTTGCTTGGTTTTGCACTTGTTGACTTGATAGGGGTTCATGGATAAGTGTCTTTCTTTGGTTATGTTGAAATGTAATCTTATTCATGCGTGTTGCTATTATGACTTGATGATAGGGTTACTTAACTATGTATTCAATTATATGATTTGCATGTTGACTTGAGTGGACTTGATGTTGTTGTTCTTGTGATCTACATGCCTATGGCTTAATGAACATTTCCTATTGGTTGGTATGGTATTGTTGAATGTGCATAAAGTTTTAATGAAAAGTGCATACTTATTGAAATGTCCCTTTTCTTAGAATGATTTCAAATTATGTGTGCATATGGTCTCATACTTAGTACAACTGTCTTAATCATCTACCCACTTCAAAAACCAATTGTATTAAATTTCAACAACCAAAAACTAATTGTCTTACCATCAACACAAATAACCAACTGTTTCAAAAACCAGTTGTCTTAAACAAACTTCAAAAATCAATTGTTTTACTCATGACCATTTAGCTCACCATTGAGCTCTATCAAGATACCCATAAAGTTAACGTCCACTAAATTTTCATCACTGCCTTCATCTACTTTCTCTTCCATCTTCTTCTGTTCTTTTTCTTCTTCCTGCAATTCGATCTGCTCCTCTTCTTTTTCTTATTCTCTTCTATTTTTTCCTGCTCTTTTTTTTCTTCCTGCAATTCGATCCGCTCCACTTTTTTTTCTTGTTCTTTATTTTCTTCAATCTTATCCTCTCTTTTTTTGTTCTTCTTCATTCTCTTCGATCTGCTCCTCTTTGTTTTGTTTTTTTTGATCTAATCCTCTTTCCTAACATTTTATCCTCCATTTGTTCATTAAATTCTTCTTCAAAGTTCTCTACAAGTATATTTTCATCGAATATTGCTAATGGAAGTAATTCATCAACATTAACTTCAGCACCATCATTACCAACCGTTGTATAGTCTTCATCTTTATCAATTGTTGTTACTACAAGATCAATGGCTTAGTATTCTTCCAAATAAAAAATTTCATACAAATAGTATATAAGTTAGTCTACCTTTATTTTTCTTGTTCTTTTTAACTCTCCTCAATTTCTCATCTCGTATGAAATCAACAACTTCCATTATTGGTAGTTCAAGGGATACAAAACACTCACCAGGCTTTCATCTCTGGAAGTACTTTGTACATAATTCTTCCCAGGTTGAATAGGATTGTCCTTCATATTACCTACTGCAGAAGTGAGGACAATGACCTTTCAAACTGGTCTTTAAGGCATCAATGATTGTGTCCTTCACTTCATTCGTATATAGACTTAATGTTGCGATATAATTTTTTTTGGTCTCACGGACAGTAGATATAATTTATGGATGCAGTACCTACAAAAATATTAAATAAAATAGTACAAGACCTTCATTAATTTATAAATATTGCTAGAAATAATAAATAAGTGTAACACCCCGTATCCAAAATAGACCAAAAATTAGCTTTTCAGAAAATGTGAAGGTGCACTCGACAGTTTCAATCGATAGTTCATAGCCTGACTCAGGTTGCGTCCTGCACATCCATCGATTGAGTCAGAAAACCCCAAAAAACTCAGTTCAAAAAATTTGGCTGAGTCCTGATCGAGGGACGAACCTATGGTCTGTAGTCTGTGTCCGTCGATCAACACCCAATTCACCCAGTCTTTGAAACTAACCATAGTTGACCAACAAGAACCATCATTTGATCGACGGTCCGTAGTTCTGATCGTAGATGGAAATTTACAGACATTAGGAGGGGGCAATGCAGTTGGGTCAATTTCAATTGATAATAATTCTTAGAACAAAATGAATGAGGTGTCCCATGACATACCCACAGATAGATAATTGAATTAGCTTTCACAATCTTGCTAAATTCAGACCTCCGAGTAAAACGTTATGCCCGTTTTAGTAAAGGTCTGTCGAACAGACCCAACCTACGGACCAAACGATGGACCGCTCAATTAAACGATGAACTGTCAATCCAGGTCGTCGTTTGGTCCGACAGCAATTAACTCAAGGGTCTTTTGGTCTTTTTCCACTTTGTTTAAACCTTAGGATACGTCGTTTTGACCTAAATCATCATATTTTAGTCAATTTAAGCCTAAAAACATAACTAAAACTTACCTAAGTCAAATCATTAATGAAAAAAATAGAATAAATAGAAGAAAGAAATGAGAAAAAGATAACGAACCCTAGTTCAAGAATGCGACATGGTTCCAGCAGTTACTGCCCCAAAATCTAAATATTTCTTCGTGAATTTCATCACCAGGTATGTGCGATTTCACTGATGGGTTTCTTTCACCCATTGAGTCCCTAGTTTTCAGTCAAATTGTTGATTCACCTATCATGATTAGACCTAGGATTTCTAGAATTCAACAGAACTTCACGATTTAATTAGTTATATGTTCCAAATCAGATTTCAATGTTATTACTCAGATTATTGCATGAGTTTCAGAACCGTAGCTATGTATTTCTTTAGTTTTTGAATTACACATGCTAGGTCAGATATTTCAGTTACATCAGATATGCATGCCTCAGTTATAAATGCCTAATTACAAGCTTAATTGTTGCATCCTCTGTTTACATGTTAATTTTGAGCTATTCAGCATTTACAGAAAGTCAGTCATAATCAGTTAATTACATAATTCATGGAAGTAGCATAATACTGAGTTGGACTACAGTTTAGCATATCCAATTAGTCCCAGAACCACTAGACAAGTAGGTTGAAGTCTTCTCTGTGGGCAATAAGATTAATGATCACACCAGCATGCCTTTATACCTCTGGCAGGGTATATTGGGTCTTCTCGATGGAGCATATACATCGGACTCAACATTTAGCTCATGTGATTTTATTATCGGTGATAAGTAGCTACCACAGTTCAGTCAGACTCTCTTGCATTGACCATTTATCAGTATATTCGGTATTTCGTTTCAACATGTTATAAATTGGTCATTGCATCCAGTTAGCTCAAAATTCAGTATATCATGTTCAGATTATTTTAGTTCATTTTTGTGCTTGTTTAGTTATGTTTTATTTCAGCTTTATTCTATCTTACATGCTCAGTACCTTTAAATACTGACGCATACATGTACTACATTTTCTCGTGATGTAGGTTCAGGTTCTCAGCATCCAGGTTGCGCTTAGATCGATATTCGATCTCCAGTTGAGCAGATTTAGTGGTGAGTCCTTATTCATTGAGGAAAATAGTCATGCGTTTCTTTTCAGTCATTTGGTTTCAGTTTTTTCTAGACTTAGCAGGGGGCTTGTACCAATATTTCTAGTCCAGTATAGGCTTATTTAAGATTAGTTAGTTTCATCTTAGACTGAGTTAATAATTTCTTGTATTAAACTCCTCAGTCTTTTATTTTTCTCAGTTAGAGAATATTGGTATTTCCCATATTTTTGTTTTAAGTATGATTTAGCTCCCGCAATAGTTTATATTCTTTAGTATGCTCATGATCATGCTAGCAGGGTTATCTTGGGATCACTTAGGGTCCTAGTTTCTCGTGTCTGCGTCTCGATGGTAGCTCGGGGCGTGATAAAACTTGTTATCAGAGCACTAGGTTTAAGAGTCCTAGGATGTCTGAAAAACCACACTAAGTAGAGTACTTTTTATAGATGTGAAGTGCATTACAACAAATGAGAGGGAGACTATGAATTTTTCTTGTCACTCTTATCATGTGTGAGGTATGATATTATTCCATTCTAACGTGACATTTTATGTTTTAGATCATGCCTCCTCATAGAGCTAACGCTAAGAACTCGAATGCAAGGAATGCAAACGCAGCTCCTCCGGTCCCATATCAAGAAGTCTCCAATGCTGAGTTCAGCAATGCCATACAGATGTTGGCTTAGAGTATAACTACCTAGAACAATCAGGTTCATGCTCATGTGACTGAAAATGATGGATCAGTAGCAACAAGGGTCCGTGACTTTGTTAAGATGAATTCAACTGAGTTCTTAGGATCACAAACTAATGAGGATCCTTTGAATTTCTTGGATGGGATCAATAAGATCTTTGAGGTAACGCTAGTCACTAAGAACGATCGGGTTGAGTTGGCATCATACCAGTTGAAGGATGTTGTTCATATCAGGTACACTTAGTGAAAGGAAAATAGGGGTACAAATGCAGCTCCTATTACTTGGGATTGATGTAGTGAGATTTTTCTGGACAAATTTTTCCCAATAGAGTTGAGAGAAGCAAAAGCTCTGGAATTCATAAACTTAAGGCAGGGAAACATGACGGTCCAAGAGTATGGACTCAAGTTTAACCAACTCTCCAGGTATGCTCCTCACATGGTTGTTGACTTTAGGGCTCAGATGAATAAATTCTTTTACGGAGTATCGAATTTGGTGAAAACTGAGTGCAGAAGTGCTATGTACTTGGAGATATGAACATCTCTAGGCTTATGAATCATGCTTAGAAGTTGAGGGTGATAAGCTTAGGGAACAAGCTAAGGAGAATAAGAAGTCTAGGACTTGGAACTATGACTATTCTTAGTAGAAATCGGGTGGTGGAAATTGCTCGAAGAATCAGCAAAAGTTTTCAGCTCCAGCTCCTTCATCAACTAGTATTCCATCCTCTAAGAACAGGCATCACTAGAAGGGCAAAGAACCATGCTCTAAGTCTCATAGAAGTGTTTCAGGCACCAATACTTACACCACTTGCCGTAAGTGTGGTAAGAACCATCCAGGCGAGTGTATCGCAGGAAAAGAAAGATGTTATGGGTGCGGTTAGTCTGGTCACACGTTGAGAGATTGTTCTTCTAGATAGGTTCAAGGAGGTGGTAATGGTAGAGCTCAGTCTACAACTTCATCATCACCGACAAGTCGCCCGAGTCAGCAGGGTAACTAATCTGGTAAAGGTGGCGGTCAGCGCCAGAACATGTTGTATTCTCTCCAGGCTATCCAGGATCAGAAAGCTTCTCCTGATGTAGTCACTGATACGTTACGTGTCTTTGAACATGATGTTTATGCATTGTTAGATCCAGGGGATACTCTTTCCTTTGTAACTCCTTATATAACAGTCCAGTTCAGTGTTAGTCTAGAAACTCTCTCAAAACCTTTCTCAATCTCTACTACAGTCGGTGACCCAGTATATCTAGACAGACATACAGAAATTGCTTAGTCAATTCTAGGGATGGATTGGTTACATTGTTGTTATGCCTCAGTCAATTGTAGAACAATGATTATTCATTTTCAGTTTCCAGAAGAATCAATTGTAAAATGGAAGGATAGTAGCTTTGAGCTCGGGTTAAGGATTCTATCTCAGAAACCCCAACTCTTAAGATAGTTGTAGTAGTCAGTGAGTTTCCAGAAGTGTTTCCAGAAGATCTTCCCAAAGTCCCTCCCGAAAGTGAAATCGACTTTGGAATTGATCTCCTACAAGATACCCAACCTATTTCTGTTTCTCCTTATATAATATCTCCAGCAAAACTTAAGGAATTGAAAGAGCGGATGAAAAACCTTCTAGATAAGGGCTTCATTAGACCTATTTCACCACGGGGTGCAGCATTATTGTTCGTAAAGAAGAAATATGGTTCTCTCAGAATGTGAATTGACTATAAACAGTTGAACAAGGTCACATTCAAGTATAAGTATCCCATCCCTAGGATTGATGACTTGTTTGACCAACTTTAGGGTGTTATTCAATTCTCAAAGATAGGCCTTAAATGGGGTTATCATCAGCTTAGAGTCAGAGATAGTGACATTCCAAAAATCACTTTAAAAACTCGATATGGTCATTATGAATTTGTAGCTATGTAGTTTGGACTAATTAATGCTCCTACAACTTTCATGGATTTGATGAACAGAGTGTTCAAACAATACTTGGACTTATTCGTTATTTTCTTCATTGATGATATCCTCATTTACTCTAGGAATGAGGAAGAAAACACGAGTCATTTGAGAATTGTTCCACACACTCTCAAGGATCGTCAGTTATTCTCTAAGTTTAGCAAATGTGACTGGTGGTTGTAATCCGTTGCTTTCATTGGTCACATTGTATCAAGTGAATGGATCAGAGTGGATTCACAGAAGATAGAACCAGTCAAACAATGGCCCAGACCTATCTCTGCAATAAATATAAGAAGTTTCTTAAGTGTGGAGGGTTATTACAGAAGGTTTGTGGAACGATTTTCATCCATATCCTCACTATTAACTAGGTTGACTTAGAAGATGGTCAAGTTCCAACGGTGAGATGATTGTGAGAAAAGCTTTCAGAAGTTGAAAGACTAAGATTGACATATTCTCTGTCTGGACTTCTACCAGAGGGTTTTACTGGTTATGTGATCTTTTGTGAAGATCAGAGTTGGCCTAGGGTTGTTGTATTGATGCAGCGGAGGCTAAAGCTTAAAAAGTCTGATGCTTTAGAAAACTTAAGGTGCATGAAAAGAACTATCCAACTCATGACCTTGAGCTTGCAGCAATGGTATTTGCATTCAAGTTTTGGAGACATTACTTGTATAGTGTTCACGTAGATGTGTTCACTAATCATAAGAGCCTTCAGTATTTGTTCACCCAGAAGAGTTGAATCTTCGTCAAAGGAGATGGCTTGAGTTCCTTAAGGATTATGATATGAGTGTGCATTATCATCCTTGTAATGAAAGTGTAGTAGTAGATGCTCTTAGTAGATTATCTATGGGTAATGTAGCCCATGTTGAGAAAGAAAGAAAGGAGCTAGTGAAGGTAGCCCATGTTGAGAAAGAAAGGAAGGAGCTAGTGAAGGGGAGTGTGTTCAGCAAGCTGATGCTTAGGAGTTCGCCTACGCGCATATCAGGACAGGTGGTATGTGATTAGTTAGGAATGGGATAAAAAATCTTCTTTGGCAAGTGGAGGTAAGGAAAATCAAGACAGTCCTGATACAAATCTTGCAGGAAACTTAAGGGTGCAGTCTAACAATCAGAGGAGTGGAGGTGTTTTCTCTCAAGGGAGAGATGGTTGTACTTTCGCTGCCATGGGTAGATTTGTGTGTTCTGATGTGGGTGAGTGTGAAAAACATATCCTTGCAGAAGGCCATAACTCCAGATATTTATTCACCCAGGTTCATTAAGATGTACCGTGATCTTAAAGGAAAGAGGTTATTGTGGCGTGGCATGAAGTGGCATTGAGAGAGATATAGCATTATTTTGTGCAGTAAGTGCCCCCATTTGTCAGATGAGTCAAGGTTTGGAAACAGGAGGAAACCAGGAGGTATGGACTCAAGAGCTCGATATGTCCTACTTGGAACTTGAGAAGGTGATTCATATGGATTTCATCCACAGGTTTAACTAGTACTCACAGAAAAAACATGACTTAATTGGGGATAGTTGAAAAATGACTAAGTCTTCTCGCTTTTTGTAACGGTCAAGACTACAGATTCAGCAGAGGACTATGCCCAAAGCTTTAGTATTCACTGAAAGTGTGAGGTTGATGGGGGTTCCTTGGTCTATTATTTTTTCTCAGACAAAGGTCCCAGTTTACATCTCATTTCTGGAAGACTTTTCCAGAGTGTCTTGGTACTCAAGTTAACCTTAGCAACACAACATTTTCATTCACACAGACGGCATGGATACCAGGCAAGACACGAGCTTACCATTCAGGACCCGTAGACGGATATGTTGAGAGCTTGTGTGAGCGAATTCAAAGGTAGTTTAGGATGATTCACACCTCCTCTTATTGAGTATCGCCATACAACACAATTCTAACGACTTCATTCCAGCATTCAAATGACCCCTTATGAAGATTTGTATGGCACAGATGTAGATCCGGGTGTTGTTGAAGTGGTTGAAGCAGCTTTGATAGGGCCAAGCAATTCATTCCTTTATGTTATGGAGAAAGTGCACAAGCATTATCGATAGACTTAAGACATCCCAAAGTCGTCAGAAATCTTATGCAATATGTAAGGAGAAGGGAACTACAATTCCAATTTGAGGATGAATTTTTTTTAAAGTTCAACTATGAAAGGTGTGATGATATTTGGCAAGAAAGGAAAACGTCAAGTCCTAAATATGTTGCTTCTTCACAAATCTTGAAAAGGTTGGCAAACGGTGGATATGAGTTAGACGTGTGCCACAGAAATTAGCCAAGCAGTGCATCGGGTCTTCCACATCTAACTCTAAAAACAGTTGTGTGGGTGATCCAGCCTATGTATTGCCGTTAGAGAGTCATATGGTGGAAAAGATAGTCTTTGTTATGAGGTGCTAATGTACCAGGTGAGATTCTTGGAACGTAGGTTTAGAAGGTGAGAAACAAAGAAGTCGCTTCAGTCAAAGTTTTATGGAGGACGTCAGGTCCATTAGAGGGAGCTACTTGAGGAAGCAAGCAGTCATGAAATCCATAGGATCCTCACCTCGTTTCCTTTCAATTTCCACTCCAGCTTGAGTAATAGTCATCTTCAGTTTTCTAGTTCATCCATGGTGAATTCAGGCTTAGAATCAGGTTCCTCTTTGCTGTACTTGCATTTTCAGCGTATTTGCAGTGTTCTCAGACCTCATCAATGTCAAAAAAACTCCGTTCTCAGTGTTTAGTAAGTAGGGAGTGCAGCCAGTCTCTTCCTTTCTGATTGGAGCATAAGTTCCGTCTTCATTTTAGAGTGGACTCGAATGTCCCAAGGGGGAGATAATGTAACACCCCGTATCCAAAATAGACAAAAAATCTATTTTTTAGAATATCTATGGACCGTAGCCTGACCTATGGTCCGTCCTGCGCATCCGTCGATTAAGTCAGAAACCCCCCAAAAACTAAGTTCAAAAAATTTGTCTAAGCTCTAATCGACGGACGTACCTACCGTCCGTAGTCTGTGTCCATCAATTGACACCAAATTCACCCACTCTATGATATGAACCACGGTTGACCAGTGCGGACCGTCGTTTGATCTACGGTCTGTAGGTTAGGGGGAAATGCAGTTGGGTCAACTTAAATTGATCATAACTCTTGGCACAAACCGAATTAGGTGTCCAGTGACATACTCATAGATAGATAATTGAATTAGATTTCCATAGCAATCAACCTTGCAAAAATCAAACATTCGAGTAAAAATTTTTGCCCATTTTAGTAAAGAAATGTCAAACAGACCCAACCTACAGACCCAAACGACGGACCGTCAGTCCAGGTCGTCGTTTTTCTGATACGAACCAACTCAGGAGTCTTTTGGTCTTTTCTCATTTCTTTTAAACCTTAGGATACATCGCTTTGACCCTAAATCATCAGATTTTCGTAAGTATAAGCCTAGAAACATAATTAAAACTTACCGAAGTCAAATCATTAATCAAAAACTTAGTAAAATTAGAAATAAGAATAGAGAAAAAGGTCAAGAACCCTAGTTCAAGGAAGCAACAAAGTTCCAGAAGTTCCAGCCCGAAATCTGAATATTTCTCGGTGAATTTTCATCACCAGGTATGTGGGATTGAAATGGTGAGTTACTTTCACCCAATGGGTACCCTATTTCAGTCATATTCTTGATACCGTCAGTAGTCAGAGTAGACCTAGGGTTTTCGAATCAACAGAAATTCATTGATTTAATTAGTTTTATGTTCCAAACATAAGATTTCCATGTAGTACTCAGATTATTTGCATGAATTTCAGAACCCTAGTATGTATTTCTTGATATTCTTGAATTCCACATGCTAGTCAGATTATTTGAGTATTTTGAATATACAGTCTCAATTATTAAATGCATAATTACTAGATGTTTAGATTATTGCATTCTCAGTTTGCATTGTTCCAGTTTTGAGTTAATCCAGTCTAGTATTTAAAGACTTAGTCAAATAAGTGTAATTAACCATAATCAATGGGAGTAGCAAATACCGAGTTGGACTAGGGTTCAACATACCCAATTAGTCGCAGAACTACTAGACAAGTAGGTTGTAAATCCCCTCTGTCGGTAATCAGTTTAGTGATAACGCTAGCATGCATTTATACCTCTGGAAAGATATATTCGATCCTTTAGATGGGGCGTATACATCGGACTCCACATTTAGATAATGTCGTTTTATTATCGGTTATTAGTAGCTCCCACAGTTCAGTCAGACTCTCTTGGATTTACCATTTATTAGTATATTCAGTATTCATTTTCAGCATGTTATAAATTGGTCATTGTATCCAGTTAACTCAGAATTCAGTATATCATATTTAGATTATTATACTTGCTTTTTGTGCTTATTCAGTTACGTTTTATTTCAGCTTTATTCTTTCGGACATGCTCAGTAGCTACTGAAGCATATGTGTGCTACATCTTCTCGTGATGTAGGTTAAGGTTCTCAGCATCCAGGTCGCGCTTAGATCGATTTCTGATCTCTAGTTCAACAGATTTAGTGGTGATTCCTCATTCTCCGATGACAGTAGTCATGAGTTTCTTTTCAGTGATTTAGTTTCAGTTTTTTCTAGTCTTAGCTAGGGCTGTATAGAATGTCTTAAGTCGAGTAGTAGCAGGCTTATTTCAGGCACATAGTTTAGTTTAAGCTTAGTATTTGCTGTTATTAATAACTTTATTTTATTAAAAAACTCATAAATCTGTTATTTATCTTAGTCATAGAATATGGGTATTTCCCCATATTTTTATTTTTAGTATGATTTAGCTTCAGCAACAGTTTACATTCTTTAGTATGATCATGATCATGCCACCAGGGTTAGCTTGGGATCACTTGTGATCCTAGGTTTTGTGTCCGCCTCTCAGGGGTAGCTCGGAGCGTGTCAATAAGTTTATACGTTTGTACTCCATTTGTACTTAAATGGATTACCTTCGAAAATATTATCACTCTTTGGCATGTTCCATCTAAGTAAATGGGAAACTGAGAGAGTAAAATCCAAGGACTTCTTGATGAGGAAAAACCTTATATATCCATACCTTAAATGAATAAAATAAAAAATAAATAAATAGAACTATGAAATACTATATAAAATTAAGGGTTTAATATTAATCAAGTCCATAATTGATAAAAAAAAATGCCAGAATTGCCAATGGGAAGCCATACAAAGCATATGATGCATTTCCTATTTCCTTGGACATTTCACTTTGTTTCTTCAGATTAATTTTGTTCTTCAAATACTTCAGTGTTAAATCAAAACACTTTTTTCCCTAAATCATCAACCATCTTGATGTGGTTTGAATCCACAATCGTAGATCAAGTGGGAAAGCAACATTTAGTGGACTTCTTCTCCTTATTCAATCTGGTACCCTTAATCAAACTCAACAATTTTGAACCACTGATATTCCTATTCTTCATTACTATTATAATAAAATTCTCACCTTTCTGAAGCACTCAATTCTTTTTTGCATCACGGAGGTATGCTCCACAATTCAGACCCGTAATCAATGCAAACTATTTTAAGCCAAAACAAGAAGGCTTATTATTTACACAAAACCAAATCTTATGCAAATTTTTTTATCATTATTGACACGATACAACAACATGTAATGGACCATCTGTCCATTGAACTTGTAATAATATGGAACATGCCTTAAATAATCAAAGCAACTACCTTTAAAGTCCTTGTAATATTTTTCATAAAGTAAGACATTTCTAAAATCATGATACAAAGTCATTCTTGCTCTAACTGACATTTTGGCTGGAAAAGATCCTAACTCATCCATATATGTAGTGAGATTATAGGACTTTCGCGAGACAAGTTGGCAAGGACAGGGGATTTTCCTCCTCCTCTCATTTACCTCGTTATCTCTACTTGTTGACTCATCTCCACTGCCATTGTTTTCTTCACTAGACTCAACCTCATCAGTATCTTGGTCACTATTGTCCTTATAGTTGTCAATTTCATCCATCGTATTAGAATTCGACTTAGACTTGGATTCTTCAACTACAATTGTTTTTTGAACATCTTGAAATTTGAGGTTCAACCTCTCGTTTCTTGGTTTTACTAAGCTTCGGAAAAAAAATTTAACAAGACCGCCTCTAGTTTTAGTCATAACCAGAGTTGATATAAAAGAAATCAGCAATGCAATTCACATGTAATGAGAAAAGACAAGACGTGCAAAAGCGAACAAATACAACGGAGAAAAACAAAATCCCACAAAGAAAGCAAAATAGTCGAGATAAACATAAATACAAGACCAGCAAAAGCAAACAAATTCAAAGGAGATAAATAGCAATCCAAAACAAAAGTCAAAATTTCAAAATCAACATGCGAGAAAAACATAAATTGTTTTTTCAAAAATAAGAAACCAAATAGGAACATGAAGAGAAACCATCCAGAAAAAGGGTTTTATTAAATAATTACATTACAATTACTGAATAAACAACCAAATACGACATCCTAAATGAAGAAAAATCATCCAGGAAAAAGGTTTATTAAACCATTACACTACTATAACGAAATAAACAATCAAATACGACTAGATTTCCCAAAAAAAAAATTACAAAGAATGAACTTACAAAAGATGACAGTATTGGACTTGGAGAAGAAGAAAACAGATGAAGATTTGACGTTTAGGACTATGAAATGGTTGAAACATTTGTATAAGTTAATGGTCGATGAAATGGTTGACACGTATGTGGAAGAGAAGCGATGATCTGGTTTCTCTTAAAAAATTTGGATAAGTGTATGGGGAAGAGAGGCGATGATTATTGATAGAATTAATGTATGGGAAAGTTCAAAAGTTATGCACTTGAGAAGAAGAAACATCGGAACACGTTTCAGAAAAAGGTTTCTTTTTAATATAACTTATTCTTACATTTTAAATTAAATTTTAATATAAAATTAGGTAAAAAAATGTATATTCCCCAAATTTTATATGTATTGGGATTATAAATTTTTTTTGTAAAAATATTTTTCCCAAGTTTTAAAAATAAAAAATAAGCCTTTGACTCCACAATCACAAATATACCTTGTTTTAAAAAATAAATGTGGTGACTATAGACTACATTAAGAGTGTGTTTGGTATGAAGGAAAACATTTTCTGAAAAATGTTTACCAATTTTTTAATGTTTGGTTGATAAAATGTTTTGGAACCATGTTTTCCAAAATCAACTCATTTTCTCAAAATTAAGGAAAAAGACTTCACTTCAAAATTAAGGAAAAACATTACACAAAACTCTCCGCCATTTTATTTTTTTTTGTTTTTTTGGGGAAAAAAACGAAACAATTTTTTAAAAACAAAATCAATTTATTTTGGTTTTTTTTTTACCCGATCCCTGACCCCCACCCACGCCACCAACGGCCAGCCCCCCCCCCCCCTCCCACCTCCACCTACTCCAAAAAAATAAATTGCTTTTTATAAATATTTTTAACTTCAGAATGTTTATTTTTAACTTCTACCCCCACCCCCCCCCCCCTGGGCACAGCCCCCACCCCCACGACCACCCAAACCCCCACTAAAAAATAATTTTTATATTGAAAAAAATACTATAAAGTCAATCAAATTTTGATCTAATTTTTTCCACTCCTACCCCCTCCCCTGCCCCCTCCCCTTAACTCCGCCACCACCAACCCCAAATAAACAATTGTTTTTAAAAAATACTTCAATTTCATAAAGTATTTTCTACCTCTACATTGAATACAAAATAAAGAGCATTGTCCTCAAAAAGATTTTTCATCATAAAATCAAAAACAGACATATAAAAATATTTCCGAAAACACTACAGGCAATTTCCCTATCAAGAACCAAACATGAGAAAAAAATCCCAAAATCTACTGGTTTTTCAGGGACAACATTTTCTAGAAAGCATAACATTTTCCATGGAAAACATTTTCCATCATACCAAACACACCCTAAGTCATTTTTGTGGGCACAACACCAAATCTTCTCCAAATACAGCTTACAAATCAATAATTTGACCTTTTTATTTACTTTCTCTTCATAATCTTCTATATGAGCCGTGCTTTGCTCATTTTTCTGTTCATAGTTTGCTCAATTCATGATGAGCTATTGCAAGATACTAAGCAGACACTCATGTCTATTATCTCGGAATTGTCACATAGAATAAGAAGAACATATAATATCAAATAAATTTTAACCAACGCGACACAACTGATCAATGGATTAAAACTGACGAACCAACCCCCTAAAATGAGTTATTACAAGGAAATTATTGGACACTCATAAGTTCGGACGAACACGCAATACATCCCTTAAAATACAACAATGTTCGAAAAATGAAGAGAAAAAGCGACAACAACAATTCGAAAATTAAGAAGGATGACAACAATTCGGAAAATAAAATGAATGAGAAAAAGTCACGCAAGCAATTTCAATAATAAGAAGATAGTCGACACAATTCAAAATGAAGAAAAAGTCTAAGGTTAAAAAAAAAAGTCACCTGTATATTATTCGTTAAAAGCGATACGACTGGCGAATTAAAGAAAAACCAAAAGTATTTAACTGTAGCAAAGTTCAAAAATGCATGGCACATTGAAGAAAAATTAAAGCAACAAAATGGAAGAGAGAAAGATCAAAGATAATACCCTTTTCTTTCCTTTGTGAAAACTGAAAAGAGATTTCTAAGAACCAAAAGAGTTATTTGCTCCCTTTTTGCTATATGAGGACTGAAAAAGTGTTTTCCACCATCAATAAATCAAACATGAGACTAAAGTGGAAAGAGGCATGGATGTCACGTACAACACAAACATGTTAATAATACCAGTTAGCATACTGATACTCCACTATGGTAGAATACCTTTATAAAAAATATATATATTGGATATTAATTGCAAACTTCATTTATATTTTAACTTTATTCAATAATTACTGATGTCTTTTCATTTTTCTATATTTTCTTTTTTCTCTGAAGTATGTTTTAGATAATTTATATTTATATATAACATATGAATATATGAGAATGTATATACTGTTGGGTTATGAGTCTTTTTCCTTTCCTATGTGTATAAAATAAAAAGCTCATTTGGACCAACTCAATTTTTGCCGATAGGGCCCCATTCTTATAGGCACTATAAGCCTATTTGGTGTTATTTTCATATACACAGAGAGTTTGTTCAGCAGGCAAAAAGAGAGAAAGAGAGCATTTTCGAGTTTCAAAATTAAGCCCTAAAAAGCCAACTTCAAATTGCGAGTCCGCTCATTTCTGGTCCGGATTGAGCTGTTTTTGGACAGGCCTTAAAGAGTGGAGTTGGTGCCTTCAGCTTCAGTTTTGTTGCGTGACTAGTAGCTGAGAAATTGGTGATTGGATCTTTCAAGTTATCTAGATTCGGTGCAATCTTATTGTTGTGTTGCTCGTGTTTGGCACTGTTTTGTGGCCAATTTTTTTTAGAACAATATTTTAACTCTTGGTGATTATAGTGGAGGGCTTTTGTCCGTGGTTTTTTACTTCTTCATATCGAAGGGTTTCCACGTAAATATTGGTGTTCTGTGTGATTGGTTTATATTATTTTGTTAATGTGTTTGGTACTTGTTGTCTTACTATCCTATTGATTGTGGTTTGGTTGTTGTCTTTCTCTTGGTTCAAAACGAGAAGGGAAAGTATAGAATTGGGTAATTCTCTCCGTGGTTATCCTGGCAGACATCTTGTTATGACATTGTCTTTTTTTTCTTCCCAACAAAGTGGGTATCAGAGGCATTGGTTATTGTTGATTGTCGTTTGAATGATGGAGCAAATAAGAGCAAAATGGTGTGTGGGGCTGGTTAAATGGTAGTAAGTATATATTGGAAAAATGCACGATGAAAAGATTCTATTTGTCCAGAAAGAGGCATTTACCTGTGTTTGCTTCTAATAAGTCTCAGTCTGTGAATGATGAAGATATGGGAATTGAGCATAGCATCTGCAAGCTTTGTGGCTATATTAGACAAGGTGAAGATAATGTTAGAAAGCATATTGTGACTTGAGGACACATGCCAAAGTTTGTGGGACAAGCTCAGAGACACTTTATGCTTCGAAGACTTGCAACAACAAGTTGTTCCTTAGGAAAACAACTAATGAATATCAGGTATAAAGAGGGCACCCTTTTACTATTTCTGACATATTAATGTTTTCAGGGTGTTCTTGACCAGCTGCTACGGAAATGGGGGTAAAGTTGATATGAGTACAGGGACTTGGCGTCGTAATACCTGCCAGACCTTGGAAACTCTTTGAGTTTCGTTGACTAATTCTGCTCCCAGTGGTGTTTAACCATAAATATACTAAGAAAGTGGTAGTTGTCTTGAATGAAGAATTGAGAAGAAGATCTCAAGCCTATTCTTCTTAAGCTTCCACTCGATGTTTTGGTTAACTGAAAGATAGGGGGAAGAAGAAACAAAGTCCAGTGGTCAGAAAGATAGAGGTAGTAGACGGTAAACAGTAGAAGCAAGTCAAAGTCTAAATACAAGAAATATTACATGTGACTTATGCAAAAAGAATGGGCATATCATGAAATATGTTACAAAGCACAAGAGAGATATGAGACAAACAAAGAGAGAAGGCCGATTAATGAAAATCGTGTTGTTGTCGTTACTAATGATGATCTTTTTGTTTCTTGTGATGCAAAAAATGCATTAACTGTCGTGATGAGGTCTAGCTGGTTTGGGGATTCTGGTGCTACTTCAGTCCGCCAAAGAAGGAATTTTTTCTTCTTATATCTCCATGGTTTGTTGGAACGTTGAATGAAAATGGGCAATAATCAGAGTGTGAAGTTATTGGCATTGGGCAATTTGTTTGGAAACGTAACAATGTTCCAAACTAGTTCTCGATAATTGTCAAGCATGCTCCAGATGTTCGCTTGAATTTGATTTAGGGGGGATCTCTGATGATGGAGGGTTATGTAATACACTTGGTGTGGCCAGTGGGGGGTGGGGGGGGAAGCTTATAGAGGTTTGATGGGTGTGGCCTGTGGTGGACAAGTTGTATAACTTGTATGTATTTCAGGGGCTACATGTCCATAAGACCAGTTAACTTTGGTGGAGAATGATCTTATCAGAGTTATGGCATAGAAGGATGAGGTAATTATGAGCGAGAAGAGGAAGATAGGAGGATTGATCGTGGCTAAGAAAAAAAATTTGTTTCCTCTGGGAGTTGAAAACAAGCAACGTTGAAGAAAGTGTTCATTGCTTAGCCGGTAAACAGAAAATATTTTTTTTTCAGAGTCATCCGCCTCAAGAAGCTTGAGTGGCTGGAGTTGCGTACATTCTGAGTTGTGTGGTCCTTTTAAGGTAAGCTTCTCATGCGGGTGGCACTTTACTTGTGAACCTTTTATTGATGATCATTCTCGCAAAATCTGGGGTATTCCTTTGAAGTACAGGAGCAAGTACTGATGTTTCACAAGAGTTCATGGCTGGTTGCAAATACAAACAGGAGACATTGAAAGGCATCCGCTCAGATAAGGGTGGTGGAGTATATTGGTCATTTGATAGATATTGCAGAGCGCAGGGTATTAGGCATCGGAAAACTCCTCCAAAGGACTCCTCAGTTAAAGGGTGTAGAAGAGACGAAGATGAACAGAAAAACTCTAGTTGAGGGGTTAGATGTATCGTTCAGTGCAAGCTTGTAAGATTGCCTTTTGGGCAAGAAGCACTTAATACTGGGGCTTTATGTTATCAATTTATTAGTGCTGTTGCTGTAGTGTGATTGACTGTTCACTGACAGAGTTTGGAATGTAAGAATATTTCTTATGATAATCTTAGAGTCTTTGGGTTGTAAAGCATATGTACATATTCCTAAGGATGAAAGGTCAAAGTTTGAGTTAAAACGAAGGGCAGTGATCTTCATTGGTTATGGTAAGATGAATTTGGCTAGCGTTCTATGATCCTTGAGAAGAGAAAACTTGGTTAGAAGTCGTGATGTTGTGTTCTTGAAGAGCCAAACAATGAAAACGATTTGAAAAAAGTGACAAGGGGCTGATTTTCAGAGTAGTGAGAGCTTAGTTGATGCTGTGATATAGTTCCGTTTGACTATTTGAACCGGAAAAAAAAATCTTCATAATGATGAAAATTCAATTGATATGAAGAGGGTGCTCATGTTTAGAAATTAGAATGACCGGCTTAATGTTGTGATGCTCCAGTGCTGCAAGATGATGTGGTTGTCCCACAACCAATTATAGATGCTCCAGAGGCGTTCCTCGACATCTAGTCGAGAGGAGAATTCCTTCATCTCGCTTATTCTCCCAATGAGTTGTACTCTGACTGGACGGGGGAGAACCTGAGAGTCTTGACGTAAGAGGCAATGGAAAGTGAAGAAAAAGAAAGTGGTTTGATGTATGGAAGATAGATTAAATCCTTGCATGATAATCAGTACCTTTGATTTGGTTTAAGTTACCTAAAGACAGAAAACCTTTGAAAAACAGGTGGGTTTCAGAGTGAAACATGAAGATGGTAATCCGATTCACGGTAACAAAAGATAGATTAGTTGTAAAGCGGATTTAAATCAGAAAAGGGGAGTTGATTTTGATGAGGATATTACCTCCAGTTGTGAAGATGTCTCCATTCGTGTGGTTATATGGTTATCTAGGCTTGGGCTGCAAGTCTAGGTTTAGAGGTGAGCAAGTGGATGTTTAAAACTTCGTTCTCCATCGTGACTTAGATGAAAGAAGAAAAGAATAGAAATTTATATGGAACAACCGGAAGGTTTTGAAGTCAAGGGTTTAAGAGAATTATGTTGCAAATTGAAGAAGAGCTTCGTTATGGTTTGAAAAAAAACCAAAAACAAAAAAAAAAAAAACACAGCTTTCCGGCAGTGGTACAGGAAGTTTTGGTTCTTTTAGAGTCAGCGGGCTTCAAGAAGATTCTTCAGACCATTGTGTTTTTTGTGCAAAAGTTCTGCTGATGGTGCCTTATTATTGTGGTGCTTATTGATGACAAATGCTTGTGGTTGGTAATAATTACTTGCACGGATTTATATTTGAAGCAAGAGTTGCGTAAGTCTTTGCTATGAAAGAATTAGGAGCCAGCAAGGCAGATTCTTGGAATGCAGATGTCAGTGATAGAAAGCCAAGAAATTGGTATTATCACAAGAGAATACATTAAGAATGTACTCGCAGATTCAGCATGGCCCCAAAGCTAAGGTTGTCAGTTACACCTTAAGCTATGCACTTTCAAATTGAGCACTAAACAGTGTCATTTGTGATGATGAGAAGGAGATATGAAGAATAGTTCATTATGCTTCAGTTTGTTTAGTTTGATGTAGCGATGGTTTTTACAAGACTGGATATTGGTCAGCTGTTGGAGTTGTTAGCCGTTTTCTTCCAAGTGGAAGAGAAAAACATTGGAATGTTGTCGAAGGGGGTTTATGAGAGATTCTGTGGCACTTATAGTCTGAGATTTGTGTTTTGTACGGGAGGAGCATATTCTTTGTGGTTATTACTGATTCAGACATGGCTGGTGATGTTGATACTAGACAATCACTTCAGGCGGTACGTTGGTTTACTTTTGCAGGGGGAAGCTGTGTCTTGGCAAATCTTAAGTTGCAAAAATGTGTTTGCTATATCTATACAGAAGCTAGCTTATGGCTGTCGTTGAAAGCTTGTAAAGATATTGCTTGCCATGAAGAGAAGATTCTTGGGGGAACTGGTTGTGCTAAAGAAAGGTATGTGCTTTATTGTGCAGCAAAAGTGTTATACATCTTGGCAAGAATTCTTACGTTCCATGGTTGGTCTAAACACATTGATGTGAGATACCATTGGATTCGAGAGTGTGGATTCTAAAGTGTTGGAGTTGAAAAGATTCATACAAATGGACAATGTGTGCAGATATTGATGACTAAAGCTTTGCCAAGAGGGGAAGTTTGAACATTGTGCATGGTCGCCGGGGATCGCGGTCTCCACCACATAGTCGTGAGGGGGAGAAAGAGGAGAGAATTGTTGGGTTATGGCATTTTTCCCTTCTATGGTGTATAAATAAAACTCAATTTGGACCAACCCAATTTTTAACCATAGGCCCAGTTTATGAGGGCAAATATAAGTCTAGTTAGATCTTATTTTCATATACACACAGAGTTTTTTCAGCAGCCAAAAAAGAGGAGAAAGGAACGAGCAGTTTTCGCAGCAAAATTCAGCTCCTAACAACCAACTTCAAATTGCGATTCCCGCTTCGTTTTCTGTGCCGATTGAGCTTGGGATTTTGGGAACAGAATATTATCTTTCATTCAAGATATGATTAGGAACTGACATAGTTTGGTGGCTGCAGCTTCAGGTTTTTTGCTGTCGTGAACAGTAGCCTGCCGAAAATTGGGTGATTTTGCTCTTTAATTCTCTAGATTGGTGCAATCTTATTTTGTTGTGGCTCGTTATTGGCACTTGTTGTTGTGGGCCAATTTTTGAGAAAAAATATTGTAACTCTTGGTGATATAGTGGAGCTTTGGCCCGTTGGTTTTTTTACTACTTCAATCGAAGGATTTTCACTAAATTTGGAGTGTCTTGTGTGAATGGTTATTACTGTCTTGTTATATTTTTTGTTGAATTAACTTGTGCCTTAATATTCATATTATGGTGTTGTGTCTTCTCTTGGTTTCAAAATAGATAAGGGACCGTATAGACTTGGGTATTCTTCCGTTGTTATTCTGTCAGGCATTCTTTGTTAGTGCCTTGTCTTTCCCAACACATACTATTAGTTTGCCACTAATTATTTTTAAGCAGACAAAAGAAATTAAAGGTACACAAGAAAAAATTATGATTTATATCCTACAATTATTATTTTTATAATTAATAATAACAACTTTTTGTAGGCGTACACCACAAAATTGACAATAGTCATCTACTAGCCATTTTAGGGAAGGCATGTTGTAAATTCTTTTAAATAGGGTGTTTGAGAAATATATAGTTGTTTATTCTTTTATAAGTTTGCGTCTAATTAAACATATATCTTCACATGAAATGGAAGTAAAATAAAAGAATATATGTCTATCCTTTTTTTAGAAATGCCTCCTCCCACCTAGTCTCACCCTGAGGTTGAAATTCTCTATTTGCTACTACTTATAGTTTAGTCAAAAATTATGTTTAGAAATTATTTAGATTGATTTACCTGAGTCAAGTGTTTAAAATAAATATACAGTTTTTCTACTTTTACAAGATCATATGGATAACATGTCTACATATATATTTACTGAGTATATTATTACTGCTTAGTTCTAAAAACATGTTTGATCGATGTATACTCAGGAAAAAGGTGGAAGTGGCATATCTCAATTCTCGAAAGAATTCACAGTGGAAGAAAGGTTTAAGCAAGCTGCAATTGAGATACTGTCCTTGACAACCCCCAAATAAACAGTTTAGTTTCAAACTAAAGTTCATCTGGTTTTAGAGGATGGACGGCTGTTTCCGTGAAGGCCATATAGTTCATCCAATTGAGAATAAACGACTGCAGCCGTAAAGGCTATTTTATTTACTTTTGTATTTCTTTTGTGTATCGCTATTTAGGCATTGTCTATTTACTTTATAGTTCATCCGTTAAAGAATGAACAGTGTTCCTAAACAAAACTATTTATTTTATTTGCATTTCTGATGAAAGTCTGTCTCAGTTTATAGGATTGAATGAAATTCTGAAAAGTTTCTTACAATGGATATTATAAATTAAATAGCAAAATCTTCGTTTATGGGTTGCTTTAAGGTGTTTGTGTTTCGTTATGGATGATGTTTATTAATTTCCAAGAACCAAAAGTTTTAATTTTCCAAACTCCAACCAACTCTTTTTATAAATACAAAAAATAACTTATTTATTTTTAAAAAAATTATATCGCAGGAGTACTTTTTTTCTACTTCTTAAAATTCAAATATGACGAGATGCAAAACATGAATAACATTTGTAGTTATTATATTTCTAAAATTGAAGGCCTATTATAATAAAATTTAATTCGACTTTAAAGCGCTTATAATTAATTTTTTGAGCTGCTCCTAATTCTCGACCCTCATTTCTATAGCATTTTTCTAAATTATAATTTATAAATTGTCTTGACATAAAAAAAATTCTTACCTACCAAATAATAGAAATAAGCAATAAACTGGAATTACTCATTCTTACTCCCTACCAAACAAGCCCTAACAGATAAAAAATTAAATAATATCCTACGTGCCTTAGGTTTTTTTTTTGAATGTTTGAGGGTAAGCATTTTTAATGAAAGTTATTGAAGTTCTATACAACTTTGTCATTACACTATACACAATCATATTGACAATCGTACTTCATTATTGATGACAAATATAACAAGATAGAGAATAGAACTTCTTTTGAGGAGATGAAAATCTTAAGATGTGAATGAAATTTAAAGTTCAAAACATACTCGCGGTTGATGCTTACTAAGTTATGGTACATTAAGCAATTTAGGAAAAACTTTTTGTTCAAGTTGAATACATGATTTTAGATATAAGTAATTGCATAAAATACTGTAATTTGTGTTCTACTAATAAACCTATTTCTTATTATGACTGTATATAATACATCAACAGCAACATATTAAATAAATTTTTACATGGATCAATTTAGACATTATATTAGCCTAATCTTAAAATAGGTTAAATTAAACATATTAAAATAAATTTAATTAACAAAATAAATAGATCACTTAAATCGGTCTAAAATATGTCGATGTATCTTGTAATTAATGATAATAATATCAGTTGAATAAATTTATTTTTCATTGATTTGAACCTGTATTTTTCTCTTCAACTTTTATACAACATATCACACAATTTTTATAATTTTTTGAAAGTATCTGTACTAACTAGCTTGGGATGCACGTGGTTCAAAGCATGTGTTCAGATTCACACAAGTTAGCATGGGAAATACGTGCAATGCACGTGTTCGGAACTAGCTTCTTTTATAAACTTAAAAGCACATTAAAGGCAAACCTACACTCTACCCAAACCCCAAATAATAATAACTTAGCCCTTACATTATACAGGGAGAAAAAGGCTTATACTCTCATTAATCCTAAATAATCTACCACCTAGTAATCTCACATCTCTTCTACGAAGCCGATTAAACTATCTTAAGGGATCATCTCCATCACATCAACAACAAAAATGACCTTTCACACATTAATAATACAAATAAAATTAAAGAGCCTGATTTGGTAGACATTATATTTGTCACGTATTCCTAAAGTAGAAAGGTCAATTAAAATATTAATTACTAATTCAATAGTTCAACCCATAAAATTTAAGAATCTAAACAACATCAAATTTTTCAAATTTAGAGTATTTAAAATTAATATTACTTTCTCTCGTAACTTCATCCACATAAATTTACCTCTTTAAATAGCAAAACCAAAACACTTATATGTTCACACTATTGGAAAAATACCAAAAAAACTCTTCTTCTTCTTCTCGCTCATTCCATCATGGATCAAAATAAAACAAATTTCATCTTTCCACCGATTCTCATTATACTAGTGAATGAGCAATCTGCAGGACTAGTCCCCATTTAAATGATATCATTTCAAGCTTTCAACACAAACACATCATCTTGGATCATAATAGGGTCTATGAACGATCACTAACTTTGAATATCTTAATAGAAAATCCAGAAATAGGGCTAATGATTCAAAACTCATATGTACTAGCACAAATAGTATCAGAGGGATAATTATATTCGTACAGACGGACACACGTGCATTTCAGAAGTAGTAATTCTTATAAACTTAAAAGCCTAGTGGAGGCAAACGTAGACTCTACCCCAAAACCAACTAATGATAACTTGACCCCTACATTATCTTGGGAGAAAAAGACTTACATTTCCATCAATCTTAAATAATCTACAATCCAGTAATCTCACATCCCTTCTACAAAGACGATCAAACTATCTTAAGGGATCATCTCCATCACATCATCTGCAAATTGGCCTTTGCACGTTCATAGAACAAAGAACATTTAAAGAGCCTGATTTGGTAGACATTATATATGTCACGTATTCCTGTAATTTAAATAATCATTACTAATTTAATAGTTCAACTCACAGAATTTATAGATTCCAAACAACATAATTCTTTTCAAATTTAGATTATCTACAATTAATATTACTTTCTCTCATAATGTCATCGCCATAAATTACCCTTTTAAATAACAAGATCAGAACACATATATGTTCACACTATTGGCAAAAACAAAAAACTATTCCTTTTCTCGCCCAAACCATCATGAATCAAAACAAGTCAAACTCTATCTTCCAACTGATTCCCATTATACTAGTGAATGGGCTATCTGTAGAAATAGTCTCCGTTTACATGACATCATATAAAGATTTCAATTCAAACCCATCATCTTCGGTCGTAATTTGGTTACAAGAATGATCACGAACTTTGTATATCTCAATAGAAAATTAAGAAATGGTGCTAGTAATTACAAATTCATTTGTACCTGCACAAATAGTGTTGGAGGGTATAGTGATAGCCATGGAGATGTACGCATGTGAAATGCACACATACAGAACTAGCAATTCTTATAAACTTAAAAAACCAATGGAGGCAAACCTAGACTCTACCCCAACTAATGATAACTTGGACCCTACATTATCATGGGAGAAAAAGACTTACATTCTCATTAATCCTAAATAATCAACTACCTAGTAATCCCACATCTATTGTACAATGACGATTAAACTATCTCAGAGGATCATTTTCATCACATAAACTGCAAAATGACCTTTCACACGTTAATAAGACAAATCAAATAAAAGAGAAGGTTAGGTAGGCGTTATATTTGCCACGCATTCCTAAATCATAAAGGTCAATTCAAATATTAATTACTAATTTAATAGTTCTACCCATAAAATTTATAGACCCTAAACAATATCAAATTTTTAAAATTTAGACTATCTACAATTAATATAACTTTCTCTCGTAACTTTAACGACATAAATTTACCTCTTTAAATAGCAAGATCAAAACGCCTATATGTTCACACTATTGACAAAAACAAAAAACTCTTCCTCTTATCTCTCATTCCACTATGAATCAAAACCAAACATCTGTGGGAATAGTTCCATTTATATGACGTCATTTCCAGCTTTCAACAACAATCCATCATCTTGAGTCGAAATGGGGCTCCAAGAACGATCATCAACTTTGAATATCTTATTAGAAAATCAAGAAACGGTGCTAGTGATTCAAAACACATCTATACTAGCACAAATAGTATCGGAGGGCATAGTGATAGCCATGGAGGCAGATACACGTTCAATGCACATGTCCAGAACTAGTAATTCATATAAACTTAAAAGCCTAGTGGAGGGAAACCTAGACTCTGCCCCAACCCCAACTAATGATAACTAGGACCCTACTTTATCCTGGGAGAAAAAGAAATACAGTCCCATTAATCCTAAATAATCTACCACCCAGTAGTCTAACATCCTTTCTACAAAAATGATTAGACAATCTTAAGCGATCATCGTTATTACATCAACTGCAAAATGACCTTTCACGCGTCAATAACACAAATATAATTAAAGAGCCCTGTTTGGTAGACGTTATATTTGTCACGTATTCCTAAAGCATAATGATAATTATTTCTCGTATTTCTTAAATCTTAATAGCTATAAAAATTGGGTGATCTGGTTTGTAAAATTAGAGCTTTAGAAGGACAAGAAATAGATATTTAATCATTAGTAAGTTATATATTGTTTGTCAAATGGTCTTTGGAGGCTTTGTGATATCTACCTTTTACCTTTTATTTCAAACATTTGCTTAATTATCATTTTTCTATTTACTTTTGATCTTCTTTTTTTTCTAGAAATATGCAGTTACAATAATCCAGACAAAAAATTACGAACCAAATCCAAGACTATTCGAAATAGAAAAACTACAATTATTCTTATTTTTTTGATAAAGGAAAAAAAATTAACAATTTTCGCATTGAATTCACATCTGCTTGTATTTTGAGTTACCTTGAGATCGTTAAATCTCTCTTTTTTGCAAGTTTGAACGTCTTCCAAAGGGTACTTTGAAAGCATGGCATGTATAACAAGAAAATAGGGATGCCTTTCTAAGTTCTTTTCCTACTTACTGTTTTAGAAAAATCTTTTTTCAGATGACATGTTGCTTACATTTCAAGGATTTTATTAACTGGTTTACATTTCATATGCTTTTCAACATCCTTTAGTAGTTTTGTGGACTCACAATGGTATTGGCTTAAATATAGTAAGTTTTCTCTTCTCGGTTATACAAAATTAACGAGACATAAATTGTATATACTTTGTTCTGGTTTTTTTTGTTTGTTGTGAAAAGAGACAATTGCAAAACTAAGTACTACTCTTGGATGTACCCTTTTTACGCTATTATACAATTTTATCACTAGAATTGTAGATAAGAGGATTTAATATTTCTATTGGAAAATTCTATTGCTAACTAATACTCCCTCCCTTTCACAAAAAATGACCTGATTTGACTTGGCACAGATTTTAAGAGTATAAAGAAGATTTTTTTATCTTGTGATCCTAAATTAGAGTTAGTTTAAATGTACAAAATTGTCCTTTGATCTTGTGACCTTCAACATGCCATGTGGAAAACTGGAATTAAAATGTTACCAAGAAAATAAAGAGGTCATTCTTTTTTAAACAGACTAAAAATGGAAGGAAAGCATTCTTTTTGAATCGTAGGGAGCATTATATTTCAATAACTCGGAGTTTACTTTTTGAAATTGTATATATATGTTGGTATCAATACGATCTGATGTACTTATTTTTTATTTGGTGTGGCAATTGCATAATCATTCTGCTCTTTGCTGAGATATATTTAGTGTTCCAAGAACACAAAAGATATATTAACATGTAACTGAGTCTGGGATTCCAGACAAGGACGCGAAAGTTATGTGCATTAAGTTTGCTGAACTTAAGAAGTTCCAAGAAAAGGTTGAACATGCCTGTGCACTATACAAGCACTCATCTCAATTCACGGACCCTAGATCCGACCTTAATTTCTGGAACAAGTGGCATGAGTTAGAGGTGCAACACGGTAACAAGATCATCTTCCAAGAGATGCTCCATGTAAAGAGGACTGTGTCTTCAAGCTACAACCAGGTTAAAAATTGCTATCCTATTATTCAGATTTTCATATGTCCCACACCTAGTAGTCTTGTATGGTTTGAATAGGTTATTGTAAAAATCGCCATTTACAAATTTGTTCATTAATTATATCAATTTTTTACGTTTGTTTTTTAAAAGTAAAAAATGCTGCCTATTTGTCATCAACTGTAGTACGACGGTCTGTTCATTGAATTTTATGTTCAATAGAGAAAAGAAATGTCTCTTTTTACTTTATAACTCTAATATCCATTTTTGCACTTCTCTTATTTTGTATTCATAGTTGGTTGAATTATTATCTTTGGATCTTTGAACGTACTTAAAAATTCCTCCTCAAAAGATTCGGTTTGTGAAATAGCAAACATTGACTATTGAGATGGAAAGTATTGTGCGAGCTATGAAAGTGTAACTTACAATAAGGGTCCAAACAACCTCTGAGTTGTTCGTCTCAAGCTTTTTGTATTATTGATAGCATCTTATAGTGCAACAACTTTGAAAGAGCTAGCACAAGTCTCTTAATCACGACTTTTAAAGGGAATGTTATATGAAAATCTACGGGGATAAAGACTCTTAAATGAGATCACTCAAGAACCATTTTTGGTCCCCAAGCGATCCCTAATCATGGCTGACTACAAGCGGTAGACTAAAACTTAATAAGCAGTAAACTAAAACAGAATAAAATCATGAAACTTGAAATATAAACCAAAACCTTAATTCAAAAGAAAACAGTCGGAAAACATATATGTTCAATTCTCTCATAAATAGGCACTAAGTCTCTATAATATTTACTAAAATATGACTATACATACTGCCTCAACTAATGGTACTAACAGGAACCTATAGTGCTAATGATGGAAGTCGGGATGATACCCATGACATAATGACTAAACTGAAAAGTAAATGAAATCCTCCGGAATCAAGGAAGCTCACCATAGCTAACTCAAACTCTTAGATGTTTCAACGAAGCTCCTGTTGATGATCCTGAATACATGTGTCTGCATCATGAGAAGATGAAGGACAAATGGCTCAGTACGTGGAATATACGAGCATGTAAGCGAAATTCTAAAGCCTAACATAAGCTGAAACTTGATAAAAATGGAAACATACTTACCTCTTTTAAAAATTACTCAACTCAAGGAATACTCAACGATACTCAAACTTACACAACTCAAAAGTATTCAAGGATAAGATACTCTACTCAAAGATTAGATAATAAACTCAAAGATATGAGACTCAACTTTGGATACTCAATTCAGTAAAACAACAATACACATGCAATATATGGAAAGATTTATAAAACAGTAACATAAATTTAGTTCGATAAAGAAAATGTAAAAACAAACTAAGCTTTACTTATAAAATAATATAATATAGTTTTTTTTGTGGAAGTTTCTCTAACCGACAACCACCACTATGAGCTTAAGTGGTGATACAACACTTGACCTCATGTTGCCAAGGACCATTGTCACGCCTCAAGACTAGCCCCAACACGCGGACATGTGAGCTAGGACCATAAGTGATCCCAAGCTAACCCTACTTGAATGATCATGAGTGTACTAAAGAATATAAATTATTGTGCAAGCAAAATCATAATTTAAACCGAAAAGATGGAAAATATCCATATTTTATAACTGAGATATTTGAAAATAATGAGTTTAATACAAAGGAAATATTAACTCAATACTAAGCTGAAACTAACTATGTCTGAAAATAGCCTCTAAATTGACTAGAAATGCTAGGACAAGCCCCAGCTAAGTCTAGCAAAAACTGAAACTAAAGGTCTAACTATTGAAAAGAAACTCATGACTATTGTCCTCAGCGAATGAGGACTCACCACTGAATCTGCTGAACTGCAGAGAGGATATCGATCTAAGCGCGATCTGGATGCTGAGAAACTAAACCTACATCACGAGAAGATGTAGCGCACGTATGCGTCAGTGCTTGAAAGTACTAAGCATGTAGGATAGTATAAAGCTAAAATAACCATATTGAACAAGCACCAAGCAATATAATAATCTGAACATGATATCTACTGAGATAAGAGATAACTGGATGCAATACCAATTTATAACTAGGGAACTGATACTAATATAGTCATAAATATCACGCAGGAGTTCTGGACTAAACTTTGGAGCTAGTAATGACCAATAATAAAACCACATGAGCTAAATGTAGAGTCCGATGTATACGCCCCTTTAGGAGGGCCCAATATACCTTGCCAGAGGTAAAAAGGCATGATTACATGATCACTAAACTGATTTCCCATAGAGGGGACTTACAACCTACTTGGCTAGTAGTTCTGGGACTAATTGGGTACGTTGAACCCTAGCCCAACTCGGTTTATTATGCTACTCCCATTGATTTATTTACTTATCTTATTATGTTTGAATTTTCTATAAATACTGGATAGCTCAAAACTATACATGCAAACATAGAATGCAAAATTTAATCTGATAATGATCCATTAATAACTAAGGCATGTATAACTGAGTAAGTAAAATATCTGACCTAGCATGTGTAATTCAAGAACTAAATAAATACACAGCTAGGGTTCTGAAATTCATGCAATAATCTGGGTAATAACATGATAATCTGATTTGGAACATATAACTAATAAGTTTATGAAGTTCTATTGATTTTCTAGAAACCCTAGGTCTAATCATGATATGGGGAATCAAGAATTGACTGAAAACTAGGACCCAATGGTGAAGGAACCACTTATTGAAATCTCACATACTATAAGGGTAAATTTCACAGAGAAATATTAAAATTTGGGGTTGGAACCTTTTGCATTCTTGAACTAGGGTCTTTGACTTTTTCTCCTTCTTGCTTCTAATTTTGTAGTTTTGACCTTAATTATTTGACTTAGCAGGTTTTAGATATGTTTCTAGGCTTAACTGACTAAGATGTATATTATCAGGGTCAAAACGATAATAACGTAGGGTTTTTAAATAAACGAAGTGGGAAATACCAAAAGAAGCCTGGATTGAATTGCCGTCGACCAAACGCGACTCTGGACCTAACGGTCCAGCGTTGGTCCGTGTTTGGCCTGTTCGACAGGACTTTACTAAAACATGCACAACACTTTACTCGGAGGTCTAATTTTAGCAAGTTGGTGGATTTGGAAAGCTAATCCAATTATCTATCTGTGGGTATGTTATGGGAGACCTAATTTATTTTTTTCTAAGAGTTATGATCAATTAAATTTGACCCAACTACATTCTCCCCATAACTGTCTGTTAATTTTCATCTGTGGTTAGACCTACGAACAGTAGATCAAACGACTGTTTGAACTGGTCAACCGTGGTTTGTATTAGAGAGTGGGTGAATAGGGTGTCGATCAACGGACATAGATTACGGACTGTAGTTTGACCTATGGATCATAGGTCCGTCTGTCGATCAGGTTTTAGCTAAATTTTCTGAACTTGAGTTTTTTGGGGGGTTTCCTACTCAATCGACGTATGTGCAGGACGGACCGTGGGTTAAGCTACGGTTCGTCAATTGAAATTCTCCACTGCACCTGCAAATTTTTAGAAAAGATGATTTTTGTTCTGTTTTGGCTACGGGGTGTTACAACCATCATATGCCTTGCCATCAGTATAAGATCTAACTTAACTTAGTGGATCCACTAGATTAACTTGATGATTCATCTAGAAAGTATTATCATTTACTACCCATAATGGCTGCATGGTTTTATGGAGACTTGAGTTAATATGAACTCGCATTCCCGTATTGTTGCTCAATACTACTCCCAAAATATAAATAACTCATATGTTTTTAAAACAAACTTCTTTCTTTGGGTTGACATAATTACTTAATACTTAGCTTAAAAGCTCACTTGGAGTCATTGTTCCATTTTCTTGCTCAAAACTATTTTGATAATATCAGTTTTCTCTTATCTTAAATGTGAACATTTATAAATTATGTAGTAACACTTAGTTCCCTATAGCTTTTTGAGAAGTGAAATCAACTTTTTACTCTTAGCTTAACTTGAAACTTTATTATTAAAACAATGTTAAAACATTTGTAAAAGACCCTTCAAAACTTTGGTAACTTCACTTGACTTCTCATAACTTCTAGACATGACTCTTAACTTCTCTTGACTTTGATCTTAGCTTTTCTTGAATTAAATTATGGATGCAAGGTTCATGATATCATATTTATGGATGATTTCATGATGTTCCACTTAGAGGGTTAATGCATAATTATGAGCATTAACTACTCAACCCAAGGACCCAAAGACACTTCTTATCTCAAGATTGTTCGACTTATAGCATTGATGGGAATTATGGGCATGAAGTAGTTAACTTAAGAGCTTCATGGGAGCATGTGTTAGTCCCATGATTAGAATTATAATCTCAAAGGGGATAAGGAACTCAATACTCAAGACTTAGAACTCGAAGATACTACTCCCATCAGTGATACTCAAATTTATGGAGTCCATGCAGAATTTATAGGCATGAACGACTCGACTCAAAGGTCTACATAAATATTTGGAACTCATGTATAGAACACTTCTCATTCTCTTACTTGCTTCCTCGAATCTTAGCTCAAATCAATAGTTGATCTCAAAGGATTCACGATTGTACCCAAAGACCTTCTTGAACTCCATTCTTTATCTCTCTTGAATGTGAATTATGAATTCAAGAGTTATGGTTGATCATGTGAAAGATCTCGTGATGACAAGGTAGACTCATGAAAATGTTTTACAGATACTCTTACTCACCTACTCGATCCTTGAAACAAATTATTAGAAGTTTTAGAAGAATCCTCAAAAAGGCTAAAAGGTACACTCTTAGAATGTTTGAATAAATTCTCAAAACTTAACTCTTAACTCTACCTGTAATGTGATTTATGAATTCAATGTTGTGATTCGTGGTAGGAAAGATCTCGTGATGTTTAATAGTATTTTTAGATAGCTAAATATGAGAAAAAGTCACAAAATCACCGTCTTGGAACAAGTCCGTGATGCGAAATCATATAAATAATTACTCATGAAATTAAATTTTGATACGGAGGAGTCCGCTTCCTAATCGTGTCTCGGAGAAAACTTTTACCCATAGGGGGAGCAAGTCAGCAACGTGGACTTGTGTGCCATATCACACTCGACTTTTTCCTTCTTCATTTTCAAACCCCAATTCGTCTAAATTCAATTTTTATGGCTCAATCTCTCTTTAGATTCAGATACCCAACAACGTACACTAGAATATAACTCTAAGAACTCTATAAATTGACACAATACCCTCAAGAACTCCTCACTCTTATCCTAGTTCAAGAACAAAAGCGACTTCAAGAATACATATAAAAAACATCAAAGCTTCAACTTATAGAACGAATGTAAATCTGAAACTCACATGATTGGCATGTGGGTGGACAAACTCAACTCTATTAAAGCTTACGTACCTGAAAGAACCATCTTCTTGAATAACTTTGAGCAAAATCTGGGAAGATAGACCTAGACTTAGCATTTCTTGATTTTCTTGAGCATAGAATTTTGGAGTGGATGACAGGGTTTTGATTTAAGAAAACTGATATTCTACACCTTTAGTGAAATTTAGATGGCTTTCTAAGGGTTTTAAAGACTAAAATACCCCTAAAGAAATAATTAAAATTAGTGGGGAGTCGGAACTATTTTTTATCGGGCAGTGAATCCGTATTGGCTCCGCATCGCGGAGCTGCTGCCAAGTTTGTGCGTCTTAGTAAATTAATCATAACATTTTACTCAGAGCTCGGAATTGAGCAAACTCAGTGGCATTGGAAAGAGGAATCGAAGGGCTTAAATTCAATATCTTATGGATATACTAACTCATTCTGTACTTAACGTTATGGCCAGTTAAAGTTGACCTAAAACTTAAGAAAATGTAGGAATTACTTGAGTACTTTTCTCTTTGGTTCTTCGTGGAACTTAAGGTGCTACATCTAGTGACGTTACCACTCAAGAAATTTTAAATTCCTTGCAAAAAAAATCTTAGTCACTAGGAATAACGGTTCAAATCTTGGTTCAAAAAAAATTATGGGGTGTTACAATATCTTCACCTTGAGATAATTCGTCAAGGAATGACGGTTGGACTGGGTATAAAATGGAAAGTATAAATCTCATTTTGCATAAATATGTTCGAAAAGTGGAATCACCCATCAAACTTCTACCCTATTCACCTCAATCTAATGGGGAAAAAACCAAACTTTAAACGAAATGATGGGTGAATTCCTTATAAGTTCAAGTTTACCACAAAACTTGTGTGGAGGAACTATCCTTATTTTAAAAGGGAACAACAAAAAGTTTTTCTTTTCAAAAAGAAAGCAACTTTGTTTGTTCAGGACACAATCTATTCCATATGAGAAATGGAAAGGAAGGAAATCCAACATGAAATATTTCAAAGTGTGGGGGTATCTAGCCAAAGTACAAGTTCATATTCCTAAAAGGATTAAATTGGATCTAAGAATGTGGAATGTAAAATTAGACTTGAGTCGTTTAGTGAAAGGTCTAAACGACCTTGAAAAGAACAAAAAGAGAATGTACTTAATAATGAGATTCATAGGCGTAATAATTGTCAATAGGACATTTACTTCCTTCAAATATGATTTTGTACCATTTATTGTGTGTTATGTAGACTCATCCTTCTGAATAAATGGTGTCAATAGTAAGATTGACTTAATGTTGAGTAATACTATGGGAAGTTGGTTGATCTTCCTCCATGAAATAAACCTTTGTATTCAAAATGAATACTTAGAATTAAAATGAAAGTCGATGTAACTATTGAAAAATATAAAACAAGACTTTTTTTTCAAAGACTTTAGACAAAAACAAGGTCTTGATTTTTTTGACACTTACTTGCCAGTAACTAGAATTACATTCATTTGGATGTTAATTGTGTTAGTTGTGGTATATGAACTCCAAATTCAACAAATGAATGTGAAAATAAATCTCTTAAACAGAGAATTAGAGGAAGAAATTTACATGAAACAACCCGAGAGTTTTGTGGTTCATGGTAAAGAAAATAAAGTGTGAGAACTTGTTAAGTCAATTTATGAACTAAAACAAGAACCCAAACAATGAGATAAGAAATTTGACCAAACTATGTTAGCAAATGGATTTAAGAATGATGGAAGTGATA
The DNA here is from genome assembly GCA_027704765.1 of Solanum habrochaites. Taxonomy (NCBI): domain Eukaryota; kingdom Viridiplantae; phylum Streptophyta; class Magnoliopsida; order Solanales; family Solanaceae; genus Solanum; species Solanum habrochaites. Next base: position 43,630,916 of record JAKWJA010002500.1, read on the forward strand.
AATGTGTTCACATTAAAATCACAAGGTCATTATTTGCTTATATATTGATTATATGTTGATCATCAATTGAGGCACTAATAACATCAATGCTACAAAACATATGCTAGAAAATAAGTTTGATATGAAAAATGTTGGAGTTGTTGATGCGGGATAAGAATCCTTAGAACTCCATAATGTTTAGCATTATTACGGTCTCATTCCATTGAAAAGGTACTTGACTAGTTCAAATATTTGGACTTCAATATCGTCAAGTCTAATTGTGCTAGAGTATAAAGAAGTATGATGTCTCTTACGAAGTGTGCGCGATCAGATATATCATGTGCTATTAATTAATTGAGTCGGTTCACGAGTGATCCCAATTGAACACAATGGATGACAATGAAAAAAGTTTTGGAGTATTTAAGAAACACTAAAGCTATGTCTTGCATTATAACCATATCCAATAGTATTGAAAGGATATAGTGATGCATATTTGATCACTGGACAAATGAAGTAAAATCCACAAGTGGATATGTATTTACTCTTGGTAGAAGGAATTATCTTAAATCTTCCAAAACACGAAGACTGTAATCAACTAGCTCTACAATGATCTCTGATTTAGGTGGTCTAATAGAGGCTAAGAATGAGTTTTAAAGAACTCCGAAATTTCTGAACATATTTTTTTTTTGCCCCGAAACGATTGACATTAGTATGCATACGCGTTGATAGTCAAGAGGGCAATAGGTAGGTCATGGAGCATGATATATAAAAGTCTCGTCATATAAACTAGACCGATATTTAAAAACTATTCTCTAGTTGAATTATCAAAACCGGCTATGCTAAATTCAAAGGCTAGAGGTGCCGATTCACTTACAACGGCCTAACTGGAGAGAAAGTTTCAACATCATCTAAGGATGGGGTGTTAGGCTTAGGATAAAGTTGTGACTCACAGTTCACCTGGTCAACAACTCAATCCATTGTCATGATGAGACATGCTCAGGAACAAGGAATTCAACATTCAAGGCTTGTTAATGAGTATCAAACTTATGTTTTCATGATTATTCTATATTTGACTGATTTGACCAATAGTGTATCTACACGATAACACGATTAAAATCACCTAGTGAGTGTAAAGTGTACTCCGCGTTCAAGAGATTTTTGTCAAGTCTATCCTATACATCATGAAACCAGGAGGTATTCTACAAACGAACACAATCTTAAAATCATAACACGGTAACTATTAATTGTGTGACATATGATTGTCTAGGTATACACCAAAGCTCGACGGTTCAAAGATATCGCATCTATCAATTGACCGAGTATATCCGCATATGTTAACTACGGAAAGTCCACGGGAAAATCTACGTATCCAGATGCAATAAATTTTTCCTTGTAAAGTACACATACTTTTACATTTATTTTTCTTCGAGTCATTCCCCATTCATGCGGGGGATTGTTGAGTTTTAAAAGGTGTGAATGGAAAATGAAGAGTTGCAACTTTTATTAAGAGTTGCGACTTTAATGAAAAATTGCGACTTTTATGAAATATTATGATCTTTCCCAAAGATTGTGACTTTTAAAAAGGTTTGTAACCTTTTCTGTAAGGCACAATATGTGACTTCCCAAAGGTTTATGACCTTTTCGGTAAGACACAATAAGAATTTTTAACACTACCCTTTGTTTTTAATAAATTGAGGGGTTTCCTCTCAGTTTAGTTGAACCATTTTTTCTGGACTTCTTTTTCTACTACTAAATCTAGTATTTAATGAGTATTCTACTACCGTTGAGTAATTTGTTGACACTGTGGGTTTAGGTAACGATACACCGGTGAATAAGAGCATTCTATCCTTGGAGAATATATTTTGTTAACCTCGGGTACTTGAGGGAAATAATTTCCTTAAGGGGACACACTCAGTTTGCGATTATATTTCCTAATAGTTTGTGAATCTATTTTCTTAGCTAGTCTTATATTTTCTAGTTCTGAAAATACTCTTTAATGTTTTTTGTTTATAACCAAGTTCTTCAAAGTTTTGTTTTAAGTATCTCAGGAATACAAGATGAACAACATAGTAATTTGCTACCCTCCAGAAATTAGAAATGCCTTAAACAAAGGTTGAAGTGTGTTGTGACAGAACCAGGTTCCACTTTTATTTTCTACAAGAAATACAAAAAAAAAATCTTCTGTTTCAGATTATGGTATTTCAGACATGATGTATTGTTTGAAATTTTGTTAAGTTTTCCAATTCCAACAGCATGATAGGGTTGCAAGATTTAAAAGACTATACATTTTTAATTTAAGATTCCAAAATTTAAAAATGTCGCGTAATTTTTTAAATTTCATATGTCAAGTTAAACTATGAATTGGGGGTGGAGGGGATGAATGCAGTCCCAATAGAAAAGGTGAATTTGTATTTTGTTATGTAAAGAGGAATTCTCTTTTTACTCTCATGATCTATAATTGAAGTATATCATTATGAAACTAATCTTTTATTAGCCAAATCTTTATACTTATTCGTTTCCCCTTTTTTCTTACTTGCTCATCGCGTGGTTCTATGAAGACTAATATATTAGTTGTTTATTTTGTTAGTACTTACAAAGTTTAAGATTGATGTTTCAATTACTGTCCCAACACTTAATTAGTAGAAATATCGGTACGTATCACACATGAACAAAAGCAAATGCCTAATGTTAGTAGTTCTTTTTGACAATTAGCATGTAAGTATAGCTTATGGATTGGTTATTTGCTTAAGGGGTTGTTTAGTAGGATGTATAATAATAGTACTACTGAATAGGATTATATGATGCTTGATATATTTGTGGTGGAGTTGCATAATATACATAGAGGCATGAGGTTCGACGTTAATAACATGTCTTACGATGTAATTAAATATGGTTGTGTTTTGCCATCACATAATTTCTTAATACATTTCTCATATCGTATCACCCTTTACAGATTTGTTTTTATGATTTCAAGAGATTTTCATCCCTATAAATAAGTTATTAAAATTGTAAAGGTGTTGGTTCAACTTATCTCTTCTGCTTGCATTCCTTAGGAATTATTGGCATTGGAGTGTGAGTCGTGCAATAACCTTTTTGTTTTCCTTGTAATTGGCTCAATGACTATTATTCATCTGCTTCAAAAACTTAACTATCTTTTTTATTTTGTTTTCCAATTACTTATTCACATAGTTATATTTACATGTGAATCTGTAGAAAAATTATACTCTTGTACTGATTTGAAATATGATCTCTAATGTATTGAAAATGACATAGATTTATTTTATTTTCCTGTTAGACCATAGTTGTCTTTAGCTTCGGTTATGGATTAAAATAGCTCTTTTTCTATATATTGGATCTTGATTGTTTTTTATGGTAAAAAATGTCCTTCCTTAAAACATATTATGAAACTTTATTTATCAATTTTTAGTTTAATAGATGGTGTTGATTTATTGGTACATATGAAAATAAGACTCATTTTGTTTGAATTTATTAATTGGTGGGGTGGATTTTTAAGGACTAACCATTATATTGTTAAAGAATGATCATTAAGAAGCTGAGTTAAATCAATTGAAGTTTGTTTGGATCGATATTATCCTTTGTTAAAAGGATGACCATTAAGAATAAAGTCTTTTTGAATATATTAAAGATATTTTTAACTTATTTTTTTCTTCAAAAATAGAGAATTCACATACAATGAAAAGATCGATAATAATATATTAAATTATAAATAGAGTGTGAAAAAATGATATTAGATATGTATGAAAAGTTTATTTCTATTTTAATTTGAGAATAAAAAAAACTATTTTCAGTAGACTTAATTCAATCAAAGTAATTTAAAACAAATAATAGAAACAATGAAAAAAATAGCATGTCAAACAAATAATAATCCTAAATACGTACTCTATAATACAGACATCATACATCCCTACATAAAAAAAAAAAAAAAAAAAATAACGTCAATCCCATAAAATAAAAAACAAAACCCAATCATACAAAAAACAAACAAATAACCCCGCGATGGGCAACATCCACCGAGCGCCACATAAACAAATATATAAGCTATTAAAATTGAATAAATATTTATTTTATAATAAATATTATATCTAAATATTTGGTTAATAGTATATAGGAAAAACTACCCAAATGCACAGATATTTTTATCATAATCCCTAAGATTCCCTACATTTAAAAATAATGATAAAAAAATCCTCTCTCGGATACATCACTTCTTTCCCACTGATTCATATATATCCTTCTCGGATACATCCATTCCCTGTGTATCTGAAACCTATCCCTTTTTAATACATTCCTCACCTCTCGGTACATCTCTCTCCTATATATCCAATGTCATATCCCCTCTCAAATACATATCTCACTTATGTTTCTGGAATATTTTTCAAAAAAGAAGTAAAATATGGCACTAAGAGAAAAAAGTCAAAAAGAAAATAAAAATACAAAAACCCAAAAATCATGATTACAGTTTTACAACATACGCAAGCATAGAGAGAGGCCAGAAAATACTCAAAATAATGAAACATAACAAAAATGGTTCATATTATGACAAACCCCTATTTGCAACTCCCCTTACGTCACACCATAGATAACTATTTTTTTCTGTCGTCATATACTTTATTTTCATTTTCGTTTGATGTTCAATACGTATTTCGAGTCTCTATTTATTTATGTTGAAAGACTTCAAATTTATAGTTAAAAACAAAAAAATAATTGTTAATTAATTTATCCATTTTCAATGTTTATTAGCTATTTTTACGGTGAAGAAAAAAATTTGACAGTGAATTACCTTTCATATCAGTGAAATTCATCATATTATTGTGGAAAAATGGTAAAAGATGCCCCTAGACTTTGGTTTATGATTTGACTTTACCCTCGCCGTTAAAATGAAGTTAAATTTACCCTTTCCATTACTAATTTCACCAAATTACCATACATTAGACGGAATCCCCAAAATTAACCAAAGTTTAACCAATTACCCGGTTTTAAAAAAAAAAAATCTTATTCCCTGTTTTTAACACAATGACGCGACCCCTCTAGGATAACCCAGTTCCAACTAACCCAATTAAATGTATTACCCATTCACATTTTCTCCCAAATTTACCCATTAACTTCTTCTTCAATTATCTACGGTGATCTTGCTCAACAAATCATATTTTTTCCAACATAAGGTAAGATTTTTTGATTTTAGGATGATTTTTCTATGATAGCTCTCTTTCGTTCTACCCACTGTTCTTCCAGCATCTCACTGTTTGAATTAATGCATTCACTTCACACCTTGATGTTTAGTATTTCAATAATGTCTCTTAGTTTCTCAAGAAGTCCTTTAAAATTTTGTATTGGATGTTCTAGTAATTTGTGACACATGTATCTAGTTAATTGTGCAAGACTTTTTATTTTCTATTTTGAATAGTATAAACAGTGATATAGTTGATGATTGTAATCATCTAAAGTGATCTTAAGTCGACTATTAAAACTTGAGCATTCTCTAAAGATAGTATTCTCCTTCCATATTTTCTACAAATTGGTACAAGAGAAGGTTTCGTTCTTAATCTGGGGTTAAGTGAAGAAAAAATATGGCATCCAAAACAAATGAAAGTGTTGAATCTTCAATTGTTCTTACTCCATTTTCTGGTGGAACTGATTTTGAATATTAGATGATAATAATGAGAATATATTTGAAAGTTAAAGGTTTGTGGACTGTTGTTGCAAATGGCTAAGAAGATTGAAGAAAAAGGTGAGAAAAGTACTAGTCTATTTTGTAAAATTTGCAAAAGGACTAATCAAAATGTAGAAAAATGTTGGTCCAAAGGCAAGTCCCAGTGTAACTTTTGCAAAAACTCTGTCCATATTGAGAATGATTGTCGACACAAGTAACAAGAGTAAACAAATTTTTGTAAATAATAGGACGAAGAAATGGAAGACAATCTTTTTTTTGCTTCTCAATGTGATCTTTCAGCAAAAAGCAATGAATGGTATGTCGATAGTGGTTGTAGCAATCACATGACTGGAGATGAAAAAGTTTTCGTCTCAATTAATAATAGGATCACTACTAGTGAGAATGATGAATGGAATCGTAGTTGATGAAAAAGGTAAAGGTACCATTTCAATCAACACGAAAGGGAACGGTAAGCAAATTCATGATGTTCTTTATGTTCCTGACTTGAAAGAAAATTTGCTTAGTTGGTCAATTCATGGAAAATGGTTATTTTCTTGTGTTTAGAGATAATTATTGCAAAATTTATTATAAAATTGAGCCAAATCAAGTTATTATTGAAGTAGAGATAATAAAAAGAAAATTTCCTTTACAATATCATTACAATACATTCAAAAAGGAAGTTGTAGATTTTTCATGGCTTTGGCACGAAAGATTTTGTCACTTGAATTTTTATGGTTTGAAGCTTCTCAAGCAAAAAGACATGGTGCTAAGCCTTTCATAGATACATACTAAGAATAAGGTAGATAATATTTTTATTATATCTTTAGATGTATCAAATCCCTAGGTGAGGCGGACAAGTACCTTATAAACACATGCTTTACAAGTAATCTATGATGAGAATGTAAACTACTATGCAGATAACTGATGAGAAGCTTCATATACAACACATTTTGAAATCTCAAATGGAAGCACATATGAAGTGAAGACATATAACTTTCAGCCAAGAGATTTGAACTCTATATGATAGCCAAATACTCACCAACTAATATTAAAGACAAGGTATTCATGAATGTAGAACCAAGGAAGAATATGGACAAATACAACTTAAGGACGGATGAATATTCCTAGAAAGTACATACATATAAATGTACAATGGAGCAAGTAGTGATCCTGTAAGGTAACATTATAATCTAACCCATGGAGTAAATAAAACACAGAAAGGAAAATATTAACATGGGACAGATGACATACTTATAAACAATGGAAGCAAGTTTTGGGCAAATATGAATGGGCAGACCATATATCCCCATAATACTATGTACCATGTGTATCTAGGATCATTTTTATAAGATAAGGGAAATACGTGCTATGGGTACTTTTGTAGAATGAAAACCAGTTTTAAACCTTTCCTGCTAACGCTTGATAGAATACACACACACATGAGTAACACTCCTATTAGAATACCACTTCAATCTATAGGGAGTAGGAAATGAACCTATGGATCAGTCACTACCAAGGGCACTTAGAAAGCTTACTTTTTGTAATGCATGTTTTGGATTCATGACAAGGATATAGGAAATCAAATAGCCTTACATACCTTGCTATACAATTCAAAGCGTATGATTTAAGCTCCTTCTCTTCAGATCACTAATCTACAATATATTATGTTGTAAGACTATATAAGTAGCTGATCAATCAATTTGATCCACTTGATTACACACAATATAACGAGCAAGCAATCTGCAATCTATCTAGTTAGTGTTTTCTTTCCTTCCCTATCCCTTTAATCGCTCTATAGATTGTGACTGGAACTTACCTTCGTATCAGTCCTCCCCAAAACTCCCATGCATATTTAAGGCCTTTAAGCTTCTCCATAACTTCTCACAACGCCATTCACATCCTTATCATAACTACATCAACATCTTTGACATATATGTATAGAGGCAATCGAATCAGGTTTTGATCACCACACGTGACACGTACTTACTTTAAAGTGCTCAAACAAGCTCATAACTTAATTTAAAGAGGAATCCCCACCATAGTTGTCCCAACATGGACTAATCACCAGAACATCCTCCCTAATACTATTTAAAGAGGAATCCCCACCATAGTTGTCCCAACATGCACTAATCACCAGAACATCCTCCCGAATACTCACCATGTAAAAGTAACAATTCAAACTCACTAACACATACCAAGTGTCCTAATTAACTCAAGCACAAGAGGGATAAAATTGCAATAGCTTACTAGAAACAACTCAAAGTTTGCATAAATCATCTGAAGATATTAGAAGGAGAGGACTACAATTTTCTATAACGGATTGGGTGTTCTTGAAGATGTCTCCGATGAAAGGGGTAATGAGGTTTGGTAAAAAGGGAAAGTTGAGTCCACGCTATGTAGGGCCATATAAAATTATCCAAAAAATCAGCCAAGTAGACTATGAGTTAGAGCTACCACAAGAGCTTTCATCAGTTCATCCGGTATTTCATGTCTCAATGCTACGAAAATGCGTAGGTGACCCATCTCGTATTACTCCTACTGAAGATGTACATTTGCACAACAATGGATATCACAATGAGTTAACCAACTTCCTTTCAGATTATTTTCTTGCTAGACAGAAACCTCAGTTGCCAAGACTTTGACTCTTTAAGGTTTAGGTTGTCCTTTCTAACTTATCTTTATGTTAAATCAGATTATACACTTAAATTTCTTAATATGGGAAATGTTCTACTAGCTTGTACTTTAAAAACACATGTTTCCTTCAAATTTAATGGTGAAGCTGTAAGACACAACTCTTGGAGCTTCCCTGGCTTTTCCTTGGAGTATTTCTGGAGAATAATTAATATGATAGATTGATACTTATGCTAGAGGACATTTTTTTGAGTAACGATATTGAAATGATGTGGGAAGAAACTGTGACAACCAACATATACTATTCTATGAGTCTGTAACGCATTTTTTGACAATCTCAATTGAAGCACATACGAAGTTGAAGACAAATAACTTTCAGCCAGAGATTTTGAACTTTATATGATAGTCCAATACTCACCAACTAATTTCAAAAGACAAGGTATACATAACTGTGGAACCAAGGAAGAATGTGACAATTCAACTTAAGAACGAATACATATTCCTAGCAAGTACATCAGATATAAATTTACATAAATCAAGTAGACTTTGTGAAGCACATAAGTATCTACCACAATGGGAGTATAACCATACAAGGAACCCTGAACATGTGACAATATGAACAATATGGTTGAATAGACTATTGAACCTATTGGCAACATGATGAGCAGATCGTTATCCATTCTAATAAAACTATTTACCAATTTGTATCTAGGACTAACTTTGACTTATATAAGGGAACGAAGAGGAAGAGGCAGAGGCAAAATGTCCCTCAAGGGAGGAAATCCATATTCAGACGATGAAGAACCCTTCCAATAAGAATAACATGTTGATGACATTTATCAAAATGCGACTTCGGTCGTTGTTTAAGAAAAAAAGTAGAGGAGGCCAAAAACATGTGTTTGGAAGAAAGCCTTGCACGAAAAATTGAAGATTGAAAAAATTATGCTGGTAGAATGTGAGTATACCCAAGAATGAGAAATTTGTAAGTCTAAAGTGGGATTTGCAAATACCACAACTCAATCATAAAGAAGATTTCAAAAATAATGTAAGATAAAAGCTAAATTCAATTGCAATATTGTCCGACAGGAGACAACTTGCGACATCCTTCAAACATTCACCCACACTTCAATTGAAAAGTTTGCCATCATCGCTAATGCATTTGTAGTTTCAAGGAATGCATAGGGGAGTGTTGGAATTAATGCATTCACTTGACACCTTGATGTTTAGTATTTCAATAATATCTCTTAGTTTCTCAACAAGTCTTTTAGAATTTTGTAATATATGTATCTAGTAATTTGGGATACATGTATCTAGTTAATTGTGCAAAACGTTTTGTTTTATATTTTGAATAGTATAAATAGTGATGTAGTTGATGATTGTAATCATCTCAAGTGGCTTTAAGTAACCTATATAAAACTTGAGTATTCTCCAAAGATAGTATTCTCCTTCCATATTTCCTACACTCTCTTCTGTTCACCTCTGATTTTCTTCTCAGAAAACGTCACAAAATAGTTATTCATCTCAGAGAAAATGTTCTTGTGATTTTATGGTCCAAACTCTAATTTCAAGTATTACATCTAATCTGGGAAGAAGATTTTTTCTGATGTCCTCGTTCCGATGTAAGTATATGAAGTAATACTGATTTATTCCTATTATTGATCTGATTTGGTATTTCTTCATATGAACTGATTTTGTATTTCTTCGTATAAACTGATTTCGTATTTTTTCGTATGAACTGATTTTGAGTATTCTTTATGGTATTTTTCTTCATGTGGATATTGGGAATGGGAAGAGCAAGTGTTTCCTGAAGTAGCTTACCTACAAAATTTAGAGTTGTCGTTGAAAGATGTCAAGATGGAAATGGATAATTCAAAGTTTGAAGTGGAGAATTTGAAGATTGAAATGGAGAATCTGAACATAGTTGTGGAAAATTTGAAGATAAAAGTAGGTAATTTGTCGGAAACAATTGTTAGTGTTTACTTTCCGCATCAGCAGTTAGTGTTAAGTGAATTCAGTTGTTAGTGTCTTTTGTGATGTTGGTTCCGTTTTTATTCTTAATTTTGGTGTTGTAATGGAAGGACCTTTTTGTTCGTTCATTTTGGTCTTGTAATGGAAGGACATTGATATAATATGAAGTAATTAGTAGTTGAAGTAATACGCACTAAAATGTAATTTGCAAACTTGGCACCATTTTGGAAATGTATTTGCTTAATATAACAGATACTTTTGCTTCCTACTTAAACTGCACACATACCAAAATTACATGTAGTGCATCTATAGCAACAAAGACTACTAGTCCCTTCATTATTGTCATACAACAATAAAACTGCTCCAAATTTTTCATCAATCAATAACTAATGCCAAATTTTGAATTCTTCTCTCATATCAATGCCATTCTGTCATGAGAATCGAGACTTGCAGTAGAAGCTGACAGTATAGTGGTAACTTTTAAGTCCAATACGGTGTACCATTGTTTTTTGGAGAAGATCGAGCAAAGCATACTCTTACAATTAATATCACTAAAACAATAACCTGACTAAGCAAAGAAGCATTCTAGCATAACCTTGATCAAATAACGAAAAAAATATGGTCAGAAGTCAATAATAAGTGCCTAAAGTTGAGTCCAAATCATGGAAAATGCAGCTGCAAATGTCCATGTAGCTGCAAAAATAGTATTTTAGTTTATATAGCTGCAAATGTCTCAGCTGCAAATATGGAAAATGCAATTGTTGCATCGCAATGAGTCTGCATTGAAATACAACTTAAACTTTTTTCATTCCTGTCTTCCTCAAACCAGCATGGACAACTTAAACTTTTTGCCAAACAAATTCTTTATTATCCATATTCATATATTTACAGAACCTGAACAAAATTGCATATTTACAGAACCTGAACATTTATGATCCCTCCCTTACATATTTACAGAACACGATGTACACTTCATATATATTGGCAAAAAACTGATTAGGAAAGTGTTTACAGTCACAATTATAAAAAAAATGTCTTCAAATGTCGTAACTTTTTTCACTACCAAATCATTCAATTCCTGAAATGTAGCAATTGTTTCCGACAAATGACCTACTTTTATCTTCCAATTTTCCACGACGTTCTTCAAGTTCTTCATTTCAATCTTCAAATTCTCCACTTCAATCTTTGAATTATCCATTTCCATCTTGAGTCTTTCAACTACGACTCTAATTACGTAAATAGGTTACTTCAAGAAAAAGCTAGGTCTTCCCATTCCCAATATCCACATAAAGAAAACTGCCACTAGAATACTCGAAATCAGTTCATACGAAAAAATATGAACTCAGTTCGTATGAAGAAATACGAAACCAGTTCATATGAAGAAACATCAAATCAGATCAATATTAGAAATAAATCAGTATCAATTCATATACTTACATCCGGATGAGGACATCGGAAAATCTTCTTCTTGGATTAGATGTACTACTCGAAATCAGCTGTTGCCACGGGAAGGGGTTAGGGATGAGGTTGGTGCGAGGAGTGGGGCTAGGGATGAGATGGGTAAAAAATTGAAAATATTTTTTAGAAATAAGTATTTTCATTTTCCAAAATTATTTTGGCTCTCTAGTAAAAGTAAAAAGATACATTCTCAAAATATTTTTCATATATAAATCAAACACTAAAAAATCTTTTTCGAAAAATATTTTCTATTCATCAACTAAACATGAAAAGAGTAAATAAAAATCTATTTATTTTCTAGGAAATTATTTTCCTTAATTAATACCAAACAAAGTAGAGAGTGGAGATGCATATATAACAATAGTGAAGATGGTGGCACCCATACCACAAAAGAACTTTCTATTTTCTCCCTGAAAAACACACATGGAAATGATCGTTGCGGCAACAAAAGCAAGAAGGACTAAAACAAATATTGCTATGATTTTTCTCTTTTGATTATTGAGTGCATACAAAAGAAATAAAAGAACATATATTAACAAAATTGCACTTTCAACATCGTTGATTGTTGTTACGAGAATATTATTTGGTGTTATAAATGACTGACCATACTTGTTCATTCATTAAAGATTAATAACTTAATGACACATTATTTTCTTTTAACATCGTATTTTCAATTGAATGAAAAATAAATGAGGCAAATTAGCACATGTGAATTCTCACTTTCAACCTAAAATACTCAAATATTTAACTTTGTATGGATATAGACTAATCGAGTAGAAAGGGGCAGTGGATTTTTTTGGGGGATGACTTTGTCAATCGGCTCAAGCATGGTATTTTTATTGATTGTCCAAGTGAATCTGTTGGAATAAAGCAGCATGTCCATAAATTTAGTCTTTAACGTGTGCTACTGACATGAGTTACATCTGAAAGGGCTTAAAATGTCTTGCAAACTGTGTTATAACAACATATCCATATTGTTCTAGAATTTGATTCTCCTGTACCAAAGTTTTTATTTAGTAAATTTTTCTGAGTGGACAAATTACAATCCAATAAGGTTCTGCTAAATATAAATTGTATAGAGAAGGGGAAATCTTACTGTTGATACCTAATTTTGATCTACCTTTAACCTTTTATAATGCTATTCGATTAAACACATATTTTAAAAAATATTTGAATTTTTAAATTTTAATCGATTTTGCGTGAAAATTATATATTGTAGTATGTTCACTTAATAAAGTTATTGTAAATATTATTAAATATTTTTAAACTCTCATGAATTTCAAATTTTTAACATTAAGTGATTTCAATTCTATGAACAATTTTAAAGATGGTAGTACTTTTTATTAAATAGTGAATTAATAAATTTCACAAACCATTTAAACTTAATCAATTGTTATTCTAATTTTTTGTTCCCCCGTTTCATATCTAGCCACTACAATTCAAATTTTATTCCAATCATAATTACTTTTTCATTTGAATTCTAGCCAATTTAATTACAATTTTAGCAATTCCATATCCAATCCAATTCGACTTTAAGACTCTATCTTTTAATCTAACTAGTTGATTATTAGAGAGTGGCTTAATCTTAGTTAATTTGATCTTTCTTGAACTCACATAATTAGTTGTTATATTACTTATGGTAGTACGTTTGGACTTTGATTCTTTTAATTTTTAGCAAGATCGATACCTCAGTTCTTAGGCTAAAAGGCCAATACGACCAATTGATTGTGTTGTTTGATTACTTCCTTTTCATAGAATATGTTATCATAGTGCTAATTGCTTAAGAACTGGTACATATACCATATGCTTGACACTTCTTGCTCCCTTAAATAGTTGTCCCTCTTGCTTGATCTTATAATATTTTAATATTTAGTTTGGAACATGTATATCTGTTCCTTCACTTTTTTCTCTTTCTCTTCATATTCCTGCTATCTTATTTAAGAAAATAGTATTAATTAATTCCTCGTTCCATTAATATTTGACTTGAATAATTCTTACTTATTTGTTTATGGCAACCTTATTATTTCCTTGTTATATTTAGTTGCTCATATATTTGGTAAAATAAATTCAAATAAAGTCTGATTTTTTACTCTCCTTTATTCAAGGAAATATTAGTTTATCCTATTTTTATTCCTTACTTTGTTTTATTTTGGTATGGACATATTTTTATAAAATTTTTTTTGATTTGGGGTGTGTTCGGTATGAAGGAAATGTGTTCTTCCTGGAAATGTTTTCCTAAGAAATGTATTTCCTGGAAACCAGTAGATTTTGGGACTTATTTTTCTATGTTTGGTGGTGAGTAGAAAATATTTTTTCGGAATGATTTTTTAAGTGTTTGATTTATGAATGAAAAATAGGTTGAGAAGATTTTTTGGATTTTTACTAGAATACAAAATAATTTAAATGAACTTGAAAATATTTTTTTTAAAAATATTTTTTTTTTTGGGTGGTGGTTATCCGGGGTGGTTGTAGTGGTTGGTGTGAGGGGGGGGGCAGAGAGGGTAGGAATTAACAAAATCAAATTTTTGAAGTTGATAGTATTTTAACAAATAAAATTTTTTTTGGGGGTGATAGGGGTGGTAGGGGCTGGTCGGGGGAGAGGTCGGAGCTTAAAATAAAATTTGGAGTGAAAATATTTTTAAAGTAAAATTAATTTTTTGGGGAGGGGGTGGGGTTGGGGGGGGGGTGCGGGGGGGGGGGGGGTAGAGGCGAGGGTGGTCCGAGATCGGTGAAAAAATATAAACTTTTTGAAATTGAATTTTTCAAAAAAAATTATGTTTTTTCCAAAAAAAAAAATGTAAATTTAAAGTGGAGAATAGCTTTGGAAATGTTTTCCTTAATTTTGAAGGACGTCATTCCTTAATTTTGAGGAAAATGGTTTGATTTTGGGGGGGGGGGGGGGGGAAAACATTATCCAAAACTTTGCCCCAACCAAACATGAGAAAATTGGAAAACATTTTCCAGAAAATGTTTTCCTTCATACCAAACACACTCTTGATTCTCATTTAAATAAGGAAATAATATTATAATTAGCTCCTTGATTTATTTTATTTCCATTATTGTGCTCCCCTCATTGCTATATAAATAGGACTCCCTCCCCTCCTTTCATTCACTCAATCACACACTCATCCACTAACTCTTAGTACAAGTTCTCTCATTCTCTCATTGCTCATACACATATTCATTCTCTCAACTCATCATTCACTAATTTCTTCTAATACAAGTGGTACCTTGTTCTTAACTCTCTCTCATTCTCTCATTGCTCATACTTGAATACTAATAATATTGCTCAACTCTTATAAACAAGTTAAGATTTCGGCAAATCTTCAAGTGTGTTTGCTACTTTGCTGTGTTCGGATTATGTTGTCTATATTATTGATAATCTTTTCTGCATAATTGGTTATCCCTCTTTATTAGTTTAAATTTGATTTATGCATAATTATAAATATGTGTGTTGGAAAACGAAACAACAAGGAAGCATTCAAGTTGGTTCATATCTTTTATGTGTGATAATATAACTATGGTTGTCCATTATATCTTTTTTATGGTTTTACATTTAGATGAGATATATATTATTATGAGTATTTTATATTACAACTATATCCTCATTGAATATGTGTTACATTACCTCTTCTATCAAGTTTTGAACTTAGAGTTCAACATGTTGAAGAGTTGCCTAGAAGAAATTGTGGACGAAGCCTCGTTCATTTTATTGTTATATAAATATGTATTTGTTCTTTATTTGTACTTGTAATGTTTGTACAGCTCTTTCACTCTATATATATGAAAAGAATTTGGGGGATCGTCTAAGGGGAGGAAAAATTATGCGCTAATCATCTCTTCATTTGCAACTTATTTGTGTTAGAAGCATACCTATAGGATTGTGATTATGTGATAGTTTGTAACATCGTTTTAGGTTTAACTAAAATAAGATTACTTTTGTCATTTATCTCATATTTAATCTTGTTTAATCATTGTTGATAATGTGTTTAGACTCCAATTGTCTTGTAGAATCTATTTATTAGATTTGCATGACTTCGCTCCTAGTTTTAACAAATAAAATAATTATGTCCATTTTTTGCTTTATTTCACTCACCAACTCTCATATATAATAAGTTAAGGTTAAGTAGTGATATCTCCCACAATTGGTTCATCTTATGTATATATTGTTTCATATAGAATTTAGTCAAATTGAATCGGTCCCTAATCTTTTTTAAATCGGTCAAAATGACTTTAGCTCTCTATTTATTTTAGCTTAATTAAGTACTCTTTCAATTGCTCATCCTATTTAATTCATTACTTGTCCCTTCTTCGGCTTGTAATGTTTTCAAATCATTTAAATTTAAAACGCAAAAAATAATAATAATACAAGAATAATAATAAGAACCCTTGCATGCACACTTAGAAGTTACATATACATTGTCTTATATTTAGAATGTATGCTTATAGGACTAAAAAATAAATTTCCAGCATGTTTATAATTGAGTAAAAAAAAGGTTCTTCGGAATTAAAATTAGTACAGTAATAATTATGTTGAATTAATCAGATTCTACTTTATAATTATTTCCCACCGCCTAAAATCAACTGTTTTGTGTATGCCTCTTGGATTTTGTTATTTCAAAGTTTGCTATCTCAAATAAAATCTGCTCTTTTATCACCTAGAAATCCTAATATTATGTATAATTCATTAATTTTTCGCATGTTAAAAACTATTTTCTGCATCACTAAAGAAACAATAGCTTCTACGTTTTTTTTTCTAAAATGATTTTCCAATTAATTCTGCTTTAAACAGAATTGCCATTTTAAGTAATTAGTTTATGCATCCATAAGCTAGGTTCCTTTAAAATAATTATTTTTCTTGATTTTATTGTAATCCGCTACTGTATTTAAACATTTTTGCATCCTATCCACTTACACTTCTATTCTAGAGTCAATAAATAAATAAAATAATATCTTTTGTCCTTTTAATAACATCATGTCGCTTGCTTGAATGTTTGTTTAAACAATAATAAAATAAATAAAAATGAGCTTGATTGTTTATTTATTGCTATCAAACAAGGCAAACAAGACGGTCATTCTAGCAATACAAGTTTCAAGCCTTGCATGTTTAAAAATATTAAAATAATAAAATACTCTTAATTGTTTTATATTTTTTATCACCTAGCAAGCATGCTACTTAAATAAACTAATAAATGAAGTGACATTAGTTGCTACTTGTAACCTCCACATAGATTGCATGAGATATGGTCGGAACCTACATGTGTGGACTTTGAGGATGCCTAACACCTTCCCCTCGAGATAATTTGAACTCTTACCCTGATCTCTGACTCGTTGACCTTAGCTAGACTTGGTTAGGTTAGATAGGTGCCCTAACGCGCCTAAATTCGTTAGGTGGCGACTCCAAACTCAAAATTCCAAAAGAGTTGTTAGATCGTACACAAAACTCGTTTTTGATGAAAAATGAGGCGCGACACTTACCAAATGACCAAAGTAACACTTTTGACTATAGTTTTAATAGCTGCCTTTGTATCTAATATTACTTCACATTCGGGTGTATCATATGCAATAAGTTTTACTTTCAAGATTAGTTTCTTTAAAATTGGTATCAAACAAAGTTCTAAAAGCGAAGTGAGAACTAAGGGTTTGGGCGAAGGATAAGAACCTAGGTCATTTTACAAGCTCACATATTAGCATCAAAGATAAATAATATTTATATAATTTAGGTGACTAAGTATCATTTTCCGAGATTAGAATGTACGTATAACATTCATATTAAGTATTTTTTTATAAAAAATATGATGTAATTTTGATCTAAGAAGATATATAAATCACCTTTTTATCCTTTAAAGACAAACAACACACAGTTAGGCACACATCCTTTAAGACAAAGAACATATAGTTAGGCACATCTGCTAAAGAAAAAGGCACAAACAACTGAAACACGATAATATGTAATAACGATGATGAAACAGAGAGGTAAAAAGAGTAGAAGAACCTCTTTAGCATCCTATAAGAGAAGCAGCAGCAACTGATATCTTTTGGCTTTATCTTTGGTGTCTCTGGGCGGAAACTTATCAATAACTTGTATTTTGCATATCCAATCTTGCTTTTATGAAGTGATATAGTTGAGGGTAAGTCTATGTCAATATGTGTCATATGAGGCTAATATGCAATTATCAAAGAAATAGATAGAAAGACAATACTATGTTTTAGTCGTTGCCCATAACTCAGAGACGAGAAGAGAAAAAATCAAATAGAACTAAAATTGCCAAACTCTTTTTGGGCTTTTGATGGGCAATTGAGTGTCATGCTATTAAATAGTGCAAACTTTGGTGAATGTTTTTAAAACTTGCGGACAACTTTAAATTTGAGAAGAACATATATATCAAATAAATTTTTAACCAACGTACAAAATTTTTCCAATATCTTCCAAATAATTTAATGGATTAAAATCTTTTGAGCAACTCTTAATTGAGACATTAATTTTAAATTGAGCTATTGCAAGAGATTAAGCAGACACCCCTGTGTATTTTCTCTACATTTTCGCATAAGATAAGAAGAATATGTAATATCAAATAATTTATTAACCGACATATACAACTTTTAATGGATTAAAAACGTACGAACAACCCTTAATTGAGTTACTACAGGAAACTAAATAGAAACTCAGAAGTTCGGACTGAAACACGCAATACATACACTAAAAACACAGCACAATTCGAAAACTAAGAAGAAGACGACAACAATTCAAAAATGAAGAAAAAGTTGACAACAAGCAATTCGAAAATTAAGAAAAAGTTGATACCAAACAATTCGAAAATTGAGAAGAAAGTTGGCAACAATTTGTAAATGAAGAAAAAATCGACAACAAGCAATTCGAAAATTAAGAAAAAGTCGATACCAAGCAATTCAAAAATTGAGAAGAAAGTTGACAACAATTTTAAAATGAATAAAAAGTCGAAGCTAGAAACAAAAATTACCTTAAAAATTGAAGCGATACTACGTAAGACGAAAAACAAAGTAAAAAATGCATAGAACATTGAAGCAAAATTAAAGCAGCAAAATGGAAAAGGGAAAGATAAAAGCTAATACCCTTTTCTTTCCTTTGTGAAAACAGAAAAGAGCTTTGAACAACCATAGAGTTATTTGCTCCCTTTTTGCTATATGAGAATTGAACAGTTTTTTCCACTATGAATACATCAAACATGAGACTAAAGTGGAAAGAGGCATGAATGTCACGTACAAGACATCACTGGATAGATAACCACGTGGAATGAAAAGGAAGGGAAGCTGTGAGATAAAATGACCAAATTGCCTTTGATAAATAAAAATAATTATGAAAAATAGACATGTTGATACCAGTTAGCATACTAATACTTCCACTATGGTAGAATACCTCCATAAATAAATTAAAAAAGCTATTAATTGCAATTTATTTATATTTTAAACTTTATATTAAATGGTTACTTAAGCCTTTTCATTTTTCTATCTTCTCTTTTTTCTCTGAAGTATGTTTTAGATAATTTCTATTTATATATAACATAGAATATATGAGAATATACATTGTGTTAGTTTGCCACCAATAATTTTAAGCACACAAAAGAAATCAAAGGTACACACAAAAAAATTATGATTTATATTCTACAATTCTTATTTTTATCATTAATAATAACTACTTTATGTTGGTGTATATCATAAAATTGAAAATAGTCATCTACTAGCCTTTCTAAGGAAGATATATGTTGATAAAAGTTCTATACAACGTTTATAAAACACAATTCTGATTTGACAACTAATTCTTAATATGTATGCAAATGCAAAAAGATAAAGAATATAACTTCTTTTGAAAGGAGATGAAAACTAAGGGGAAATATATTTTCAAAACACACTTGACATTTAGCTTACGAGTTATGCTATACCAAGCAAAAAAAACTTTTGTCAAGTTGAATACGTGACATATTATAAGAATTGCATAAAATTAAAGTTTGTTCTAATATTCCATTTGAAATTCATTCAACAACAGTATTTCAAAATGTCGATGTATCTTGTAATGATAATAATGTCGGTTGAATAAATTTATTTTTCATCGATTTGAACTTATGTTTTTCTCTTCAATTTTTGTACAATTTATCACACTTATTATAATATATTCAAGGTATATGTATTAACTATCTTGGGATACACGTGGTTAACTTGCACGTTTTCATTACGCTCAAGAAAGTCAGGCCAAAAAGAATTAGTGCATATAAGCATTTAAAAAGGCTATAGGCTAAAATGTGGTTTTCCAAAGAAAAAGCTCAAGGCTCAAAGTAGGACATACTAAGGGTCGATATCATTTGGTAGGCTTGAAATGCTCAAACGGGTCAAAGCAGGCCTATAATCATTTTGCAAATCAAACATTACTCAGAATTTCGCCTCAATAAACATTTAGGCCAATTTCTAGATTAACAATGCAACACAATTGAATTTTACTCAAAATTCACTACACAATGCACATGAAACAATGAATCTAGTTTTGTTCTAATCTTGAATGTATGCAAGAGAATATATTAAAGTTTAACAAAAGTATGAATGAGAGGTACCAAAAGAATCTATGGTTTAACAAGAAGTCACTCTTCTCTATTGTATAAATTATTTTTCACATGCACACCTGAATTGTGTTGCCACCAATCAAGTCAAAAATCAATTTAAAAATGTGAACATTTTAAAAAGAATAAAAACATTAAATTTTTTGAATAAAGAATACCGAATTCAAAAAAGAATGCCTACGTATCTCATTGATGAGAATCAAGTTTGCGAGTTCGTATATATCATAAAACCTATTTTTTGAACAACAAATAAAATTTTGAAAGGAAAAATAATGAAAGTGAAAAATCAATGAGCTACATTGAAAGGTGGGCAACCTAATTTTAACAAAAAATATTTTTTTATTTAAAGAAAATATAACAAGAATGAAGAAATCAGCGGGTCATATTGAAGGGCGGACCACCCAAATTTAACAAAGAGTTTTTTATTATTATTTAAGGAAAAATAAAAAAGGTAAAAAAATGAATGAGTGACATTGATGGACGGACCACTTAAACTTTAAAAATGTCGAAAAAACAATTTTTTTTTATGGAATATGAAATAAATAAAATCAAAGATATACAATAAATATACATTATCTACAGAATTTAATGCAAAAGATACAAATTAACTCGGAAAGATGGCTCATAAAGCTGGAGTCTAGGTACAACGTTGGTGATATTTTTTATGGAATTCGTTAAAAATTTTGCCCATGTTTCTGTTTCAACAACCTTCGGTATTCTTGTGACACAATCATTTGTTAAATTTTTAGAGACCTCCCCAAAATTTGTTGCCCCAACTTCCGTTTTAAAAAATTGGAAAGCTTATGGGGAACATGATCGAGCCCTTATAGAGTCTATGTATCCCATTGAAGCAGAAATCAGGTCAAACGTAGTTCAAAAAGATTTTGACTTGAATAAAAATTAGAGTTAGATTATAAATATTTTAAACTAGGTTAGCAAGAGTGGCTTTGAAATAATGGACTATCCTACAAAATATTCATGTATAACATGTCTATCACGTAACATACCAACAATGAATGCATGTCTTATACAACTATGTTTTGAGTGTTGTGTCATGCTTAATATGAGTTTTTTGCTTTGCTCTACATTAGCTGACTAAGAGTGGGTCTTATAAAGATACCAGGTTACTCGAGTTGGATAAACCACGGCGTGTAAATAATAACGATGTTGGATGAGCACAAGCCAACTATTCGTTTATCACTTCAAAAGAATTCAAATATGCTTTACTGAAGGACAGTCGTGAAAAGTCATGTAACCGACTTTGTCCTAATGCATTCTACTTTCCATTTGTCAAAAATTATGTCATGAAATGCAATAACAATATACAATGAATAATGAGTACAATATGCAAATAATCAACAAAATATACAAGATATAATAAATAACACAATAAAAGAATGGTCTCCTCAATTTGAAAAACTGAACTCATAATGGTTATGTCCTCAGTGGAATCGTCATTCTGTTGACATCCTTTATAAATATATACAACAACATCAGACAAGTCATAATGGGACATCCGTACAATTCAAGTTTTGGGAACCAATAATTCTTATAAACTTAAAAGCACAGGAAAGACAAACCTACACTATACCCAAACCCCAAATAATGATAACCTAGATCTTACATTATCGTGGGAGAAAAAGACTTACATTCCCATTAATCCTAAATAATCTACCACCCAGTAATCTCACATCCCTTCTACAAAGACGATTAAACTTTCTTAAGGGATCATCTCCATCACATCAACAAAAAAATGACCTTTCACAAATTAATAACACAAATAAAATTAATGAGCCTGATTTGGTGGACGTTATATTTGTCACATATTCCTAAAGTAGAAAGGTCAATTTGAATTTTAATTACTAATTTAACAGTTCAACCATAAAATTATAGAACCTAAACAATATCAAAATTTTCAAATTTAGAGTATCTACAATTAATATTACTTTCTCTCATAACTTCATCGACCTAAATTTACTTCTTTAAATAGCAAGACCAAAACACCTACATGTTTTTGGAAGAAACAACAAACTCTTCCTCTTCTCGCTCATTCCACATGGATTAAAATAAAACAAAAATCTATCTTTGCACCGATTCTAATTATGCTAGTGTTTGGGCTATCCACAGGAATAGTCCCCATTTACATGAAATTATTTTCAACTTTCAACACAAAACCATCATCTTGGATAGTAATAGTGTCTAAGAACGATAAAAAACTTTGAATATCTTAATATCAAATTAAGAAACAATGCTAATGACTCAAAGCTCATATGTATTAGCACAAATAGCATCGGAGGGGGGTAGTTATAGTCGTGGAGATGGACACACGTGCAATTTACGTGTCTAAACTAGTAATTCTTATAAACTTAAAAGCCTAGTGGAGGAAAACCTAGAGTCTACCCCAACCCCAACTAATGATAAATGCCCCCCTACATTATTCTGGGAGAAAAAGACTTACTTTTTCATCAATCCTAAATAATCTACCACCCATTAATCTCACATCCCTTCTACAAAGACGATTAAACTATCTTAAGGGATCATCTCCATCACATTAACTGCAAAATGACCTTTTACACGTTAATAACACAAATAAATTAAAGAGCCTGATTTTGTAGATGTTATATGTTCCATGTATTCCTAAAGTAGAAATGTCAATTTAAATATTAATTACTAATTTAATATCCAACTCAAAATTTATAGACCCCAAACATAATTTTTTTTTAATTTAGAGTATCTACAATTAATATTACTTTTTCTCATAACTTCATCACCATAAATTTACCTTCTTATATAGTAAGATCAAAACACCTTTATGTTCACACTATTAGAAAAAACAACAAACTCATTATCTTCTCGCCCAAACCATTATGAATCAAAATCAGCCAAACTCTATCTTCAAAATGATTCCCTTTATACTAGTGAATGAGTTATCTGTAGAAATAGTCTCCATTTACATGACTTCATTCAAGATTTCAATACAAACCCTTCATCTTGGGCCGTAATTGGGCTACAAGAATGATACTAACTTTGTATAACTCAATAGAAAATCAAGAAATGGTGCTAGTAATTCAAAATTCATCTGTACTAGCACAAATAGTGTCGGAGGTGATAGTGATAGCCGTGGAGATGGAGACATGTTTAATGCATGTGTCTAGAACTAGTAATCCTTCTAAACTTAAAAAAATTAGTGGAGACAAACCTAGACTCTACCCCAACCCCAAATAATAATTTGGACCCTACATTATCATGGGAGAAAAATACTTACATTCCATTTAATCATAAATAATCAACTAACAGTAATCTCACATCCATTGTACAATGATGATTAAACTATCTTAAGAAATCATCTTCATCACATCAATTGCAAAATGACCTTTCACATGTGAATAACGCAAATAAAATTAAAGAACGTGGTTTGGTAGACGTTATATTTCCCACATATTCTGATATACCGTGGTTTCACAGTATTATTAATACTTTTTCCTTAAGTTTAGTGTGTCCAAAAGCCTTTTTGTGCTAATTTTTATACAAGTTTCTCTTTGTTTTGCAGGAAATTTGTCAAAAGATGAATGCGGAGATTTTGAGCAATGAAATGCATAAGAGACCACCTACGGAGCTTATGACGGTCCGTCGTGCTTGTGACGGTCCGTAGGTGGCAGCGTAGTGCAGCTGCTGAAGGAAGATGTGCAGTCTGACCAAGTTTGGGTTACGAGGCTTGTGACGGTCCTCGTGTCTCATGACGGTCTCCTGGCAGTTCGTCATGAAGTTCATAGAATATCCAAGTACCCATATTCCAAGAGTTGAAGTTGTTCTGGACAAGACCTCGACGGACCGTTGTTGCCTATGACGGTCCTCATCCATGCCGTCGAGGGGTCATGAAGAAGACAGCATAAGAAATTGCTAAGTATGGGACGACGAGTCCATGACGATCCACGTCGTGCGGTCCTCGACCCACCGCGGGGGGGGGGGCAGATTCCAGCAATAGGTCCTTGTTTTGATTAGGTTTTTATTTTCTATAAATATTCGAAAAACCTCATTTTTGGGGTTAGACTCTTAGATTGTTAGACTCTAGATTGTTACACTCGGATCAATTATTAACTTTCGTATTGTAAAGAACACCTTTGGGGATTATGATTAGACTTTTTGTGAGATTATTGATTACTTTGAGGTTCTTGCACGTGATTTTTGGGGAGGGGGAGGTGGGGGGGGGGGGGGGGGGGGGGGATGAATGGGGGGGGGGGCGAGATGACAGATGGGGGGGGGGGGGGGTTATTGGAGGGGGGTGGATAAGGGGGTAGGGGGGGGTGAGGGGGGACAGGGACAAGAAGGGGGGGGGGAAAGGTGGGGGGGGGGGGGGGGGGTATCTACCAGGGAGCGGTGGGGGGGGGGGAGCGGAAAAGGAGGGGGATGGGTGGGGGGGGGGTGGGTGAGGGGGGGTGTTGGGGGGGCGGGGTTAGGATGGGAGTGGTGGTGGTTGGGGTTGGTGTGGAGTGTAGTCGTAGGGGAGGAGGGGGGGTCGGGGGTGAGGGATTGGACATGTTGTAATGCCTCTAAGTGGGGGAGGGTGGATGCGTAGGGGGTAGGGTGCGGGGGGGCGTGGTAAGATTTTAGGACTGATCGGATTGGTGGTGATTTGGATTGATTTTGGAAGAGGGGGTTGTGGGGGGGGTGGAGTGGATCCTTGCCTCTTGTTGGGTCAAAGGCAACGGAATGACAAGGGTAATGTCGTTGGAAAAAAAGCGACCCAGAGGGCGGGTGGGTATCACGGGGGGGGGGGGAAAGTAGATGGTCGTATGGGACGAGGGGGGATCACTAAAGGGGGGGGTTAAGTGGTGAAGGAGGTGTTGAGGGTGCTGTTTGTAGGGAGTGTGACGGGAAGGGGGACTTGGGATAGTGAGGGGGTGTAGAGTTGGGCGCGGTGGGGGGGTGGGGTGTGGGGGGGGGGGGAGTTGGGGTAAATGGGGTGGGTATGGAGGAGTGGAAGCGAGGTTTGAAGGGTGGGAAGGGGCGGGGGAAGATGGGGGGGGGGGGGGGAGAGAAGGGGTGGGTAAAGTGGAGGGTAAGGGGGTATAGCGGCTAGGGTGGGAGTTGGGGGGGAGGAGGTGGGGTTGGGGGGGGGGGGTGGGTTGGGTGGGTGTTTATTTGGTGTGTTTTAGTTATGGGGAGGGAGACTGGCGGGGGGGGGGGGGGGGGGGGGTGGTGGGGGGGGGGTGGAGGGCGGAAGTCGGGGGAGTGAGGTGGGTGGGGAAGGCCGGGAGTGGGTAGGGTACAACTGTAGGGTGGGCGTGGCTGGGTGCGGGGGGGGGGGGGGTCGGGTAGGGTAGGGGGTTTGGGGGGGAGGGTATGAGGAGTGTTGTGGGGTGGGGGGGGTGGTGAGGTAATGGGGGCTGAAGGGTGAGGGATGGCTGGGGGGGGTCATGGTTGATTTAGGGTGGGGGGTGTGAGGGGGGAAGGGGGGGGAAGGGTGGTTGGGTGTAGTGGAGTGTGGGGATATTAATTGGAGGTGTAAGCGGGGTAGGGAGAGTGGGTAGGGGAGGGGGTGGGGTAGAGGCTAGTAACGGGGTGTCGGCTGATTAAGGGGGGTAGAGGGGGGGTGGGGGCGAGTGGGGGGTTGGGGGGGTGATGTGGGAGTGGGTTGCTTAATCAAGTAAACTTCGGATTTTACCTCTTTCTCTTGAATAAGTACATGATTCTTATTTACTCTATTGGAATGAGTGTGTTTTGACCTATGATTAACTAAACTCCATCACTAGGGTTGTGGGAACCATAGGCAAATAATGAGATAAAACTAACTAATAACGATTCTAGAATAGTGTCTTGCATGATTAATACTTCTTTCGCTTAGAAGTCTTTTTAACACATGGCCAACGCTAGAATTCACGCTTAATGTAACTTGCCGGACCCAGGAGGAGATAATACAAAAAAATTATCAACATGAGATTTTATTGTATGCTATCCTAATAGGCTAGTATTGATTGGTACGGGTACTAACATAGTCAATATCGAATACGATGCTTAAGATGAGGTAAAGATAATAGTTAGGATAACAACACATGTAACCTGACCAGTGTTGCGGAGTGATATTTCTAGATGGCCGGACCAAGGATTTATAAATACATAACTTATCAGTTTACATGTAAGGAATACTAGAAAGAATTGTTTATAGTTAGAATTATTAGTTTCTGAACCTGTGGGGAACACTACACCCTAGGTCTTTGAGTTATTGGCTTAAAATCCAACATCAAAGCTTTTAAGTGTCTCTTTCACTTGCGTTAGTTATTTTAATTCGTTTAGAAATAGACCCCCTCTTATTGTTTTTACTTTCCAAGGAAGGTCATTAACCAAACAATAGTAATAACAGGTTTGAAGTTAAGTCTAGACGTTTTCCCCGTGAACGATCCCAACCTCACTAGTTGTTATTTACTTGACACGACGCGTTCTTCTTATTTTGAAAGTAAGTTTGAGCGTATCAAATTTGACGGCCTTGCCGTGGATTATAGCTTTTATATTAACTTGAACTTATTACGTATAGTTTAGGTGATATTTTTCTTGATTGTAACTTTGTTTTCTGTTTTGATTTTTTTAGAACTATTCCTCCTGGTATGCAAATACACGGAGAGGAGGAGAACCCTTGTTTTCCCTACGATCCCGAATTAGAGCGTACACTGCGCAATATGAATCGAAATTGGAATAAATGATGAGGATCCGAACCAGAACATCCTAGCTCCGGTTTGAATGTTCATGGTCAGTGTTGACCCGATGCTCCGGGTGAACACCAACATAGGGGCAACATCCCGGTCCATGGCCCCATGCATACTACGAGGCTTTATGATACACAGTAACCGGATGGGGCCACTTGCTTGCCTCCTCTACCCACGGCCACACCCTTTGTGGTAACTAGTACTGATGCAAATGCTCACTGCCAGAGGTTTTTTTTCGGGATCACCTTCTAGGATCCACATGCCATCAGAGCTAAGGTAAGGGCATGTGGTAAAGGGGGAAGTTGTGTAGGAGGCCTATTAGGATTTAGATGTAAATGTCTCAGAGTTTTTCATCTCTCACTGAACGGTAAGGATGCTATGTGGTTCACTGAGCTCCCATACAACTCAATCTTCACTTGGAACCCACTAATGATGCTTCTTAGCACGCTACTATCGGTGATAACTTTGTGGCACACCAGGAGAGTCAGTAGTAGTTCTTGGGATAGATCACCTGATTCTTGAGAAGTGTTCACATCACCGGTATAGATGATGAGTCACTGAAGGAACTTCTATCGGGGACAAGATGATAATACTAACGCGTGTTGGCCCACTATAGCAGTGGATCTTATAGGGACTGTCCTTATCTGAGATCGCTGAAAAATTAAAGAAATATCTCTCGGAATAACAAAGCTTGGAGTACTAGAGAATTCTGATACAAGGAGAACACCTCGCAGTGTCATTCCCACTCACAACCCAGCCACAGATGAGGATGCGTGAATAAATGCTCAGGAGAACTGAGCTTTGGGTTGGTACTAAAACAGGTCACTGGGGTGTCAGTAAAAAAACAAAAAAAAAAAAAAAAACAAAAAAAAAAAGATAAATGCAGTCAGTACTTGTCTAAACCACCACTCCTAATGAGGAAGGCTATTATGCAGGACACTTATGCAGTAAATGAGCAGACTGGGGGTTTTCCGACCAGCGCCCAAGGCCTCAAATTAGGATAATTGGCTCCAAGGTCAAGGAACCAAGGTCGGAACTATGTTAACTACCATCGTGATGGTCATTATGTCCGATGGAAACGACAACCGCGACAACAACTTTAACAGGGGTAACTATGGTCGAATAGAAACGACAGGATTGGGCCCTATTTCCCTCAAAAGTTGAAGTTTCTCCTAGGCTGGTGGAGATCGTATGGCGCGAGTTGAGAATGTTTGCACAAAATGATGAGGAGGTCGGTGGCAGGGCGATTGAAGCAGATTACGAGGTTAAGGTGTGTATTTTTGCTATTATTGGGCAAAAAGTTGATCCACCTGCAATATTGATTAAACAATCAAGTTCAATGCCCAATGATCTGTGACATGAATCACGCAAACCGTGCACTCTTCCTAGCAACACTTTCCAAAATCCAAAGAATGATCGCCTGTATGACAAGAACTACTCGGGTGGTAAGCAAACATTGACCCACCTATGCTGTCCTACGGAGGAAATGTGAGAAAGGATAATGATAATGTGGTAAAGGGTCGTGGTGAAGTAAGAAAAAGTAAGGGAAAAATGCGATTCCCTAGAAGGTAATTCCCCATGCATATACCACACCACCTTATCCCTTAGAGATTAGTGAAAAAGCCTGAGGATGTAAATACCGGCTTTCATAACATGCTGACAGTGTGCTGGGGGCGGGGGTATGCGAGGGGGAGGAAAAAAGAGGGGATGTGCGCGGAGTTTGGAGTTGGGATGTGTTGGGGTGGTATGGGTGGGCAGAGGATGATGAGAGACGTTGGGTGGTTGGGTTTAAAGTCGGTTGATTGGCGGGGTGGTTGCATAGGGTGAGGCGAGGTGGGTATGTTGAGAGACTGGGTCGGGTATGTTGGTGTTTGAGTTGGGGTGGTGGTTGGCTATAAATTGGTAGCTCGGTTGTAGGATAAGGTGCGGTTCGGGGGTGGGGGTATTGGGTTGTGTAAGTTTGGGGTGGGGTGTGGGTGGATGACGGTATATGTGAGGGTTGGGCGTTGGGGTGCGGTGGGGTGGGGTGGGAGTTGTTTGGTTTGTATGAAAGAGTTGTTCTGGGTGAATTGCATAGGTAGACAGAAGCGGGGTTTGCAATGAGAAATGGGAGTGTTGATAGGTAATAGATGCTGGTGTATTGTGTGTTCCGGGGATGGTTGGGTGTGAGGTGTGTGGGTTAATGGTTTCTCGTCTTCTATCATTCCTTTGGTAGAAGCTCTAGAACAAATGCCCGGTTTTTTTTTACCGATTTACGAAAGATCTGTCACAAAAGAGACATGAGGACGGGGAGTATTACGCAAGAAAAGATCGTTCCCTTTTGGGATGATGCTAGACTGCCGATTGTAGTGCTATCGCTACACATCCCTCTTACAAAAGAAAGAAGATCTCGGGGTGCGTTCACTAATCCTTTTACAATTGGGTCATTACTTTTGGCGAAAGCAATATGTTATCTGGGGCAGCAGAAATCTCGGCCCCTCTCAATTTACAAGAAGTTGGGTTTGGATGATCCAAAACCCACTGCGATGCGGCTACTATGGCTGATCGGACAGTGGAAACTGCTATAGATAGACTCCATGATGTCTAGTAAAGTGAGGTATTCATCTTTCCGGCTGTATTTAGTTATTCTTGATTGTGAGGTCTATGTTGAAGTGCCTATTATTCTTGGGAGGCATTCCTTCTACATGTAGAGACTTAGTTGATATGGAGAATGGCAATGAAATTTCGTTGAACATTAAGAAGCGACCTTCAACGGTTGCGTAGGACCATGGGCGAGTGGTAAGCTCCAATCGGTATCAACCATATTCCACAAAGAAAAGAGAAAAGAGATGAAGAAAAAAGTGCACAACAAGAGTTTATGGTTGGGATTTGGTGGGCTGGAGACAGTTCTAGGGTGCCTTCCTTCCGGGCAAGCTCAAGTCCAAATGGAGTGGCCCTTACTTGATGACCCAAGTATTCCTCATGGAGCAGTGAGTTAAAAGCCAAGGAGGAAGTGCGGTTTGAGGTTAATAGAGAACGAATAAACTCTATTTTGGGCATAAAGCAGCGAGGGAATAAAGTATAGAGGCAACCGCTTGATGAAGGCTGAGTATCAAGTGACCCCGTCCGTGGCCGCGACTTTAAATCAGCGCTGTTGGGAGCAACCCCAATACTTATAGTCTTTTTTAGTATGTAGCATTTTTCTACTAAGGGTTTTAATTGCAGGCACATACCAGGAAAATCTGCAAAAATTACTCTGCAGCAGCCAGTGACGGATTTCATCGACGGACCTTGGCGCCTGCGACGGATCGCGTTTGTATGCATTTGCTACTAGGTAACGTTTTTGTTTTTATTTAAAACTAGCACATACCACGGACCCAACGACGTATCAATTAAACTGAGACGGACCATCGTCGGGGATCGTTGCGTCATAATTAGGCGTACCTGACCCGACCCGGCTGGAGTCTTTTGCAAAGCAGACCGTTTAACCCCCAACCCTCATTTCACCCCATTCCTTCATTTTACCTCCCATTTCCCCTCTCTTTTCAACTTCCACATTCTCCCCTTATCATTGTTCCCCAAAACTCTCCAAATCCTACAAGTTATAATCTACTATTCGAGTTGCTGCTTGGGTGTCTTCCTTACGAGTACTTATCCATCTTGTTTTTTCTCCAATTCTAAGTTATTTGTCCTCCTTAATTTCTACTCATTTATCTTGCATCTTTGTTTATTAATTATTATTAGCTTAGTTGTTCGTCATATGTTCGTATTTTTTATAACATTCTGTCTAACCTAGGTTAAAAATGTTCAAAATTGTCGTGTTTACAACCCTAGACATAGGTGCTTTTGCATTGCTAGTTTCCTAGGTAGTTGGGTTAGACAAATGTAGGTCCAAAACACTACAAGTTTGATTTGGGTTCATCAGGGATGCATGGGGTACCCCCAGTTATGTCACTGATATACAGAACGGGACCCCGATGATGGACCGTCGTACCCTCGACGGACCGTCGTAGTGTCCGTTCCAAAAGCCCTAGCACCCTGTTCCAACGGACACATGTGACAGATCATCGTTTCCTGCACTACCGTTCTGGTTGTCAGAGACCCCGTTTCTCAGGGCCTCTCTCCATTTTTCCAAGTTTCCATCAACGCACACATGTGACGGACCGTCGTACCCACGACGGTCCATCCTGCATGACCGTTATGATGGTCAGAGACCCCTCTCCTAAGGGTCTCCATATTATTTTTCAAGTGACCTACGACAGATCTTCGTACCTGTGACGGTCCGTCCTGCACATACCGGCCCTACTAGTTCACGACCTCCTTCAGGGTTCCCATATATATGTAGTTTAGTAAAACATGATGGACCCCAGACTGTCATTCAATAGTCCCACGACGAGCCTCACCGCCCTTCCGTGTGTCCCTGTTACCATATAAAGACATAACTAGTTTTAATTATTTTTGTTGTTTTGCTTAGTCTTGTTTGAACTACTTCTCAATACTAATATTGATCTTTTCCAGTTACTATCTACTATGGCAAACCTAACACAGATCCGAATCTACGCAGGTGGGGGGGGGGCGATCGAATCTGTCTGCCCTTCTGCCGCATGTCATTGGTTCGGATGATATCGTGACCCAGAGTATGTTCCCCCAGCACTTCCACCCCTTCCCGTGCTGCATGTTCTCCGGAGCCACATCCAAAAAAAGTGGCGTTCGGCGTAGTGCACTGCCTCCCAGTCTGATGAGGCGCTCACACTGACCAGCCCCTCCTCTAGGTCATCCACAAATTAAGAAGGAGAGTCTGGATCCTTAGAAGTATCATGTCTGATAGCCTCCGGTCTTCTGAGTTCCCCGCACCCCTCACGATGCAGCGTCGACCTCGTCTGATGAGGCTACAGTTCAGAAATCTACCTCCATGCTACCAGCTCAGGTCCCCCACCCCAGCCACTACCAGCCAACCGTTGGTGTGTCGACGGGTCCAATTTTCAAGTCGACTCCGACGCCAAGTTCCTGACTTTTAAAGGAGTGATGACTCGAACACTAGCTTGGAGATGCGGGTCCTTACAGAGAGCCTCCCGACTATGCCTAGAGATCCACAATCTCTTCACCAGGCATTGCTTGGAGTGGACAGCACTTACAGTGAGGAAATGGTCGGAGAGTCTACGCAACCTACGTAGCGACTCTCGATCGCAGATAGTATAGGCGGGCTGCCCCCGCATAAACAGGACCCCAATAGAGAAGGTCCGAGTATGGTCGTACAGGTTGAAATTTTCTTGTATGCCATCGACGGTTTTATACGGGAGGGTGTGATGCTACTCGGACCGCTCTCACTGTCGAGTTGCTACCGCTGGCAGATCGTTAAAGATGACCAGTTCCTTGCGCGGCCATCAATGTGAGAGACACAAGAGGTAGAGGGGTGCACCTGTCAAGTGATGGAGGAGGGTGCCGATCTGGGTAATGATACAAAGGGGGCCATCAAGGGAAGGCACAACCGTACTTCACGGCAAAGTGTCTGTGGGTGTTGTCCGTCACTGCCTTTCCACCACAGCATTGAGAATATAGTTACATGGGATCGAGCTTTGTTGATGGCCGGCGATGATGAGGGGTTAGAGGGGGGACTTAGACGTGCTTTACACGCAGTATACACGAGAGGGAATTCAGGTCACTACTACTTACCCTTCCAGCATGATGTTTTCTCTCTGTAGGTCCGCTGGTGTGCCTATTATGGCGTAGATAGCTAATACCCGCGCCAGGGCCATGTTGACGTCTCGGCACTCATCAGAGACGAGGCAAATGAGTTTATCAACACAGAGGGCCCCCCTGTCTAGAGCTTCCCCACTTGCTGATGATCTTGCTGATACGGTAGCCCAGGCCCGCCACGCTACACATGCGGCGTCCAGTGACACTACCCCGTTCGAAGTCTATCTCGGGTAGTAGCACTGCCCAAGCTCCTTTTCGCATAGCTCTTCTACGCACTGGTCCCGTTGCTATGAGTCCTCCACCCAAAAAATAGAGGAGCATATGGCTACACTTCTGACATCATATCCACCGTGATGCAGAAGTCTATTACTGCGTCAAGAGAAGAGCGCTGAGCGAAAATGGTACAGTAGACAGATCGAAGATCGTTGAGGTTTAACTAGCGCTTGGAAGACTTTGAATTGAGGGTGCTAGCAGACCAGCCCCTCCGGGGGATGTGTCCTCTTCAGGTGTGGTTGACAGTTTTCGTGCAGATATCGACACGATTCTTAGAGGCTAGGGTGCGGAGTGAGTATGAGGCCCTTATGTCGAGCCTGCTGAGGACACAGTAGCAGTGGCCATATTCGCCACTTTAGAGATTCACCACCTCCCCTCGAGAGAATGCAAAGAGGCCGTAGGGGTCGAGCAGAGGACGATGCGGCGAGCACGAAGAAGAGCGCCGAGGAGATAGAGGGCTGCGAGGAGGGAGAGCCTACTTGCTGAGGAGGAGGCGCACGATGGAGCATTAGAGTAGCGGAAGGGGAGAGTCTGATTCCGCACATGATGGAAGATAGAAGGAGGCACTCCTGATGGTGCGGTGTTGCTGAGGACACCAGAGTGTGTCCAGATTGCCAGAGGACGATGGGTTCGGGGAACCGGACCTTCCAGCTTGCTGACGACGGCGCTTTGCACCACCATGTTTGCTTAACCTACCACTCTAGTATTAAAATTTATTGCCTTGGGGCCAATTGAAATTTTTTTGTTGGGGTGAGGGGGGTTGTAATGGAAAGTGAGTGATAGGGTTTGACGTCGGTAGCCAATTACTATCTCTTTTGGGGTTTTCTTGTTTGTGTCTTTTCCTCTCAAAAGACTAAACTTTTATGTTGAACCGGCATGTTTATATCTTGTGTACTAGTTTAATTCTGGAGCAGGATGGCTAAAAGGATATCCTGAGTATACTGGAAAATGAGCCATGACTAGGCAATAGTAACTGATAATTGTGTGGCTCTACATGACATAGAGTCTACACCATTGCATTACCCTAGTATTAAATTCGAACTAGTGTATGATAATCTGGTATAGTGAAAATGATGATGATGTCAAGTGAGTGTGAGGAAATTCGAATAAAGTCAACTATTGGACTTAACGCCTAGAACTTGCCCTTGTTAGTCTTGCTAAAGTAAGCTGTAATGACAATTAGGAAAGGATCATAGACCCTTATTTCAATATAGCCATATTAGCCTTAATGAAGAAAACCAAATGAACTTTATCGTCTTTGATCCAAAGTATTTGATCTTTAAAATCGACATTTCTTTTTCACCCCAATGATCTTTTTGGGAAAAATGTGTGGCCCTGGTCCCTCCTTGTAAATGATGCACCTCAGGCTTATGCCAAAAGCATAAGGTGAGGGTGGCTAATGCAGTGTAAACAACCTTCGTTAAGGCCCGGACCCAATTTGCGGCATTGTGTACCTTGACCATGGCCAGCCCGAGTGAGGGGACTAATATGAAGAATGCTCTGAACGTGCAGGGTTGAAAGAACAACCGAAAAAGAGAAGAACAAAAGTAAAGTGACTACGAATTAGTTGAAAGAAAGTAAAAGAAAAAGAACAAAATATACAAGAACCCCCCTCAAGAAAGAAGAGAGTCACTTACACAAATGAAGAAAGACGAGAATAAATAGCAAGGTGAAGAAATATGAGAAACTGGGCACGTTAAAATGATAGAAAGTGGAAGGTTTTAGCCGAATGTCAAGGAGCGACAAAAAGTCCTAGTATACCTAATATACCCTACCTGACCCCTGGCCTATGTTACAAGACAAGAAGACTATCGGTCTAAGGGTGTATAGCGAACTTAAGGCAGTGAAATAAGGGCAGCTTATGGCCAATAGGTATGAAAGAGTGTGACTTTGTTATGCGCGAGAGCGAGTGTTGACGTAATCCTTTACTCAAATTTGCGATCATTCTGTGAAAATGAGGATTTGTTTTGAAGTGAGGACAATAGGTGTAAAGACCGGAATTGTTAGCACCTCAGTGCGAATTGAAAGCGGATAGGTTGTAGTGCAGGTTGAGTCTGTTGTGTCATGTTCTAATCCCATATTCACCAATAGTGATAACTGCCATAGATATTGTGAGATTAATCGGGATGATTGATAGCCAAATGAATGCAAAGGATAAAACATGGATTCTATGGCGACAAAGATCTTGTATTGAGTCATAGGTGTCGATTGAGGACAAACAAAGAATTTAGTTGGAGGGTGTTGATATACGTGGTTTCACGGTATTATAATACTTTTTCCTAAGTTTAGTGTGTCCAAAATCCTTTTTCTGCTTAATTTTATATAAGTTTATCTTTGTTTTGCAGGCTATCGTCTCCAAAGATGAATGCGGAGATTTTGAGCGAAAGAAACAGAGAGTCACCTACGGCGCTTATGACCGTCCGTCGTGTTGTATGATGCTCCGTTGGTGGCCAGCGTTAGTGCAACTCGAAGGAAGATCGAGGGAAGTCTGCGCAAGTGTGGGGTTACGCTGGCTTGTGACAGTCTGTAGCTGGCATGATGGTCTGTCCTGAGGTTCGCATCAAGTTCAGAGAAGGAATCCAGTACCAATATCACAAGACGTTAAAGTGTTTTAGAACGAATACCCTCGACGGAACGTTGTGCTATGACGGTCCGTCATACTTGCATCAAGGGTAATGAAGAAGAGAGCGGAAGAAAATGCCACAAGATGGGATGACGGAGTCCATGACGGTCTGTCGTTGCCCATGACCGATCGTTGTGCGGTCCCGTCGACCAGCCGCGTTTTGGCAGATTCCAAGCAAATAGAGTCCTGTTTAATTAGGATTTTATTTTCTTACATAGTTCGAAAAAACCTCGTTTTTGGGGTTAGACTCTTAGATTGTAGACTCAGATTGTTAGACCGGATATTATTAGACGCGTATGGTAAGACACCTTTTGATGATCATTAGACTTTTTGGTGAGTTATTGATTACTGAGGTTCTTGCCAAGTGATTTTGGGTGATTAATCAAGGTAAACTTATCGGATGTTTTACTCTTTCTCATGAAGTAAGAAGGAATTCTTATTAATATATTTGAATATTTTGATTATGACTATGAGTAATAATCCATAATAGGGTTGTGGAAACCCATAGGCAAATATGAGATAAAACCGAACTAAAAAACGATTCTGAATAGTGTATTGCCAGTATTTAATAATTCTTTTAAATTGAAGTCTTTTTAACGGATGGCCACGTTAGACTCGCCTTAATGCCTACTTGCACGACAAACGAGGTAGTAATAGGAAAAGAATATCAACATGATTTAGTGTATACTATCTAATAGGCTAGTATTGATTAGTACGAGGTAATAACTTAGTCAAATCAATTATCCACTACGATGCTTAATATTGAAGGTAACATAAGGGTTAGGATTGGAAGAACAAACGTAGACGAAGACCAAGGTGCTGAGCTGAGATTTTCTAGATGTCGGACCAAGGATTAGAAATACATAAAATTATCACTACAGCAAAGATAATAGGAAAAAAAGTGTTCTAGTTAGAATTTTCACGGTATGAACCTGTGGGGAATAAGTAAACCCCTAGTTATTGATTAATGATTAAAATCAAATTCAAAGCCTGTTAAGTGTCTCTTTCAGTGCGTTCGTTATTATAATTGCTTTAGGATAGAAACCCCTCTATTATGTTTACTTCCAGGAAGTCATTAACCAAACAATAGTAATAACAGGTTGAGTGTTAAGTCTAAGACTATTTTCCTCGTGGAATGATCCCTACCTCACTAGTTGGCGTAATTTATTGACACGACCGTTTTACTTCTTATGAGAGTAAGCTTTGAGCGTATATATTCCCTACAAATAAAGTCAATTAAATATTGAATTGCGTACTAATTTAAATTGTTCAACATAAAAATATAATAGACCCAAACAATATTGAATTTTTTAAAATTAGATTATGACAATGAATATAATTTCTCTTCGTAATTATCGACTTACCTCTTTACATAGCAATATCAAAATGCCTATATGTTCACATTATAGACAAAAACAACAAACTCTTCCTCTTATCTCTCATTCTATTAAAAATCAAACCAAATAAGCTCCATCCTCCCACCGATTCCCTTTATACTAGTGAATGGGCTATCTGCGGGAATAGTCCCCATTTAAATGACATCATTTCCAGCTTTCAAAAAAAATTCATCATCTTGAGTCGAAATGGGGCCCCAAGAATGATCACCAACTTTGAAAATCTTAATAGAAAATCATGAAAAGGTGCTAGTGATTCAAAACTCATATGTACTAGCACAAATAGTATCGGAGAGGATATTATAATAGCCATGGAGACAGACACACGT
This sequence comes from Solanum habrochaites, assembly GCA_027704765.1. Lineage (NCBI taxonomy): Eukaryota > Viridiplantae > Streptophyta > Magnoliopsida > Solanales > Solanaceae > Solanum > Solanum habrochaites. Next base: position 43,668,207 of record JAKWJA010002500.1, read on the forward strand.
TCAATGCACGTTTCATGAAACAGTTATTCTTGTAAACTTAAAAACCTAGTGAAGGCAAACCTAGACTCTAGCCCAACCCCAACTAATGATAACTTAGCCCCTACATTATCTTGGGAGAAAAAAACATACATTTCCATTAAATCTTAAATAATCTACCACCAGTACTCTTACATCCTTCCTACTAAGAATATTAAACAATCTTAAGAGATCGTCTCCATCACATCAATTGCAAAATGACCTTTCACACATTAATAACACATATAAAATTAAAAAACCTGGTTTGGTAGACGTTATATTTTCCACGTATTGTTAAAGCATAATGCTAATTATTTCTCTTATTTCTTAAATCTTAATAGCGATTAAAATTGGGTGATCTGGTTTGTAAAAGTAGAGCTTCAGAACAACAAGAAATAGATATTAAATCATTAATAAGTTATATATTGTTTGTCAAATGATCTTTGGAGGCTTTTGTGATATCTACCTTTTACCTTTTAATTTGAACATTTGCTTAAATATTATCTTTCTATTTACTTTTGATTTTTTTTCTAGAAATATGAAGCTACAATAATCCAGCCAAAAATAACATGAATTAAATCTAAGACGATTCAAAATAGAAAAATTTCAACCATTTTTATTTGTTTGATGAAAGGAAAAAAATTAACAATTTTCATATTGAATCCACCAGTGCTTGTGTTTTTGAGTTACCTTGAGATCATTAAATCTTTCTCTTAATAGTTAAAATCACTACCCTTTGTGCAATTTTGAAGAAAGGATCGTCTTTAAAAGGGTACTTCGAATGCATGGCATGCATCAGAAGAAAATTGGGATATCTTTCAAAATTTTCTCCCTATTGTTTTAGAAAAATCATTTTTAGATGATATGTTGCCTACATTTCAAGGATCTTATTAACTGGTTTTACATTTCATATGCCTCTCAACATGCTTTAGTAGTTTTGTGGCCTCACAATGGTATTGACTTAAAAATAATAAGTTCTCTCTTCTTTTGGGTTATACAAAATTGACTGGCTATAAGCTGTTTATACTTTGTTCTCCTTTTTTTTTGGTTTGTTTTGAAACGAGACAATTGCAAAAGTAAGTACTACTCTTCGATGTCCCCTTTTCGCGCTATTATATCATATTATCACCAAAATTATAGATAAGAGGATTTAATATTTTGGCAGACAAATTCTATTGCTAACTAATATTATATTTCTAGAACTTGAGTTATCACTTTTTGTAATTGTATATGTATGTTGGTATCAAGACAATCTGATGTACTTATTTTTTATTTTGTGTGGCATTTGAACCTATCATTTTGCTCTATGCTAGAGAAAGTTAGTGTTTCAAGAACACAGAAGATATATTAACAGGTAATTAAAGCATGGGTGTAACACCTCGCAACTAGAAAGAACTAGGAAATATTTTAAAATATGAAAATACTTATTTTTGGAAAGAATAAAAAAATCAGGAAAATTTGTCTAAGTTAGGAAAGTGAGTTTTGGTCATTTTCAAATGAACATAACTCCTAGCTAAGGATGAGTTAGGACTAGTTAAAGACATGATTGACAATCTCTTAGAATAATTTTTCCAATGCCGTCATGTTTGTGGGATATCAATGCCGTAAGAGTGAGTTATGCCTTTCGGAAGTTGGACCATTGGATGAAGTAAAGTCCAATCCAGATTTGGAAAGGACAGTTGTATTTTCCTTACCTAATTTAATTAGTTCTTTTTAGGTATTAAATTGGGGTTAAACAAGAATTTATTCAGTTTAGGAAAAATAGAATTCACAATAGAGCTTGGAAAAAGGAGAAGAGAAGAAGAAAGAGGGCAAGATTCGCCAAGTTCGTCAAATTAACTTGAGGATTTCATCGGTGGTGATCCCTAAAATGGTATGTAAGTCTTCCATAACGTTGGGTTCGTTCAACACACATTCTAAGAATGTTTGAGTCAGTGTGATTTCATCCTAAAAGATTGAATTTTGAATGTTCTTGAATGTTGTTCTTGAATTGCTTTTGTTCTTGAACATGAGTTGAAATTTTTGAATTTCTTGAGGTAGAAAGTGTTGTTTCATGAGTTTTTTGGGTTAGATCCTTGTATATACGAACTTGATACAGAGATATAAGATAAATTTGAGAAAATAAATTCAATTATAACGATTTAAGGTCAGGAAAACAAGATGAAAGTTGGTCAGGCGACACCTGTGCTAGGCCAGGCGCGGCGCGCCCTATCTGCGCCAGAGGTCCTGGGGCGGTATGTCTGCTGTTCACCAGGATAAGGCCTGGCTAGGCGAGCCTTGGACACGCCCGAATGAAAGTTTGTGCCCAATTTTCGAAATTCAGTCCAAGATAGCCTTTGAGCTATGTTTTTGAGCACAATCATAGAAGCAATATGTTTTAACAACATAAGAGACAATATATTTTTAGAGTAGTATTGATCACTGAATGAGGGACGAGCATAAGTTCAGATAAGTCACATCTCCAAAAAATCATGTAGCCACCGCGGGTAGAAAAAGATCATACTTTTTAGATGAACCCTTTTCATAGTAGACTAGTGGATCCACTTGGATTTTCAGGTCTTATACCTTTGGCCAAGTATAGGATGCGCTAGCAGTATGATGTAGATCGCTATATTCATCACTATCGCTTTAAGGTGATTGTCGGTTAGGACAAACTTTCTACTCAGTTATAATATATATATATATATATAATATATAATATACTATATATATATATTATAATATATATATACACGTCCACACACATCAGTTTGATTATATTTTTACATACATTTTAAAGTAAATTGTACCCTTGTATCCATTCAAGTATACAACATGTTTCCAAACAACGTTTCTTTATATTGCACTTGCTTTTAAATTGCTTTATATTGAAATGAATTAGTTATATTGAGTTATGTTATTCATGAGTTGAGCAGATCCAAGAGAAGTGTTCCTTCTTACTCTTTTCAAGATTAAGTTGTTTTAGCATTCCAACTAGAATAATCGTACATTCAATGAACAGATGTATGTTAGCCGGCATCGTATCATGATGCAAACATAGGTAACGAGAATCGACATCTGGTGCCCCATTGATCTAATTGAGAACTCCAGAGTTAGTTGGTGAACCTCCTTTTATTCAGGAAGTTTCTTGTTATTGATTTGTTTTTTTTCCTAGTATTTTCTTTATTAGTATGTTGTGGGTTTTTTCCTAACATCCATCTCAATTTTAGAAGGCTTGATAGATAGATATTCATATGTTAGTTCTTTAGTCTTTCCATTTATTTCGATTTGGTAAGACTTGGGTTGCCACTTTTAGCCAGATGAATGTTTTAAACCTTTACAACGTTCTCAGTTAGTATGGTTTATCAGTTCAACTAAGTTTGATCATTTTATTTATTGATTTTTTCTTCTGGTGAGATAAGTAAGCCAGGACAAGGGTCCGCTTGAGTCCACCAATGGCCTTCGAGTGCCGGCCACATACAAGGTGTAGGCTCGGGGCATGAAATACTTGATATCAGAGCATAGAGTTCAAGAGTCCCAGGTAGTCTATGAAGTCGTGTTTGTAGAGTTCTAGTTATTAGTGTGAAGTGCGCCATATATATAATTAAGAGGCTCCAACATTTAGGAAATTTTTCACTTCTTTCATATTCCTTTCGTGCATTAGAGTTTATCTCTAATTCGTGCTTGCGCGTGTTCTCATATAACCATGCCTCCACGAATAGTACCAAGAGGTCGTGCAAAGAGGAATGTTAAACCTCAAGAACAAGAGTTTACTAATGCACCTGAAGTGCAACCTCAATGGGCAGTTACCAACAGTGAATTTCGTGAGACTATTAGGATGCTGAGTCAAGCTGTGACTAATCAGATTGGTCAACAAAGAGGAGCTCGACAAGAAGGGGTTGACACTTTTAGGTTTCAGGAATTTTTGAGGATGAATCCCCAACTTCACTGTTTCGAGCACTACTAAGGATCCAGAGAACTTCACTCAGGATCTGAAAAAGGTGTCCGAGGTGATGCATGTTGCTAACATTAGGAGAGTTTATCTAGCTTCTTATCAACTCAAGGGTATTACTCTATCTTAGTTTGATTATTGAAAAGAGGATAGAGATGAAAATGCACCACCACCTGTGAGTTAGGCTTTTCTTAAGGAGGCCTTCTTGGGGCATTTCTTTCCTCGAGAACTGAAAGAGGCCAAGGTATGTGAGTTCCTCACACTAAGAAGAATTCTCTCAGGGTGCATGAGTATGGGTTGGATTTCACCCAATTATATCGTTATTCCCCTGAAATGGTTAAGGACATAAGGAGTAAGATGAGTTTATTTGTTGCTGAATTTGGTCGTTCTTCAAGCAAAGAGGGCTGGGCAACAATGCTTATTAGGTACATGCACATTTCGAGGTTGATATCTATGTGGATCAGGGTATAGAAAGAAAAATTAAGGAACAAAGAAAAATTCAATAAAAAAGAGAGATATTTTAGGGAATGAGTCCGGACAACAGAAGTGTAAAACCAACCGGTCATCCTTCAAACAGAATCAGAAGGGTCCTGCTCAATCATCTTCTAGTGTACCTGCACCTAAGAACAAGGGTGAGTACTATAGTATGAATTCCAGAGTTAAACCTACAAATTCATCGGGTACTGTGGTTCAAGGGGGCAGTAAGTCTCCTGCCTACGCCAAGTGTGGTAGAAATCACTTTGGTGTTTGGCATGAGGTCTCCACTGGTTGATTCATGTGCGGTCAGACGGGGCATTTCATGAGAGAGTCTACAAATAAAAGCAGGGAGATGGTAGTGGGGGAAATATAGCCCAGTCTTCATTAGTTGCTCCACCGGATAGGGCTGCACCTAGGGGAGCTACTTCCCGTACTGGCGCGGCAACAAACCACTGTGTGCTCTCAATAATCGCCAAGAGCAAGAGAATTCTCCAGATGTTGTCACTGGTATGATTCAAGTCTTTGACATTACTATTTATGCATTGCTAAACCTAGGATCGAGTTGATCTTTTGTAACTCCATATATTTCCAAGAACTTCAATATTATTTCTGAGCAACTTAGTAAACCATTCAATGTTTCTACACCTGTTGGTGAGTCCATTCTAGAAGAGAGAGAGAGAGAGAGTCTATCATGATAGTCCCATTCCATCAATCACAAGAGTATCGTGGTTGATTTAATTGAGTTAGATATCGTAGATTTTGATGTTACTCTTTGTATGGACTAACTTCATGCCTCTTATGCTTTAGGTGATTGTAGAACTCGAGCAGTCAAGTTTCAGTCTCAAATGAGCCAGTCTTAGATTGAAAAAGCAGTTCAGCAGTGCCTACTGATCGTTTGATTTTGTACCTTAAGGAAAAGAAGCTAGTTTCTAAGGGGTGTGTCTATCATTTAGTTCGAGTTAATGACTCTAGTTTTGGGATACTTCTTATTCAATAAGTTCCAATAGTATAAGAGTTCCCAGAAGTCTTTCCATATGATCTTTCGGAATCCTTTTGAGAGATATAGACTTCGGTATAGATCTTCTTCAAGATACTCATCCTATGTATCCCGGCATATAGGATGGCACCAGTAGAGTTGAAAGACCAATTAAAACATCTGCTTGATAAGGGTTCCATTCGACCAAGTGTCTTACCTTATGAGAAAGAAAGATGGTTCCCTTGGGATGTGTATAGATTACCATCGATTGACCAAGGTTACCATCAAGAATAAGTATCATCCTCCAAGCATTGATGATATTTTCGATCAGCTTCAGGGTGCTTCTTGTTTTTCCAAGATTGACATCATATTAAACTACCATCATTTGAAAGTTAGGGAATGTGACATTCCAAAGACATCTTTCAGAATAAGATATAGGCATTATGACTTTTTGGTCATGTCCTTTGGGTTGACCAATGCACCAACGGAAAAATTTCATGGACCATTATGAATTAGAGTTGTCAATCTCTTATATATAAGTTGTTATCATATTCATTGATGTGTGTGGCAATACTAATCTATGAAGGATGAAGAAGATCTGATAGTCATCTAGAGTCCTGCAGACCTTAAAGGATAGATAGTTGTATGCCAAGTTCTCTAATGTTAATTTTGGCTTGAGTATGTGGCCTTGTTGGGTCACATAGTTTCTGGTGATGGTATTAGAGTGGATACCCTGAAAATTGAGGCAATGCATAATTGGCCTAGACCCATATCTCCAACTGATATTATGATTTTCTTGGGTTTGGTTGGCTACTATAGGAGATCTGTAGAAGGTTTATAGTCTATTTCGCTTCCTTTGACGAAGTTGACTCAGAAAATAGTAAGTTTAATTTGTCTGAAGGAGAAAAACTTTCTGAAGTTGAAGAAGAGGTTGACTACTATCTGAGTTTTGACTTTACTAGGGGTACTCAAGGTTTTGTGGTGTATCGTGATTCATCTAGAGTAGGTTTGGGTTGTGTATTAATGCATTTATAGCTTATGCCTCCTGACAGTTGAAAGTTCATGAGAAGAATTACCCAACACATGACTCAGAGTTGGATGCTCTAGTTTTTGCCTTGAATATATGAAGTTACTATTTGTATGGTGTTCATGTTGATGTCTTCACTAATCACAAGATCCTATAATATGTGTTCACTGAGAGAGAGCTTAATCTCAAACAAAAAGATGGTAAGAATTGCTCAATAATTATAACATGAGCATTCTTTACCAAGCAGGTAAGGTTAATGTGGTTGCTGATGCCTTAAGTAGGTTGTCTATGGGTGTAGACACCCTTCGAAATGCACAAGACAAGTAATATAAACATGTAATATACACACGTAATAAAATAAAATAATAACGTAATAAACAGCATAAGATTTGCCTAACGCCAATATATACATAATAATGAATAATTCAAACTCTTCGAATAGCTCCAATGGGAAGAACCTTTGAGTACATGTAAAGACATTTAATAAAAGTGTTAGTAATAAATAATATGAATAAAACCAATGAATCAAAGAATAATTTAAAATAAAAAACCGTCTTATTAACATGGGAGGCCTGAGAAAAATCGACGATAATTTCTTCATCGGTCAATTTTAACACAGCAAATAATATGAAATTAAACTAAATTTCCGTCTTTTAAAATGGGGAGACCTCCAAAACCGACGGAGAGATTTTCTCATTGGTCATTTTTAACAATAAAAAATATAAACATGAACAAAATTTTTGTCTTTTAAAATGGAAGGCCTCCAAACCGACGGAGATATTTTCTCAACGGACATTTAACTAATATTTCCAACAAAAAATCATATTATACCAATAATAGATAAGGTAAAATGAAAGCAACAACTTGCAAAAATAGTAACAATCAGACCGAGCTTGTTGCAAATATTTTAGCAAAAATATATATAAAAAAATTAGTTCAAATGAATTAAAAGCACTTAGATTTTAACAAATTAGGTAACACAAGCTAAATACAAACAAATACTGAATCACATTTATTTAAGCTAAACATTAAGACAATAGTAGTAGAACAAAATGGTGCAAATAACTGACAAAAACATAATATATAATAAATAAATAAACAAAGACAATCACTCGAACAAACTATTTCATCTAGAAAGAAACATCAAATAATCTATAAAAATAGCAAATTACATAAAATAATATTAAACAAAGAATAATAAACAATGACAGTGACAAAAGTAACACCAAAATAAATAACACAATACCAGCCCACGAATATCGTCATAAATAATTAACAATATAAAATAATAAAACAGTAATATAAAATAAGTAAAGAGAAAACTGAAATAATCAACAATTAGGAACAAATAACATACAATTGAAAATTAAACTGAGCAGATATTCGTAAAGATGGCCGGAGTTTGAACCTCTCCTGCCAGAACTGGAACTAAACAGAAAAAAGAAGTGAAAGAGGGACTATTTACCGGAGTTGGAGTTATTGTATTGCTGGTTTGAACAGGTGTTGGCGAAGTTTGGAGTTCCACCGGAACACCCACTGGCGGAGCCACATGTAGTGAAGAGGGACGACACCCCTTCGTTGAAAAAAATTATATTGTATAGTTAAAATAAAAATATTTTTTATGTATATATATATTATATACTGACACTTCTTGGTTTCTACACCATTTTACTTTTTATATTTTGACACTCGTTACATCAAATTCTAGCTCCGCCATGATACTGAGACAAGTATTTTTCGTTGCCAACTCTTTATTATTGATCTTGACTACACAAATTCAACTTATGTTGCAGAGCTGCTTTGCAACCTGGAACAATGTCAATCTTTACGTTCATACTTGCTTTACTCATGGTGTCAGTAAACATTCAATTCCTTTCATCTTTTCATTTTTTATCCTTGTTCCCATCACTCCTATTTCTTGCATGACATGTGAGTTTAGTGAATCATTTTTTGCTAAACTTTGTAAGATGTGAAAGATCAAGTTCTATCAAGTATCAAATGTTGTATCGTAATACCAAAACTGTTTTGTGCTTTAAATTGAAGCAACCGCATGTACTTTATTTTTGTGTATACAATGAGAGTCATTGCAATCAATTTGAGGGTGTATATCCTTCAACTTGATACAATATGACCTGAGATAAGTAATTTTTTTTTTTGGTGAAATGGACCTTCGAAGGAACGAAATTGTAGAAACACTTCTGGAACAATTTAAATTCGAGATAGAGAAGGTAATTCATCTAATTTCATAAAAAATGCTAGCTCATACTATTTCAATTTGGCTTTTTTTTTTTTTTGAAAAGTAAAATTATATTGATATCCAAATGAACTTCCAACTAGATTAAGGACCAACTAACTATAAAATTCTCAACCCAATCTCCACCCCATCCCCCAAATCAGCACCTAGGGATGTGAGGTGGCAGAGTGGGATGGTAGAGCTGGGTGGGGCGAGGTTAAACTTAGTGGGAGCAGGTAAATATCTAAGAAAACATCATATGAACCAAAACTAAACTTCCCAACATATTACAAAACATTGTATGAACCTATTGCAAGTTTCAAATCAAGGAGTGGGGTGCTAATACTTAAAACGAGAGGTTGGCTTGTTACATATAGTTTCTGTTATGAAGAACTTTAGTTTTCTCTGTTTAATTATCAGTTCTTTTCCTCTTTGTTTTGACATTTGCAACTACTGTTTGGTTTGGGTTGTTCCGATGCAATCACTTGATCAAGATGACAAGAAGATAGTTGCCGCTCTTATGGGAAGACACACAAGTCCGCTTCCTAAGTCATTTTCCTTTGACAACAACATTTTAGGTACTTGCTAGATGCTTATTTCTTGAAGTATGTCGGCTTCACTTCATTAATTATTTTAGCTGTCACTTGATCGTGATGGGTTACGGAAGTAATGTAGAATTGTAGTTTAAGTTTATGTGGGAGTGACTGATTTTATATATTGTGGCATCTCTTATATAAGTTTGCTCACTTATTTAGCTGTGTTCATTACATCCCTTTCTCTTCCTCATGATGAACAAGTATAATTATTCAGATGATCTGTCATCGGAGAACCATCATGATACTTCAAACTCAACATCTGCTTTATTAAGAACATTTTGTTTTGTTGCCAGTCTCTTCGAGCATAATACAAACTTCAACATGGCTCCCATAGGGTTTTGAGCATTGTGTTTCCCCATAAATATTGGTTCAACACATTATCGCCAACTCATTGCTTAATGAATCAAAAAACTTGTCTATGCAACAGATTCCACTCTCATATGTTTTAGTTCAGGCTTTACAGTGGTAAATACTGGTTTGTAAATTTTTTAACAGTAAAACAGATCTTCCAATTTTTTCCCTTCCAAATGACATTAATTACACCATTCAAGAACCCTTCTACTTGTGTGGCTTCCATGTTCCCCCAAAAAATATAGTTATGCAAATCAAAGTGTACATTTTTTTTGGTGTGGAGTTCAGACTATGCGTAACCATAGAGCATACTCAGATAAAAACCTTGGCTCTGAAACAGTTTTTTTTTGGTTTTTGGGAAAATGCGGAACGAGTAAAAAAATTATGTCTGGTAAAAGTAATGGAAATAAAATAGAAAAAATAACGACACCAGAATTTTATATGGAAACTTTCTGAAATAAGGGAAAAAAAACAACGGGACAACGAGACATTGATATTACTATATAAGGAATTTTTATAATGTGTAGTTACGAATTACAATATCAAAGTGACTACTACACACTAAAAAGGAACAACACTCTTTTGGTTCCGGTCTTACTAAAATATCGCTCACACTCTATTTTTTGACAGGGACTATTTTTTTGTATAGTCTATGGAATACCTCACTTTACTCTCTGAAATGAAATGATTTTTCTCTCTAACTTGGTGTGTTCTACAAAGAGAAGAATGCTCTATTTATAGACGGATAAAACCATGACTATGTCTAATGACCATATTGTAAATATAGCAAAGTCAAGATATGTTGCGAATTCTTACCATTTTGCCAACCACACAAAATACTTTTATTTTCAACTCCCAATTACTATTTCCTTTTAAAAATGCTGTATATCAATGAATAGCCTAAAGTTGGACTAAAAATGGGATGAATTCAACCCCCCCCCCCCAATCTCCCCCTCCAGTCTCATTTACTGGACGGAAGTATTTTCAACTTCTTTTAGAGAGAGCTCATACCCACAGTTATTTGGATTTAACTCGAATGTCCTTTCGGTATCATCTTAATCAGCAGATCTGCAGGGATTTTTTACTTGTGTGAACTTTTTGACGTGAATGATTCATTCTCCACTTCACACGATCAATGATATTGACGTTTCAAAGGTGTTTTATTTTGCATGTACATGGAGTTCGTGCTCAACGCGATTTTACTCTTGCTGTCACAATAGAACCAATATATCCATCTGATTCAAAAACCAAGCTCTTGCAGAAATCGCTTTACCATATCATCTCCTTGCCGGCATCAAGTAGCCGCAATATAACAAACTTCAGTTGTAGAGAATGCAACACACTTCTGCAACTTTTACTGCTATGATATATCTTACCCCTAGAAGTAAAACAATATCCAGTAGAGTGAATTTTGTTTCTCTGTTATCAAGGTCACCTGCCATATCAGAAATCTGTATAGCATTTCAACATGGGATTTGAGCTCAGAACACAAGCATTCATTGAGCTTCCTCTAGATTACCTGAGTCCCACTTCAAGCTTTCATGCTCTTTTCTGAATTTTCGAGGAAATATAATGACAGACACCAATTGGAAGTGAGCAATGTTAGGTATAGGGCACACATGCATACATTAGATTTTCGACGACGGATTGGAATATGGAAACTTTGGCCAGTTCTCTTTTTCCTACCCTAGCTGTAGGACACATCTTTTTGCTCAACTTCATATGACAACAAGAGGTATACTAACAGGCTTAGCATTCTCATATTGAAGAGCTCCAGTACGCGTTCAATGTATTTCTCTGAGGACAATAAATATAAATCTCTCCTTTTATCTATAAGACGAGTAATTTCAGTGCACAAAATTTGAGTGGAATGCCCAAGTCTTTTCCCATAGAAAAAGACTTAAACAACGACTTTTTCTTCAGCTCATCAATCTTGGAAGTATTCTTGCCACAATCATAAATGTCATCCACATACAACAAAAAGATCATAAAATTTTATTGTCAGGAAAATTTTTTGTTACAAATACGCAATGATGCGAAGAAGTCTTATTATAGCCTGGCTCACCCAAGAAAACAATTCAAACTTTTGTACAACTGTCTGGGAGCTTGGTGTTTTAGGCCATAGAGAATCTTTTGAGTTTGCATACAAAATTTTCTTTACCACTACTTTGAAGACCTCAGGTTTTCCATATAAATCTCTTCTTCTAGGTCACCAGTTGAAGGAACGTCGTCTTCACATCCATTGTCCAATCTCTAAATTAGACCTAGTAGCCAAACCTAGAAACTATGGATGGCAGAGTAGTTAACGAAATCGGAAGAACAGGGACCCGGGAATTACCGAACCGGTACTGTGTGGACAAGGTCAAGTTCCGGAACCGGTACCGGGACCGATCCGGGAAACCGGTAAAATTAGTCTGTTCCGGTCCAGGTCCGGGAAGTGAAACCGGTAGATAACGGACCGGACAGACCGGTAACCGGGGACGAACGGTATTTAAAATTTTTTTTTAATTAAATTAATTTTTATTATAATAATAAAAGCATTAACAATTTTAAATTTAATTTTTTACGTTATAAATGTAAATTTTCAATTTTTAAATTCAAACTTTTAAAGTTTGAAAATTTTAAAGTAAAATTTTAAGTTATAAAATTTAATTTAAACTTTAAAGTTATAAAATTTTAAATTCCAAACTCTTAAGTTGAAATATTAAATCTAACTTTTAAAGTTTTAATTTAAAATTTTCAAAACTTTTTAAAGGTTTCAAATTTAATTTTCAAACTTAAGTCACTTTTACAGTTGAACATTTTAAAGTTCAATTTAAAGTTATAAATTTTAATTTTCAAACTCTTAAAGTTTGAAACTTTTGAAGTTAAACTTTAAAGTTATAAAATTTTCAAATTTACTATATTAAAAATAATATTTACAAAAACAGCAATATTAAAAACCATTAAGGAGAATAGCCTATATTTATTAATAATATTTGAATTACAATTAACATTTACAAAAATATTAGTTTGAATTAAAAATCCTCAAAATTATTCATACTTTTACTAATAATGGTGGCCACCATATAAATCCCTTCGTAAGATCATTCAACATTTTGTTTTGTAACTGTTCGGGAATAGGTTGAATAGAAAGATCTCCATTGCTCAACCCGTCGTTCAACATAATCCCTGCATTACTTCATCAACGTCATCTTTAAATTTTGGTCGGTAGTGGTTCGCTGACCCCATATTCTTATCTCGGGCATTAATCCAATATCGAAATAACTACGATATCTCCATAGCGTCGGCTGCTATGTGAAGGGCTATGTTATCTAGGTTGTACTACTTATTTTATACATCATATTCCATACTTTGTAAAATATCTAAAATAGTTGAGCAAATATAACTACCGTTTTTGATTTTGACAACATTTATAAACAGAAAATTCTTTTTTGTATTATACAATTCTATAAATCAATGTGCAATAACAGTCAAATAATCGGTACCATTTTTATACTACGAACCCATTATCAGAAGTAATAAGCTAGTTACAAGTATTATAATAAAATAAAAACAAGAAGGTATTGAAAAATGTTGTGCCATGATATCAAATCAGCTTTTTTATTGTAGTTCTAGCAAAACCTTTAAAATTTGGATTATATACAATTTGAATTAATGTTATAAAATCGGGATTTTCAGCAAAAAAAATGGCAAACCCATAACACAATCATTTTAGCTAGTTCTTCAAGATCTTTCTCTACTATATGAAGTAGTAAACTAGAGCCAGAACATTAGACGATTTAATTGTGTTGTACCATGTTAGAGCGCCTAATCCTTTGACATTTTCAGGAAGGGGGGGTACCTTTTTTTAGCTTCGCTACCCGCTTTAGGCAGCAAAAATTTATTTTTACAACAAAGACATTAAATGACTACTCAAATGTCCTGTCCGCCAGAGTTGCCAAAAGTTTTGATGATTTTAACATATGTTTACATGTTATTACAAATAGCTTGTGTGTTATCGTCGTTGTGTCATAAATGCCAAACAACCGATTTTTCTCACACGTTCTCCTTAGGCCTTAGGGATGTACTGGGGGAACTGGGGCAGGCCCAATGAAAGGGAGCGGGATTGGGAGTATTAGTAGCCGTAGGGGGCGAGTGGAATCATCATTCATCATCAAAAAATAGGTGTATGCAGTATAATTATCAATCTCATTATCATTAATCATTATCCTAGGCAAACCTCATCAAAAAATACCAAAAGCAGACGTTTTTGTTGTAGGTAAAGGTTAATGATAAGGATCTCTAATCCTGAATTACTACAATTATTAAAAAATCGTATCATCAACATGTGTTAATCACCGTATTTATTCTTCATATAGAGATTTTTTAGTTTGTGATTTGAAGAAACGTACCGGTTTGGCATTCTGGAGGATGTAAATTTAAAAAGATACTGAACGCTCTAATGCACTTTTAGTCCCTTTCCTTTTGAAACAATATTTTGCCGCGAAAATCCCATATTAAAAATGTAAGCGTAGATAAATATTAATATGAAAAATGTTATGCAATTATGCAAATATAATAAATGACAAATCAATAAATAATTTGTCAATATAAATGAAACGTAAAAAAAAGTTTTAGAACGAATGTTAACGAACGTCTACTTTAAAAAGTAGACGTTTATGACCCGCCGAAAGCCGAACGTGGGTGGAAAATTTGAAATTGAATTTGAAGCTCCCAAATCTAATTTCAAAGGGACCAAAGTAAGGCAAACACCGGAATTGAAAATATTATATATATAGGAATTAGAGGATTGAGATAGCGAGTAGGAGAGTTGAGAGATTAGAAAGATGAAATAGATGATTTTGTGATTTAAAAGAAGAAATTTAGGGGTTATATGAGATAAAAAAATAGATTAAAGGTAATTTTTAAACTTAGGGTATTAAAAAGTTACGGGGTGGGGTAGGCGCCTATGGATGGAACTTCTACTCAATTAGCCGTTGGAGGGGGGGGGGGGGCACTAGCCGTTACCCAACGGCTAGTAACGGATCTATTTTAAAAAAAAATTAACCGGACCGGACCAGATCGGTAATTACTGGAACCGGGAGAACCGGGAATTTACCGATTTCCGTCCCGGTACCTGTTCCAGAACCGGAAATTAATGGTCCTAAACGGTACAAACCCGTACCGAACCGGACCGGACCGGACCGAAATTCGGTAGGTACCGGTTCCGCTGCCACACTTACCTAGAACTGTGCAAATCGAGGACGTTTTCACAACACGAGAAAATATTTCATCAAAGTCAATACCTTTACTTTGACCAAATCCCTTAACAACCAATCTAGCTTTTTACATGGGCTCAAGTTGTGTCTCTTTCAACTTTAGCTTTGAACACCCATTGTTCTTCAAAGCTCCTCCTGCCCTTGGGCAATTTTTTACAAACTGCCATAAATGTGGTTCTCATGCAAAGGGACTTCAATTTCTCTTGCATGGCTTCAACCATTGATTCTTGTGCTCATCTTTCGTGGCCTCATCATAACATTCAGGTTCTCCCCCGTCGTGAGCTAACAATAGCATTGGGTGAATATCGGGAGGAAGAAAAAAGCCGCTGTCTTGTGGACCTCCCGAAGGGAACTATTGATTCGTTCCACACCATTCATGGGCAAAATGATCATCAATAACAATATACATTGTTTAATTATCAAAAATCACATTTTATTAGTTTTGATACAATGCATTCTGGGAGTCACCAGATTATCAAAGCCAACAAAATCATGCACGGGTGTGAGGAACTTCATTCATGATGAAACTATCCATCAAAATTTGAAGGTTTTTACCTTCTCCGCGTTATCAATATTTTCAATTATTTGATTCATCCATTGCAATAATATAAAAGCTTCTCACAAGTTTCGTTTAAAATTGGATCATATAGCCTGTAACCCAAATGCATCTAGGCCATATCCATGAAGAGGGCATGCATTGTCTTGGCATCTACTTTGACCTCTCATCTTTCGGCCTGTACAAACAGCTTTGCAACAAATACGCTCAAGTGGTCATAGGAAAAAATCCTTGCATACCAAACACTATTTGGTACATCACTTTGCCAAGCAAACACCAGGAGATAGATTAATAACATGGCAGCGGTTAATAAAAGCCTCACCCCAAAATAAGTTTAAAAAATTTGCTCAGGAAAGCAAACATCTAAAACTGTTTCCAGCAAGGTCCTGTTCCAATCTCTCAGCCAAACCTTAAGCGAGGCGTATGGGGAGGAGTCCTTCTGTGGCCTAATACCTTGATGCCTGGCAATATTCGTCAAAAAGGTACAAATATTCACCCACTATTATCAGTACGAATACATTTCCACTTTATTTCCAGTTTCTCTTTAAATGAAGCCTGAAACTGCTTATAAAGACACCAACACTTGGTCTTCGTCTTCAAGACATAGACCGAAAGTTTTTCTCGAGCAATCATCAATGAAAGTGACCAAATTAAAGTGGATCACATAAGTCTTTGTCTGCATTGGACCCACATACAAATCAGAGTGCACTAACGCAAGAAACTCTGTCTTTCTCGAAGAGGATAGGACTTATAGGAAACTTCTATTTGGTTTTTTTACCAGCCATGAGCGCTCACATTTTTCTAATTTAGCACTTTGGACATTGGATAGTAAATTTCTTCTTGGCTAGGAACAGAAGTCATTTCTCGCTAATTGGCTAAGCCTCTTGTGCCATAATGTTGAAGAGCTATCGCTCTCAACCGCATTCACTATACAACACAGTAAGAGGCTGTAGTCAGTATAGACCCGACGTTTGTCCCACGAGCCACAAACAAGGACCCCTTAATGAGCTTCCCATTTCCATCCGTTCGGGTACTAAGCCATATCCTTCATCATCTAACAGCACCAATTAGAACCTCCCCCCGAAATCCCATTTCTTTGGATCACTAAGGGAGAGTAGATTATGATGGGGTTTTGCAACGTTAGCATTAAAGAAAATTACAACACTATTATGAAAACAATAATGCCATTTTTTTATTGTGGTCGACAGAATAACACAAAATTCTGGTGCAGGGACAAAACAGCAGGCAGCATTGTTACATTTGTCAAAAAAAACTAGTTTAGTTCCAAACACTAGGTTCCCCAACAAAGGTATCAATTGCCAACCACCCTAGAACCAGTCTTCATACCCATACGCAAACGTTCCAAAATCACTAGGAAGTGTAGAAAAAGAAAAAATCCTTTCTTGATGTCACATGAGATGCGGGGCATAGTGTCCACAACCCAGCTTGACTCATCGGGACAAGCAATATTTATATGTTTGCATCAAGAACGTAACAAGATCTGCGGTGGTGACGTGCCTATACATTTCATTGCCATCGTCGTTAGTTTCCTCTTTTGTTTTTGTTCTCCATCTCAACTTTCCACAATGATAAACTCAATATCAGTAAGTCTATCTTTTGGGATTTGCTCTATTTTGTCTTTATGCTGAGAATCACGATGTTTTATTTCTACCTTGGGCCAGTTATCAGGGACACTCCAAAGAATAGAGGAACCTTAAGTTTTTCTTCTCCGTTCAAGACACTAATCTTGAGGAATCCATAGAGTCACAAAACATCCAAGCAGAATTTGACATGACGTTTTGTAAATGTTTCCCAAGAATTGCGGTAGGGAACCAAGTAGAAGAAAGCCTTGAATTTAATCATCAAATTGATGCCATAGCCGATATTGGTTCATAAGCCCCTGAAATTATTTTTTTTGCTGCCCTCTCCATTTCCTCACCACCCTTTTCTTTACTTTTTCCTTCTGATTCCCCTATCTTTCGCTCCCCCCCCACCCCATCCTTTCTGGCCCTTATCATTTTTTACTTTTCCCTTTAGCTATTCTGCCTCTACTACTCTTCTTTCCCTTCTTTTTCACTATATCTCTCACTGCCCTCATTATTTGTACCTTCCCATCCACTGCGCTTCTTTTCTTCATCTCTTATTCGATTTCAGATGATCTGTCACGGAGAACCATTAATGATACTTCAAACTCAACATCTGTTTATTTAAGAAAAATTTTGTGTTGCAGTCTTTCGAGCATACAAACTTTCAAGATGCCTCCCAAGGGTTGAGCATTGTGTTTCCCCAGAAATATGGTTCAACACATTTTCGTCAATCATTGCTTAATGAATACAAAAACCTGTCTAGCAACAGATTATTCAACTCTTAATCTGTTTTATTATAGGCTTTACAGGTCGGTAAAATACTGGTTGAAATTTTTTTACATTAAACACAAGAATTCTTCCATTTTTCCATTTCAAAATGACATAAGTTACACCATTCAAATAACCATTCTATTGTGTTGGCTTCCATTGTTTCCCCCACAAAAAATTATAGTTATATCGCAAATCACAAAGTAAATTTTTTCTGGGGTGGAGTTGAGACTGTGCTGCAACCATAGAGCATACTCAATTAAAACATTGGCTCTGATACCAGTTTGTGGGAAAATGCGGACGAGCACAAAAATATATATGGAAAAGTAATGGAAATTAACATGGAAAATAACGACACCAAGAATTTTATATGGAAACCTTTAGGATAATAATGGAAAAAACCACGGCCAAATGGAGAAATTGAGAAATTGATATTTACTATAATAAGGAATTTTACCAGGTGTAGTCACGATACAATATTAAACGTTAATACTACCACTCAAAGGACAACACTCTGGTTGGTTTAGGTTACTAATAGCGCTCACACCTATTTTTCTGACAGAATTTCTTGTATAGTCTATGGAATACCTCACTTTACTCTCTAAAAATGGTTTTCTCTCTAACTTGGTGTGTTTCTACAAATGAGCAAGAATGTCTATTTATGGAAGGATAAAAAACCATGGACTATGTCACTAATAATGACATATGTAAATATAGCAAAGTCAAGAATGATGCAACTCTTACCCATTACCAACACCCAAATCTTTTATTTTCCAACTCCAATAATTACTATTCCTTTTTACAATGCTTGGTACCAATTGAAGTGCTAGAGTGACTACAAAAAGGGGGATGGATTCAACAAGTGGGACACAAAGGTTCATTATAAGGAAGCCTGTTTCACTTGATCACTAGATTGTTAATCTTATTTAACACATGGTTATTTATTATCAAAAGAAGCTTTAACTTGTGCAATATTTGTTGCATTTGTAGAGAAGATATCAAAAAAAATAGTCACATGTATTAGTTTATGGTGGCTCGCAAGTTTGGAACATGTTTTTTTAACTCATTCATTCTAAAACTGGACAATGTCATACTCAACCAGGGTAGTTGTCAATGCGCATGGTTGAAACATTTATAGTGAACATCTTCATTGTCTTAAAATTGATAATGAGTTTCCATGAACATGTGATTATTTTTCTGCTATAATTTCAGGTAATGCAGAAATTGTAAAGTTGAAGGCTTAGACAAGAAGTTATGAAAGATATTTTCAATTTATGTAAACTTGAAGGCTCAGACAAGAAGTTATGAAAAGATATATTCAATTTAAGTCGAGACGACTAATTGATAGGTGTGGTAATTTGGTCTCAAATGTAGCCAACAATGCTCGAAAATTGGAAAGAGTAGCAAAATTAATGCGAAATCTTCCCCAATTGTAATTTTGAAAATATTTAGAAGAACAACTGTTCCTCATAATGAATGAAGAGGTTTCATTATCTTTTGTATAGTTCTTGCCTTCGGGATTTGTATTTTTGATTTAATGATAAGGCTTTAGATAAATTAGATCAATTAATGGTGAGATCTAAATATTCCTTGCACTTTTCAGAAAAAGATTTTTCTTTATCATTTTATTTGTCTTCAGTTTGATAGATAAAGTTATTTTGTACAGGTATGAGGTGACATATATTTTGTGAAATTAGTTAAAGTATAATTGTATATATTTTGTGCTTCCGTTCTTTCTTTGTAATAATAATAATAATAATAATAATAATAATAATAATAATAATAATTAATAATAATAATAGTAAGAGAAAGAAGAGATGATAAGATTTTTGATAGAACTACGTATAATTAAGTATTATAATTATTATATTGATTCTAGCTTTCATAAGTTTATCATTTATCAGACACCAATTATCTTTTGATATCATGGAGTCACATTATTAACAATTTACCCCATCGTCGACATAAGAGAAATGATAAAATTGTTGTTGATAATGAGTAATAGTTATACTTCAATGGTTTAATGACTTTTAACCAAAAAGATACTATCACATTTTCAGTTAAAGATATTTCACTACACTTTATGTGTTGGGCTCGTGCTTAACACGGGCTAGGCCTATCTAGGTATTGCTATATAAAAGAGTGAAGTGAGGAATAACCAATAGCAAGGTTATAAATATTCTAATTTTTCACGGATAATATAAATTTGTTGTAATTATGATGGTCATGTGTACTTCCTTCAATGAAAAAACATCATAAGTAACCATACTATCTAAAATGGTGGGGCCCATTTTTTTTAGAGTTCACTTATTATTTTATTATATTTCATCAACACATTTTCTTTTAGCACTAAAATAAATATAAAAAGAAACAAATATGATTTAAAATATTAAATGAAAACAAAAATATTTTAATTCGGGTGCGTGAAAATAAAATTAATAAATAAAATAGATAGATAAACTAAATTAAATTCAAGTAAACTAAGAGTCTTGCTAAATTTTAAAATATATTTCTTGGGTTATAGTTATAAAATTTTGCGAATCAAATATTGAATAGAAATAATAAATATTCTTTGTATACAATTTAGGTATATCAATAATAAGAATATTTTGATATAGAATATTTTATGTGTTAAAATTAATCAAATTAAATTTTTATTAATTATAGTAGATTATTTACTTTATTTACTTAAATATTGCTATTCTTTTGTCTCAAATAAGAAGTTAAGAATCAAAACACTGAAATCAATACATTGATTCGAAAAGTAAATAAAGTTATGTTCATTACTATTTAGAAAAACATGACGAAAATAGCAAATGTTTAATAGTGATTGTAAAATTTATGCGATATTCATATAGGAGTTCTATCAATTATAATTTGTGTAAGGACCCCAAAATGAATTAGGTCAAGACAGATCCTAACATCTGTGTTATGAGCTTATATTATGGTCATAAGATAACTAATGATAGTTTTAAGAGTTAGTGTATGGAGTTTGAAGGTTTTGGAAGTGAAACGTCCAAGAATGTCTAAGACGTTCGAAAGTTAGCCTTGAGACGTGCTTGAGTGCTCTAGCATGCCATTGCATGTTTTATGTGGTGTTTGGAGTTCAAATTCCTAAGGGAGGTTCCTAATATATAGACAAACGTATTTGGGGTGGAAACTTCTGCGCATGATTCCCCAAAGACCACCCTAAGTGTCCTTGAGGAGGAACCAAAAAGAAGGCAGTACATTGCATTGGCTTTCCCTAACCACAACTTTAAGTCGATGCCCCGTACTCAAGGAGACGACCCGTCTATTGGGGGTGTCACTCCATACTTAGACGTGGGAGTTGAGCCCTCAAATTATGACTCTCTATCACAAACGACGAACCTACAGGACAGTGCCATCGTTCCATCGACAGTGCGTCGACTGCAGGGCGTCATTTGTACCTCCAAATTGCCTGCAGCATGCTGCCAACTTATGGGGTGCTTGGGTAATTCACGCTACGTCCAAGTAAATGCATGGGCGGTTATTTTAAGTGGTTTTAGGTATTTTATAAGTATTGAAACAATAAAAGAGAGCCATTTAGACTCTAGACTCCAATCAGAACCTCTCCCTCTCCAAAACCCTCTCAAGAACACCATAGAAGAAGAAGAAAAATTGGGGGACGCTCTTAAAACAAGTTTAACCAAGGATTCAAGTTTGGTTTAAGGCTATAAAATAAGATATTTGAAGATTATTCATCCATATATTCTTCCATCCATGGATTCCCCTTAGTTATCCCTCAATCGCGAATAAAAAATACCCCAATCTAGGAAGATTTGTGAATTCATTGTAGGTAAGGCTTGATTGTGATCCCAATCTTGTGGGTAGCATTCAATTATGTTTATGTGATGATGATGTTATGTCTCCATGAGGTTTTCAAGGTTATTTTAGTATTTGATGTTGAAGGTGATTATGATGATTTTAGGCAATATGAAGGTTTTAAGTTGATCTTCTTAATTTAATTGTATTGTATGCTAATTGATCATGATTGAATCACCTAGATATGAATTGAACTAGGCCTAATTTATTAAGGATGAACTTGAGTTGTAAAGTTAGTATTGAACCTATGTGATAATGTATGCCTAGACTTACTTCCTAATGATCCAATTAGATGAATTTTGTAATTGAACATTGATCATGATGAATTGAACGTATATAATCGATTATTGGTCTAGTATGTCATTGTTTCTAGGGATTTGGGGTTAAAATCATTATGAAGATAATTGATGATGTCTTGTTTCCCTTTTACAGTTAGACATTAACAAGATAGGAGAAGTAAGTTTTCTCACATAGATAAACTCTAGGTTGACCTATGAACCTAAAATAAATCAATGCATGTTATATTAGAATATCTTGAAGATGGATTGTATGATCAGTTCTTGTATAATAGACTTGGTGAGATAAGACAAAGGCTGATAGCTTGAGATAATGGATCTCATGATAGCTTGGAATGGAGGAAGTAAGCTTTCCCATGTTTAGGTTGGTCATGTGTTGCAAGGATGCTTGATCATGGTATCTTTGGGATTGTGGTTCCCATGGTAGCTTGTGATTGAGTAATGAAGCTCACCTAGGAATAGTTTGAAGTAGATTGATTAGAGTGCCTTTATGATATATTGACTTGGTTAGGCCAAAACCATTTCATGATAGCTTTAGGGTAAAGGCTAACTCTGCCTAATGTTCGCTGACTTGTGTGCCACGTAAACACTCCACAACAAGTATAGAGACATAATCTAGATCCTAACATGAGTCTCTATAACAGGCTTAGATAGTTTTATAGTCCTTTAAAAGAATGTTAGAAGTCATCCGAGAAGTTTTAGAGCCAAGACGTCAAAGGACGTCCGTGAACTAGTTTAATTGAATTAGTTAACGTCACTATGTTTGGGGATAGTTTCGGAGGGTCAAGTGAAGTCTAAAACTTTTAAAAAGACTTAGGTAGAGTGTAGTAGAGAGGGTATAACATTCCAATAACGACCCCCCAAGGACCACCCAAAAGGTTATGGAGGAGGATCCAACATGGGTGGGCAGTCTAACAAAGCACATGCGGAAGTCAAGAATCAGTGGGCTGCTGCGCGACGTGCAGCCCACACGGACCTCACTGTCCCAAAAAATTATTTTTGGGAATAAAATGTTCGTTCGCGGAGCTACTTTCCATATTCGATAAAATCATATTTTTGACATTTTGACTTCACAAAAAGACCCATTTAAGTGAAGAGGGTTCAGGTAATGAGGGGTGATTTATATCTAAACCTAGGGTTAATTTTAAAGTATGTTCACCCACCTAAACCCAAGATTCCCAAAATTAAACCACAAAAAGATTTCAACTCTCACTTTCATCCTACCCAATTCCCTCATTGAGAAGAACAAAGGCTGAAGAAGAAGGCAATTTCCCTAGGATTTCACTTCCAATTTCGTGATAATATCATTGGGGACGGGTTCTCTCTTGGGAGTTCCTTTTCCAAAGAGGTATTTTCTCTAAAATGATTTCAAATTTCCCCCCCCCCCCCCAAATGTCATGGGTTTTCCAATTCTGATGCGTTTCTTTCTAAACTTGAATGATGATAAATTGTGATTTTCTAGGCCCAATGAGTATATATGTGAATTAAAATAAGTTAAAAATTGATAAAATTTCATATTTATCATGTTTCATTCCCCAAATTCCAAAAAACATGGATCTTGGTCATGAATTGATAAGAATTCAAGAATGATTTGAATATTAGACTTATTTTATCTATTCCAATGCATGTATGGATTGACTAGGGTAATGTATTGTTTGGATTGGATTTAATTCTTGATCAATATATGATGAACCCTGTCCCCCCTAACCCTAAGATATGAATTGTTGTTAATTGGATAGTGATGATGCAATTGACCTACTTTTGTGTTAATTACTATTGATTAATTTTACTACACCTATTGTTGGATGTTATTGGTTAGTTTATGGTAAGACCATGATGATTTCTATTGAAGGATATTGAGTAATTCTTTATGATCCTAACCTTTACTTCAATTATGAGCTTGTGATTGATGTGGTAGTTCAATTGAAACGTGATTTGTGATTAGCCTAAGTAGGTGTTGGTATGATGATGAATTGAAATGTCTATACTATGTGATTGTGAGACTATTCTTAAGACGATATGATATAAGATTGGTTATGAAGTACCTATGTGCCGTATTATGACATGATAATGATGTTATGCTAATATCACATATGAGGGTTGCCATGTAAGGATATTCTCATATAATTCCTAATGAGATAATGACAATGACTATAAAAGGGATCAAACCCTATGATCTACATTAATGTATGATGATTTATAAAGACATTAAAGACATTTCAAAAGGGACTCTAACTTAGCACCGAGTGAACTAGAATGAGGAGTGTCCCATCCCACATAGGGAAGGTAGGATCACTAATGTACTCTTGAGATCGGAGACTACTATGCATGTAGCACAAAGAGGTTCCAAACTATATTATTTCCAGCTATTAACTAGTTTCCCACATAGGAATACCTATCTTAGGGGATCACGAGTTGCTACGTTCATGTTTTGGTACTACCTTGGCACGTAATCTTCCTTCCTTCGATTTAGGGTTCCATGACATCGGATTCCATATTGGTTCATGTGGTCTATGTTGGTTAGGGAAAGATGTTCCCAAAAGGTAAAATGAACTAAAGGATTAACTCTAACTAGGACAAACTAAGGGGTTTAACTTACTTTAGGTAGGGGTATGTGACTCTAACTAAACATTGCACTAGTTAGCCTTGAAGGATGTCTTAGGAGGATGTTCTTATGTATGAATATGCTTATAATAGTACATGATATGTATATGATAAACTTGCACATTGTTGATACTATATGTTGATTAGTTTCACTTATGAATATGTGTTTGGTCTTTATGTCTAAAGTATAATGATATGTACTCCCTAACTGATATACTATGTGAAGTGGGATGTTGGTCATGATTCTTGTTGGATTACTTGATTAAGGTTATGGGGATTTACTTGGTCATTGCACTTGTTGACTTGATAGGAGTTCATGGGTAATTGTCTTGCTTTGGTTATGTTGAAATGTACTCTTTTTCATGCTTGTAAAAGTTATAACTTGATGATTAGAGTGGTCTTTATAATATATGAAAGTATGTTGATATGATCATTAACTTGACTATGATTTGTATTGGTGGTCTAATGATGTACATACCTATGAAATAATGAATGAGTCTAATTGATTGGTATGGTCTTCTTGAATGTGCATAAGGTTTTCAAAGGGTAAAATAGCATGTTTTCAAGAAAGGTCCCTTTTTAGCATGATTGATAATTAGATGCTGCATATGATCTAATTACTCGTACAAGTGGTGTACTAACCCCATTCTCCTTCCTAAAACATTGAGGTTCCGATCGTTGAAATACTTTTAAAGACAACTTTGAGGATAGCTGGAATTTCTTTAATCATCCAACTTGGGTAGGTCCTCACTTTCCGAGGGCCAATGCAACTATCAAGATATAAAGTTGTTTATAGTTTTAAGAATCTCATGTTTTTCTTTATTTCATTTAGATTACTAAAATTGTTTACGGGACATTATGTGGGTCTTATGTATCGATGTATTGGAGAGGCCCAATTTTATCTACTCTTATTAGATGGGTATGAGATGGAGAAGAGTGCTTTGAGATCATATTATTCATATATATATGTGCAATAAAAGTAGAAGACAAAGTAATCGTTCTATACGAGGGTTTATGTATACTCGATTTATATATATATATATATATATGTATGTATATATGTATGTATGTATGTCTGTATGTATGTGTGTGTGTGTGTAGAAGTCAATGTAAACCTTAATGTAGAAGTAGAAAAAAGTTTTAAGTTTCCACTAAATTTGACCTATGAATGTAATGATGTAAACTAAGAGGCTAGTCTTAGTCCTCAAAGAGGACAATGACGCCGGTTATGTATAGGAGGTATTCCTGGATGTGACAGTGCATGTTACATTTCAGGGTAGCTTGATTTTCATGTAGGGTGTATTTCATGGAATATCTTGAGATAGGTTTCTCATGGTAGCTTAGGGTTTAGGATTAATGCTCCCCTATGGGGTTAGCTAGCATCTACGTGATTGGTTGCATAGTGGTTAGGTTGGTACTTGTGTATCCTTTCTTCGCTAGCTTGAATTGCATGTTAAGGGCTCTCCATGCTAGTAGGTCTATTATGTTAGTATGTTAAGCTTAATAGACAAGAATACAAGATAAGTTAGATTGGATTAGGTTAATCTAGAGAAGTACTTAGTATGGACAGTAGTATTGGATGCTATCTATAAATGGCACAAGTATGACTTGAAGTTACTTATGACATGACCTCTACATGATGTATGCTTAGCTATGATAGTTACTATAGTTGCCTTCCATGACATTATTGACTTAATATGAAAGTTACTTGTCAATATGAAGTAGGTTTACTAGAGACTCCTAAACTAAAATGAAAGAGTATAGGGTGACTTCGTGATATTCTTAGTGTGTGAGGTAGAATGAGATGATTCACATGCATTGCACAAGTGTATTTTAAGGTTATCTAGGGGCATAATGCTCATATGTTATGATTAACCTAAGTCTTAATTATGAAAGAGGACTATGATCAAGAATGACCAAAGAGAGAGAGAGTTAACTTTGGTAGTAGTATGAGATGCTACCTTAGACCTCAATAAGTTGTCAAGTCGTTCATTTGAGCAATAAGGAGGATAAGTTAAGTATGAACTCTTATATTCTTTATGATTATTTATTATGATTATGATATTCATGCTATGATTATGCCTTTATCTCTTATGATTATGTGTATTAATGACTAACCCTATGAGATAATCTTATGTTTGGTATGATAGTTTCCATACTTGGTACATTTCGTGCTAACGCACATTTTGACTACATTATAATCCAATGTATGGTATTGAGGAGATTGAGTTTTTTGAAGGGTAGAGTTTCCAAGACTTATCAAGAAGTGAAGGTTGGTGATTCCTGATAGCATCCGAGGACATTACTCCTATATTTTTGTTTATGTTCTTTCCTATGATTACACTTTTATGGGCTGTGACACAAGATCTTTGTATTCATGTTGTCATAGATGGTTTTTGAGACAAATGTTAGAAAGACTTTCGGTTTATGAAATGCTTTCCGTATTATGTTTTTGAAGAAAAAGTCCTATCTGTGTGTAATATGGATTTAATGAATGATATCTAATGGCTTGTGCACGACCTCCGGGATGTCAAGTACGCCATGTGGCGACTTAAATGATATCCTATATTATAGGGTGTACTTTGTGTTGTGACAACTTAGTATTTGAGCATAAGGTTATGAAATGGTCTTTG
This sequence comes from Solanum habrochaites, assembly GCA_027704765.1. Taxonomy (NCBI): domain Eukaryota; kingdom Viridiplantae; phylum Streptophyta; class Magnoliopsida; order Solanales; family Solanaceae; genus Solanum; species Solanum habrochaites. Next base: position 43,695,360 of record JAKWJA010002500.1, read on the forward strand.
GATGTCTCAAAACCACGTCTAGTAGAGTCCTATTCATCGGTGTGAGTCGCGACACATCTGTGACTACTAGGCTATGGCATGCTTAGGAAAGTTTCACTTATTCATTCTTCAAGTCGTTCAAGTCATTCCATAGGGAAGGATATGGCAATGAGGATCAAGAGATTCCTCCCCAAGGGAATAAAAGTCAGAACAGCTTCAGTCCAAATTGACTATAGACCGTAAGCCAAGATACAAGCCTTAGCAAACGCCTTTCTGCGGGACCTTATGTAAAAAAGCACGAAGCAAACAGACACTAGTTTCGCGCCTAACTCGCTAGCGCTAGCGCACTACGGCTTTTCAGCCTCCTCAAGTTCCTAATGCTCCTCAAGTGGGGGAATGTTACTCTAGAGGAATTTAGGACTTCTATGCATTTTTTGGCTCAAGCCTTGACAGCCAAATCCAATAGGGAGGTGGTGGTAAACCATATAGGTTGAATGAGTACCTATAGTATAATACTGTTATTGAGGATTAATCCTTCGGAGTTTAGTGGCTCTAAGGTGGAGGAAAATCCAAATGGGTTCATAGCTGAGGTTTATAAGACTCTTGCTATTATGGGTTTGACTTCTAGAGAAAAAGCAGATGTAGACGCTTACCAATTGAAAGATGTAGCTCAAGTGTGGTATGAACAATGGAAAGATTCTAGGCCGATAAGGGTGGGTCCCATATTATGGGAGACTTTTAAGTCGGCTTTCCTTGATAGGTTCTTTCCTAAGGAATCAAAGAAGGCTAAGTTGGAGGAGTTCATAAACCTCACACAAGGCAATTTGAGTGTTAAGGAGTATGCCTTGAAGGTCACTCTTTTGTCTATGTATGCTTGAAACTTGGTAGCAAACCCTAGAGACTTGAAGAATAGGTTCATGACGGGGGTGTCCGAACTCATATAAGAAGAATGTCGTATGATAATCCTTGTTGATGATATGTATATCTACTGACTAATGGTGTTTTCTCAATAAATAGAAGAGTCCAAGCTTAAGAAGGAGAGAAAGAGAAGTAAGATGGACAATAAAGGGTCTGAGCGACATGGTCTTTCTAAGAATCAACAAAATTTTTCTGGACAAGGATATTCTAGTAATTATAGGTATGAGAATGAGAGGGTGTCTAAACCTATACCTGAAGGGAAGAGTAATGAGTAATCCCAACCTACTTGCCCTAGGTTTGGTAAGAAACATGATCATAGGAATTTGTTCGGTAGGTATGGTTGCAATAGATGGAGTGAGAGTGGTCACATGATGAAATATTGTTCTAAGTCAAAGGATAATGTGAGAGAAGGCAAGAAAGTTTCTCTTAGTAAAGTGGAAGATTTTCCTCAAAGGAAGTCTATGCTCTCCGACCAAAGGGTGATCCCGAGTGATCTCCTTATTTTCATCTCTAGCATGTGTTTCTTTAATGATTTATGAAAATTTCCAGAATTTCTTATGATTATGATTTTGCTTGTGATTTTGCTTTTATATAATGATGATGAATTGATGTTAGAAAGACACGTGTAGATTAATCACAAGTGGGGGATACAAAGCCCTTTTCATAAGGTCTTTATATATGGTTATGTGTAGTAATGTCTAGTTTGGAATTGAATTGTTTCCTTGGTTTGGATATGTGAATTTAGGTATAATGCATGTACGATAGGCTGCTAGTCTAGAGTTGGTCCTTTAAATTATTTTTAGTAAGATTTAATTTGAGGACGAATGTTTCCAAAGTTGGGGATATTATAAGGACCCCAAAGTGAATTAGGTCAAGATAGAGCCTAACATCTGTATCATGAGCTTATAAGGTCTTAAAATGACTAATTATATTGTTAAGAGGCAGTGAATGATGTTTGGAAGGTTTTGGAAGTGAAACATCCAGGAATGTCTAAGATGTTTGAAAGTTTTCCTTAGAGAGGTGCTTGAGTGTTCTAGCATGTTTTTTTGTGGTGTTTGGAATTCAAATTCACAAAGGAGGTTCCTAATATCTATAAGGACGTATTTGGGGTGGAAACTTCCGGTCATGATTCCCCAAGGACCACCCTAAGGGTCCTTGAGGAGGACCCAAAAAGAAGGCAGTACACTGTCTTGGCAGTCCATAACCATGACCCTAAGTCAACGCCCCTTACTCCAGGTGATGCCCCGTCGATTGGGGGCGTCAATCCACACTTCGACGTGGGAGTTGAGCCCCCAAATTTTTAATCTCTATCACAAAAAATTGATTTGCAGGATAGTGTCAATATTCCATTGGTCCGTCAACTGCAGGGTGTCGTTTTGACCTGCAAATTGCCTGCAACACGCTGCCAACTTAAAAGGTGAATGGAAAATTTACCCCACGTCCAATAAATGCATGGGTGGTTATTTTAGGTGTTCTTAGATATTTTATGAGTATTTAAACAATAAGAGTGCCATTTAGACTCTAGACTCTAAATTAAAATCTCTCCTTCTCCAAAACTCTCTTAAGAACACCAAATAGAAAAAGAGAAATTGGGAGCTGCTCTTACGATGAATTTCACAAAGGATTAAAGCTGGGTTTAAGCCACTAACTGATATACCGTGGTTTCCGTATAATCATATTTTTCTTCCTTAAGTTTAGTTTGTCCTAAAGCCTTTTTGTGCTATTTTAATAAGTTTCTCTTTGTTTTGGCAGGAAATCTGTCCAAGCTAATGCGGAGATTTTGAGCGAAGAAATGCAGAAGAGACCACCTACGGAGCTTATGGATGGTTCATCGTGCTGTGATGGCCGTAGTGCAGCGTAGTGGCAGCTGCTGAGGAATATTGGGAAGGATCTGACCAAGGTGGGATTAACGAAGCTTTATGATGGTACGTTGGTGGCTATGACGGCCGTCCCTGCAAGGTTCGTCGTGAAGTTCAGAGAAGTGATCCCAATACCCAGATTTTTGAAGAGTTGAAAGTGTTTGGAACGAAGACCCTCGCGGACCATTGTGCCTATGACGGTCCGTCATACTTGCCGTCGAGGGGAAGGAAGAAGCAGTAGAAGAAATTCCCAAGTATCGTACGACGGAGTCCAGGACGGTCTGTTGTGACACGACGGTCCGTTGCGTGGTCCGTCGACCCAACCGGCGTTTTGGCAGATTTTCATCAATTAGATCCTTTCTTTAATTAGGTTTTTGTTTTTTTATAAATAGTTCGCAAACCTCATTTGAGGTTAAGACACAGCATAGATGACCCAACTCATATTATTAGACTCTCTTGATTAGTGTTAGACTTTGAATTATATTGATTGTTGGTGTTTGTGGTGACTATCAAGCAAACTATTGAATTTTATTCTTTCTCATGAAGTAATTCCTGAACCTCTTATTTACATATATTTGAATATTGTGTTTATGGCCTGAGTAACTACATCCATAACTAGGATTGTGGGAACCATGGGCAAATAATAATAATTAGATCAACAACCCGAACTAAAATAAACAATTCTAGATAGTGTCTTTCTGTTTATAATTCCTTTCGCTTAGGAAGTCGTTTTACAATGACCAACATTAGAACGTCGCCATAATGCTACTTGCCGTACCAAGGAGGTAGATAATAGGAAAAGATTATTAACATAGATTTAGTGTACTATCAAATATGGCTCGTTTGATTGGTACGAGTCAACCTAGTCACATATCAAATACGATGCTTCTATGAGGTAAAGATGAGGTTAGGATATGCAACAACACTTAGCCGTACCAGAGGTGCGGACATGAGATTTTTCCTAGATGCCGGACAGGATTTACAATACATCACTTATTTATCACTTTGCCATGCAAGATAGCTAGGAAAGAATTAATTATAGTTATGAATTATCAATTGTGAAACCTGTGGGGAACACGTACCTATTTAATTTGATTAGTCGATATAACACCAACATTCAAAACTGTTAGTGTCTCTTACATAGCATTAATTTATTTTCACACTCATTTAGAACTTGAAACCCCCTTTTATTGTTTTTACTTTCCAAGGAAGTCTGACAAACAATAGTAATCACACGTTGAAAGTTAAGTCAGACTATTTTTTCTCGTGTGAACGATCCCAACCTCCACTAGTTTGGGTTATTTTACTTGAGCCCGATCACTTTACTTTCTTATTTGAGAAGTAAGTTTGAGTGTTCAAATTTTGGCGGCGCGCCGTGGCATAAGCTTTTTAATTCACATTTAACTTATTACATAGTTTAGAGTTGATATTTTCTGATTTTTAATTTGTTTTATTGTTTTTGATTTCTTTTCAGAGCACCTCCTTTATGCCCAAATAAATAGAGAGGAAGATAACCCTTGTTTTCCCTAACGATCAACGAGTTAGAGCGTACACTGCGCAATATGAATCGAAACTTGGGAATAAATGATAGGATCCGAACCAGAACATCCCATCTTCGGTTGATGTATGGTCAGTAAGTTACCGCGATGCCTCCATGTACATCATAGAGGGGACCAAAACCCGCTCCACGAACCCCATAGCTAACTACAGAGGCTTATGATAACATAGCAGATCGGATGGGCATTGGTTTGCCTCCTCGACCCACCAAGGCCCACACTTTTGTGGTAACTATTAAGTCTGATGCAATGCTCACTGCCGATGTTTTGTTTTTCAGGGTACTTCTTGAGGATGCCACACTCCCCATATATGCTAAGGTAAGGGGCAAGTGTGTAAAGTTTTGTATGAAGGAAGGGCCCTGTTTGGATTTATATGTAATAGGTCTCAAGTGTTTGTTTCCTTGTCCTTTCACCCTCTCTCACTGACGGAGAGGCTTCTATTTGGTTCACTGAGCTCCCATACACTCCATATTTCTTGTAATTAACCTAAGAGAAAATGTCGTCTCTTAGCAAACTCTACTATCCGGTCCCTCCAAGAAACTAAAAACAAACCACAAGACAGAGTAAACTTTGTGGCACTACCAGGAGAGTCATTAGTAGTTCTTGGGATAGTTCACCTCATTCTTGAAAGTTTTCCAAATCACCCCGTTAGTGATGAGTCCGTTAAGAAAAACTTCTATCGGGGACATGATGATAAACAAGAAAGCGGTGTTGGACATATAGCAGGTGATCTTATGGAGAATGTTATCTTATGAGTCTGAGATCGCTGAAAAATTAGAAAAATATCCCGGAATAACAAAGCGTGGCTGAGTACTAGGAAGCTGAACATGGAGAAACACTTCGCAGTCACAGTCCTCACAACCCGCCATAGATTAGTTCGTGACGAAATGGCTCAAATTAGAACTTCTCTGAGCTTGGGTTGGTCTAACCATGTGGTCACTATGGGTGTAGAAAAGATAAAATTCAATCAACTACTTGTCAAACCACCACCACAAAACGATGAGTGTTATTATGAGGAGGATTCCTATTGCATTAAATGAACATAGGGGGGTTTTCCGACCAAATGCCCAAGGATATAATCCGGAGAATTGGTCGCCAAGTCAAGGAACAAGGTCGGAACTATGGTAACTACAGATCGTGAGGGTCATTATGTCCGAGATGAAACTACAATCGCGACAAAACTCAATCAGTGGTCACTTTTTGTAATAAGAAAACAACAGGAATGGACCTATGTTCCTCCTCAAATCGTGAAGTTACTCCTAGGGATGGTGGGAGGTATATGTCGCGAGTTAGGATATGTTGCATAAAATGCTGAGGAGGTTAAATGCAGTGATAAGTCACAATAAAAATGAGAAATGATTAGCGGGTATTGGGCAAAACGTTGATACCATGCAATTCGATTAAGCAACTTGATTTACAATTGGCCCACTTATCTGTCAAACTGTGAACACACGGCAACCGGCACTCTGTCCTAGCAACCACTGTCCAAATCTGAAAAACGATGGGCATTGTATGGCAATATACTATACTGCCGCGGGGTCAAGCAACGTTTTTATGGGGACCACCTATGCCATCTAATGATAAAAATGTGACAAGACTCTGATAAGTGGGTAGAAGTTGTATGTTAATTAAGGATAACAGTGCAAAAAGATTTTGAAGTGCCTTAAAAAGGTAACTCCTATGCCTAGGCCACCCCATTTCCACGTCCTCAAAGATTATGAAAAAGACCGAGGATGGATTAATATCGGGCGTTTTTATAACATTTTATGGAAGAAAATTTCTATCATGTCCTTTGGTAGAAGCGTTAAACAAATGCCCCCGGTTAAGCCAAATTTAGAAGATTCTGGTCACAAAGAAAAAGATCAGTAACTTTTGGAGGATGATATATAATGCAGCATTTTTAGTGCTATTTCTCTAAAGATCTCTGAGTGCCAAACGAAAGAAGATCCGGGTGCGTTCACTATTCCTTGTACATCGTGCTATTACATTTTGCGAAAGCCATTATGTGATATGGGGGCAAGCAGTAAATTCATCTCTCTCGATTTACAAGAAGTTGGGTTTGGTGACCCAAAGCCCACTGCGAGGCGGCTACTTATGGCTGATCGAACAGTAAAACGACCTATAGGGATACTCCACGATGTGCTAGTAAAAGTTGGAGTCATTCCTTTTTCCATGCAATTTTGTTATTTCTTGATTGCGAAGGAATCGATTTTTGAAGTGGCCCATTTTCTTGGTAGGCCATTCCTTGCTACGGGAAAGCCTTCGTCGACTGGAAAGGGGCCCGATGAAATTTTGGTGAACCATAGGAAGTGCCCTTAATATTTGTAGGTCCATGAGGCATAGTCGTGAGCTCCAATCGGCATCTGGTATAAGATCCTACAGCATGGGTGAGACTCTGAGACACAATAAAAGAACGTCACAGTATAGAAAGCAGTAGCGAAGTATAATGAAAAAAACCTTTGATAGTGATTGAATTGAAAGAAGTAGGAAAGTTATTAGTTGCGACTCTTTACCCGAGGTGATGTCAGTTTGAACCGAAATTGGATTATATTGAAGAATTCGCGAAGTCCCACCCGCGAAACCATCTATAGAGTAGGCTTCCAAATTAGAACTAAAAGCTCCCCACCTCATCTTAAGGTATGAATTCTAGGAAATGGTGACCCTTTGCCGGTAATCATTGCATCAGACCTGGAGAACACAAGTTTCAAGTTTGGTGAAGGTACTAAAAAGGTTCAGAAGAGCTATTAGGATGGACTATTGCGGACATTTTGGATCCCTCCTGGTTTTGCTCTCACTAAAATCCAACCGCATGACTGATCATAAGCCGAGTATTGAGCACCAGAGACGCTTAAATCCTCCAATCCAAGAGGTCGTGAAGAAGGAATTATTAAGTGGTTGGATTCTTGAATAATCTACAATCGCCGATAGAAGTTTGGTTATGCCCCGGTTAAGTGTGTATCCTAAGAAAGGGAGATTACTGTGGTCCCCACGAAACAAATTGAACTTGTTCCAATGAGATCGGTTCCGGGGGAGGTTGTATGATTTACCGTACACTAAACTCATGGACTGAACAAGACCATTTCTATGCCCTTCATGGATCATATGTTGGATAGACTTGCCGGAAAAGTGTGGTACGGTTTTCTTGATGATATTCGGGGTATAATCAAGATTTCTTTGCACCAGAAGATCAATAGACAAACCATTTCACTTGTCCATATGGGACCTTTTGGCTTCAAAGAATGTCGTTTGGGTTGTGCCTGCACCCGCAACTTTCAGAGATGTATGATTCGATATTTCTACATGGTGGAGGAGACATAGAAGTCTTTATGGATGATTTTTCTGTGGTTGGTGATTCTTCGAGCGGTGTTTGACCAATTTATCTGAGGTCCTTAAGGGATGTGAAGACTGCAATCTAAGTCTAAACTGGGAAAAGTGTCTTTGCATGGTGAATAGTTTGTGTTTGGGTCATCGCCTTTCAGAAAAGGGCATAGGAGGTGGATTCGAGGCTAAAGTTGAGTAATAGAGAGACTGCCGCCCACCTATCTCTGTGAAGTGCGAGAGCTTTCTTGTGCCTCGCAGTTTTTTAAAAACGGAGATTATCAAGACTTTTTCAAGATTGCCACACCCATTGTGCAAAATGTTGGAGAAAGATTGTAAATTTTGTTTGGATTAATCTGTTCTTTAGAAGGCATTTCGGTGACTGCTAAAGGAAAAATTGTTCTGCGCCTTCATTATTTCTCCGGATTGAACAGTCCTTGAATGATGTACGATGCTAAGTGGGGTGGCTCTTGGTGTAAGTCTGGGACAGAGGAAAAACAAATCCCTCACCAACTACTCATGCTAGTAAGCCCTAAATGAAGCTCAGAAGAATTACAACGTGACTGAGCAGAACTCTTTGCAGTGTTTTTTTGCTTTTGAGAAATTTCGCTCCTATTGTGGTAGGTACTAGAGTTATGTGCATACTACCAACGTCTGTTGAGATAATTTTTATGGAAAAGAAGGATGCAAACCTAGGAGATTCGTTAGGTATTACTGCTACAAAGAATTTGACTTTTTGAAGTGATGAGATGGAAAAGGACTGAAAATCTAGTTACTGATCCGTTGTCTCATCTAGAGGATAAAGCTATGAGAAGTGTTAGGGGATAAGAATGGCCGCAACACATTGAGTTAGCTTTTCCCGATGAACAGTATGGATTCTTCATAAGACTGATCCCAGGTTTCGCAGATTTTGGCGAACTATCTAGCTAGTGATATTGTTCACGCACAACTTGTCTTTCATCAAAGAAACAAGTTGCTGTAACGATGTGAAGAAGTTCTTTTTGGATGAACCACACTTGTATAGGTTTGTGCTGACCGGGCTTATTCGTCGTTGTGCGCCAGATTTTGAGATGTTGAGTGTGTTGGAGGCTGCCCCCCCCCCAAATTTTTTTTTTCCCCATCCCACCCGTTGGTGGACATCACTGGTATCCCGAACCGCTCTAAGATTTACAATGTGGCTACTATTGGCCAACTCATCATCCAGATGCTCATGGATTTTTCTAAAGAATTGACAGATGCCAACGATATGGCGGTCTTTCAGAAAGCAAGAGCCCCTCTAAACCCCATTCTTGGGATTGAGTTATTTATGTTTGGGGTTGACTTTTAATGGGCCCGTTCGTGAGTTCTTATGGGATGAAGTACATTCTAGTAGCAGTTGATTATGATCTAAATTGGTCGAGCCATAGCCCTCGCAAGCAATGAAGGGAAGTGTGTACTTGCATTTTTGAAAAAAATATATTTTTCTCGTTTTGTGGCACCCTAAGGGCATTATAGTGATGGGGGCTCCACTTGCTGGCACAGATTGTTCAGGGTTATGGAGGAAACGGGGTTCCATAATGTGGCCCTCTTACCCCCCTCAAACTGTGGGTCGAAGTTGAAGTGTCGAATCGGGGAGCTATTGTCCAAACAGTGACTCAGTAGAACAGATTGGGCCAGGAGCTTGACGATGCTCTTTGGGCCTACCGAGGCAGCAGATAATCCCACATGTATGTCTCCATACCAACTTGTTATGGGAAAGCTTGTCATCTTCCGGTTTGAGTTAGAGCATAAAATCCATGTGGGGCTTGAGAAGTTAAAAATGGATTTGAGCGAAGCTAACAGAGCAACGGTTTAAATGGGTTGAATGAACTTGATGAATTTCGCCTGAAGCCTATGGAAGCTCAGCACTATACAAAGAAAACATGAAAGAGTACCATGACAAAAAAAGTTGAAAACGAGATTTTATGGTCGGGATTGGTGCTTTTAGTCCAATTACAATTGC